>JAOSBM010000007.1:2625712-2677153 GCA_027568955.1 Erythroxylum tenue
ATAATAATAATAATAACAATAATTAATAATAATAATAATAATAATAAGTTTAAAATTTATAATAATAATAATAATAATAATAACAACAACAACAACAACAAGAACAACAACAATAATAATAATAATAATAATAATAATAAAGATGATGATGATGAGTTTAATAATATAATTAAGAATAAAAATTGCTTATGTGAGGGAGGGGTATAAATAGTAACCACTAGATTGGAATGAAAACTTGATACCCACCCCCTTTGGAGGGTTTAGTGGATTCTCAAATTTAATGGAATAAATCCATTCCCTTGGAATTGAAAACTCCAAAGCAAACACTATTTTTTACAATCATTCCATTCCTTCATTCCCAAACCCTCAAACCAAACGCCCCCTTAGTGTCTGTTTGGATGGACTTTTGGGAAGTTAATAAGTACTTTTTTTACTACAAAAGTCTTTTTTTAATGAGTGTTTGACTGTAAAATAAAAAAACACTTCTTTAACATATATGATTTTTTTGGCAGTCAAAATACAGCTTTTTAAGAAACTCAAATTTGGAGCTTCTCAAAAAAGCTCTCAAATGGCTTTTTGAGTCAATTTTCAGATCAATTAATGAGCCTATTTTTTAGTCTCTTTTATCCTTATGTTTTACACATAATTCTCACAATACTTACAAACTAATTTTCCTGTTTATTATGTATTTAACTATTTACTGAACTTGAATATTTATTTTGAGATTTATATGATATTATTTGACTTTTTTTATATGTTTTAATATTTATTTTTATATTAGTTTACTTATGTTATAATCCATATAAAAGATTTAGTTATGTATATTTTCATTTATGTTTCATATGGTTTAAAATTATATAATAATTAATATATTGTGCTTTGCATATTGTTTAATATGTTTTAAATAATTTTTATATGCATAAATAATTGTATTACAAAATAAAATACAGTTAAAATTAAAAGTACTTTTTTATTTTTATGTTACCAAACAGTTTACTGTATAAAGCTCTTTCAAAAAAAATTTTTTTTTAAAAAACAACCAAAGAGGTAACTGGCTTCTTAGAAAAGTTCTTCTCAGAAAAAATTTACAGAAAAAAGTTTTACTGACAAAAGTTCTATTAGTATAAGCCCAACCAAACAGAGGCTCCCCGTTTTACAAATATAAAAACGTGAGTCTATAAAAATCAACATATTGAATACACAAGGCTCTCCTCTTTACTGAAGTTTGGGAAGAGTTATAATGTACATAGCCTTCATTTGTATTTTTACGAAGAAATTATTTTCATAACTTGAACCTGTGACTTTATAGTTATAAAAAGTAACTTTAAGACTAACTTTAACAATTACTTCAAAGCTCAAGAAAAAAAAAGTGAGCCTATATTGACAATAAATAAATAAACATTAATTCGTACTTCTGAATTATTGGCCGTTGAATCCAAATTTAAATAATGATGGAATCAACACGAAATAAGTGCAAGGAAGGCAGTTTCAAACCTTTGATAGAGAAGAAACATAACCAAAAAAGAACAGATTATAAATCTCTTGAATTGACAAATTTTCGTCTACAATGGAGGGCGAGCTCATTTATGATTATGATGGCATCCTATTCTTGCGGGATTTTCATGAAGAAATTAAAAATTGGTCAAAATGTATGTTCTGCGAGGGTAGGGGTAGGGCAGGTTTAGGGTCTATGAAAATCGTCATCGGTGGCTTTTGAAAGCTTCTGCTTTGAATTTATCCTCCTGATGAAAATTGCCATATTAGTCAAAGCCTATGCTTCTCTCATTCTGACTTTTTTTTTTTCACACAGGAAACATTTGATATGCGCACTATCCTTCTTTCTATCGGCCAACTTTCAGTTTTGTCTTTTTAATTCGTGGTACCTGAGGATTAGTTCAAAGCATATGTCTCGGGTTTTGGACAGCACAAATTCTTGACGTTTGCGTAACTCTTTCCTTAAAAGTCCTTTACAAATCTTGTGCTTTTACCTCTAGAAGACTGCTCTATACAGTATTGTATGCTTGGAAACTTTGTCTTACGCAAGAGTTCAGATCTTCTGTTTAATATGATAGTGTCTTATTGTGTCTAATAAATTTTAGTCATTTATTTATATGGATTCTACGTAAATCTCGCAAAATAAATGACTGAGATTCTACGAGACAGAATAAGATAGAGTAATATTAGACAAAAGATTTGGTCCCCTTATGTAGAGCATGCATCTCAAATTTATTGTCGAAGATCCTTAGAAATGATAAATGAACATTGGGGTTAAGTTTTTTTTATATATCATCATGAAAGGTATACATATATTACGCTATTAATCGAGGAAAGGAAACCTCAACTATATTCTCTATTAAGATATTAAAACAACCCAAAAGTAAATATTGATACCAATAAATACCAAGATCAAAGAACCTGATATAATTTGCTAGCCAATTCGCTGCTCGATTAGCTTCTTGGTATATATGTCTAGCTTTTACAATTCATTCACGGTTGAGAAGTTGTTGAATCCTAGAATTAAATTAGCGGGACAGTATTGATTTTACTTAATTTTTTTTTGATTGCCCAAGAGGTGTTCTAGGCGGATTCCAACTATGAGAAGGGACCTTTAAACCATTCACACTCAGACTAATTCCCGCTCGAGCGAGATAAGTCCCTTACGGGAGACAAAGCTCTGATCCCAAATTTTAAATAGGTGCATATATGAGGAAAGTTTGAACCCGTAATCTCACTTAAGCCAAGAGAACCTCTTATCAACTCACCTGCGCCTTGAAGTATTTACTTAATTTGAAGTACTTGCCTAAGCAATGTTCTGAACAAAACTGACTTCAGGTTTCATTTATTGGTTTAACACATTAGTACGACAGACAATTATGCACCCTTTCAGCTTTGCCATTCACATTTCGAAACATAATTATCTGCATTAAGTCATAATTATAAGCAAGAACAGAAATCTTCCACGACTCGGTCTTACACCCGCTTAGTCAAAGTCTTGCCTTGACCAAAACAACGCTCAATTAAGACAAGTAATCAAACACTATATATCTATATATAAACAAACATATATAGAAACTTCCACTCCAAAGTAAAGCTCCTTCAATTATATAAGAGAGAGATTAAGTGACATGGAGGAGCCAAAGATGAGTAGTACTGGTTCATCAACAGATAAAAGTAGTAATAATAAGGAGGAAGAAATGATGCTTCCAGGATTTCGGTTTCATCCCACAGATGAAGAGCTTGTCGGGTTCTACCTGCGTCGGAAGGTTGAGGAGAAACCTATCAGTATCGAGCTCATCAAACAGATCGATATCTACAAATACGACCCTTGGGATCTTCCAAGTAAGTTCTGTGCTAGCTAGTTCATATACATCATTGCAAGGCCTGAATAGTAACTTACCAGAGAAAAGCTGTCCAAGATCATGGGATCATTTTGCTTTGATGCTGATCATTGGGTCTCATCGTTTTACAGAATTTAATGTAACTTAGGAGTGTTTCTGCAATAATGTACTTACGTCTATGTTTTTTCATTCAAATGAAGAAAAAGATACGTGAATGCATAGACATAAAAGAACTTGACTAGGTTTATGTCATTATTGAAACGTAGGAACTAAGAACATATCTGTACGTGAGGTTGTGTGTAACGTCTTAAACAAAAACCTTGGACTAGGAAAATTCCTCTTTTACACACTTTTTTAGCTTCCATGCATATTACATATACGTCTGAATGCTTTCATAGATTCCAACTCTAACTCTGCACCTTTGTTTTGCTTTGATTATGAAAATAAATTAAGAAGCAAGTACATTGGGAGAAAAGGAGTGGTACTTTTTCTGCATAAGAGGAAGGAAGTATAGGAACAGCATAAGACCAAACAGAGTAACAGGATCAGGATTTTGGAAAGCCACAGGCATTGACAAGCCAATATACGCAGCAAAAGAACCCCATGGATGTATTGGCCTCAAGAAATCGTTGGTTTACTACCGTGGAAGTGCTGGAAAAGGCACAAAAACTGATTGGATGATGCATGAGTTTCGTCTTCCACCCAACAATGACGTCCAAAATACAGCTAACCGGCCCATCCTCAATCCCAAGTCTTCTATTACTACTTCTGCTCCAGAAGCTGTAAGTTCCTTTCTTTCTCTAATGAGTAATGCTATTTTCTTTTCAATTTGTCTTAATTCGATGATCTTTCGGTGAACTAAAGTCAAACATATTGACCATCGACATTGACTTGACCTTTCCTGAACTGAGTAGGCGACTGCAATTATTGATTCGTGGAACGCTAACCACCTTTGAAATCTTTAGATAAGGGCCTCTGTAATTTGGTCTTCGTAAAGGAATTGGAAGTTCTTATCTCTATAATTCCAGTATGTAGTTAAGAAATGGACAACAGTATTGTCATAGAAGATCTCTGACCCGTAAATTGCATGGCTCTTTTTTTCATTATTTTGCAGGAAGTTTGGACCCTTTGTCGAATTTTCAAACGAATCCCGTCTTACAAGAAGTACATGCCAACAGATTGGAAAGAACCTGCAGCAACCAAACAAAACTCTACTGATTCAAGTTCAAAAACATGCAGCTTTGAATCTGACAACAGCGAGAAGTATCTGTGTTTTGGGGACTCGTCTGTTCATATAGAAAATGAAAGGAAACCTGTCATAGACGTCCAAGTTCATGAAACAAACTCGTCTTTGATGACCAACCCTCGGTTTGAATCCGTAATATGTACTCAGTCTCCATGCACACCGGTTCTGACGTACCAAAGCTTTTGGAACTCAAATTCAGATGATTTCTTTGCAAATGGAAACTGGGATGAACTAAGAACAGTAGTTGACCAAGCAGCCCCTGATCCATCTCAAGCCTGTGACTTTAGATAGATCATAGCGGAAGGTAAAGTTCTGAAGAACTGCAGCACTCTTTTTGTTGTTCTATTGTTTCTTAGGACATTAAATGGATGCTTATCGCATTATACATGAGCCTTGCTATATATTACTATCTCAGACTTCTGGATTGCTAACATCTAAAGAGACAGATATGTACATATTCACTGTTTAGAGAGAAAGCAGTTAATGCGAATCGTTTTGGACGAATTGGATGTATACATTTGAATCATCACTGATTTTTCTACACAATTCAAATTCTAGTTGAAATTAATACATGTTATTTGTGTAATATACTAGTTCGATTATTGTACTATGTAATGTGCTATATACGCATTTTTAAAGTATGCTAGCTATTTATGATATGCTAGAGTAATTTAAGCGCTTAAATGTACTATTGACTATTGAGATTATAACGGAAATCACGGATAGACTGGAGATGGTTGTAGACTCCATCAAAAATTTTTAAGAAAATTTCCAAAATCTCCAAAAAGCTACGGAATGAGTCCGAATGAGCTTTAAAAGCCCTGAAATGTGCTTTGGAGATTTAGGTGACACTTTTGAATGAAATCTAAATGATTTCAGTGATATTCAATGATTTTTGGATTTAATTTGAAAATTCTTCCGGATAACCGAAAAAGTTAATGAACAATTTCAAAATATGATAAAAAGCTCCAGAATTAGGATTGGAGTCCTTAGGAACTAAAATTGGTTAAAACGGAGGTTGTTTGAATAGAATTCGGATAATATGAAATTATTGGACTAAAATAGCCTTTTTGGAAAATAATGGGTATTGATGATTTTAAATCCACTAAAATTTTTGAAAGCATCCAATCAATAAGTATTGACTCCAATTAGAGTATTTTATGGTCAATTTGATGATAAGATAGTTGTGAAATATTTTCGAAATTTAATTCGGTTAGTAGGTGAATTAAACTTATTAAAGAGAAATTTGGTCTTTTGGTATAAAAATGGTGTTAATGGATTAATGAGTCGCACTTAATGATTAATGAGAAAATGACATGTGTCTGATGAGTCATTACGGATGACCATTGAGAGAATTGACATTTGTGTGATGAGTCATTAGATATAATTAATAGGAAAGTGACATATGTAAAGCATTAAAGAGTATAAAAAGAATGAATTAAGACATATGTTGCTTCATTTTGGTGAAACCGTGAGAGCAAAAATAAAAGAAGAAATAAAGAGCACTCAAGGAGGTATTCGACTAAGGAGAGAAAAAAGAAGGAAGAGAGAAAAAAAAAGAAAAGAGAAGAAAAAGGAGAAGAGAGGGCTTCAGTTAGGTATCAAGAAGTGATCCAAATAGTTTTTCATGTTCTTCTACCTCCAATCAAGTATCCAACACAATTTTATATCCATCCAAGGGAGGAGAAAGAAGAAAAAGAATTGATAAGCTTACTAGTTTTGTTGAAAAATTGGATTTGTTGTATTATAGTTGAGATTTGGTTTTGATGGTATGAATTACACCCTTATGATGTGATATCAAGGTTTTATTGCATTGGAAGTGATTAGGAGAAGGAAACTTATTGTGTGGAACCTTGGTCAAAGGTAAGATTCAATGTCTAAAGTGTTTTATTTTGTCATTTGATGATTTAAGATTAATGAATAACATTAGGAAGTTAGTTTATAGATGAAAGAATGAAAAAAAACTATGGAAATGATTAAATGAAATTTTGGCCATGGCTAGGGTTTTAAGTGTGATTCGATCCAAAATGTTATTTTAATGTTTTATGATGTTCACAGCTTGATTGATGCTAATGAAGTAAAAAAAAAGAAAAAGAATTTATTTGAAATTGGTTTTGGTTGAAATTCGGCTAAAGGTACATGATTATGTAAAAATTTGTTCATAAAATTTTATAGATTAAATGTTTGTATTAAAATGTCATAGAAGTGAATTTGAATTGGTTTTAAGTGTTAGAAATCAAATGAAATTGAAGTGGAAAAGTTTAATGTAAAATATGTTAAGTTTATCCTTAAGAGCATTTTTGGTATAAAGTATGTTTATGATGTAATGACCATGTGAATGTGATTAAGGATAGTCATTAAGTGTACTTATGGCATTGTGATTATTAACTAAGGTGTTATGTTATTATTTGGAAAAAAAAATAGTATATGGAGTGTATGTGGAAAGTAATGAAGTTGAAATGATTTATAGTATATATGGTTGAAAAATATGTTAAGGAGTTGAATGTATTTGTATTAGATTTTCGGATAAAAAAATGAAGCCAACTGAAGGATTTCGAAGTAGTGAAAAGGAAACTAGTAAGTTATGAGTGTATTTTAATTGTTTTATAAGACTAAATTCTTTGTAAAAGAATTAATGACATGTGATTTTAAAATATGCATTAAATTGAATGATTATGAATCCTACCGTAATTACAACAACAACACCCAGTAGAAATCCCACTAAAGCGCAGGGTCTAGAGAGGTCTATTAGTACGCAGTCTTACTTCTAACTAGTAAAGAGACTATTTCCAAATGACCCACATTAAGAAAAGGAAAAATAAATAAATAAATAAAACAATAAAATAAAATAAAATAACATCAAGTAAAAATCAAATAAATATAAATAATAAATAATAGTAATGAAAATACCAATTAAAAATGATTATAAAATAAATAAAAATATATAATAAAATGGTTGAGAGAAAAATATTAAAAAGTAATAATAATAATAATAAATAAATACAAATAATAATACATAAAATAAAAGATAATAACTAAAAACTTATATATATAATAATAATAATCATCATCATCATCATCATCATTATCATCATCATCATAATAACACGGATAATCATAAACATTATAATAATAAGAAGAAAATTAATAATAGTAATAATATTAGAGGTAATAGTAAAGATGATGATGATGATGATGATCATAATAATAATAATAATAATACAAATAAGTAATTTCCTTTTAGGCTAACTACAAGCGACAAGAGTTAAAAGATTAAAGAAGACTATCAGGAACTCTTTACAAGGGTTCCTTTACTTAAATCCTATCACGCCAAAGATTTCTATTATAGGTCATGTCCTCGGTAAGTTCTAATATTGCCATATCATTTTTTATCACCTCCCCTCAATACTTCTTAGGCCTTCTTATTTGTCTCTTACAATCTTTAAGTACAATCTTTTCACATCTTCTCACTAGAGCGTCTGGGTGTCTCTTTTTAACATGACCAAACCACATAAGCCTTGTCTCTCTTAACTTGTCTATAATATTAGCAACCTTCAATTTGTCCCTTACCATCACATTCCTGACCTTATCCATTTTAGTAAGGTTGCAATCTAACGAAGCATCTTCATCTCCGTCACCATTAGCTGATGACTATGAACTTGTCTTATGGGCAGACTCTGCTCCATAGAAAATAGCCGGCCTAATCGCTAAACGATAGAATTTACCTCTCATAATTGATTTTGAAAATAAGATTAATTGAAAATGTATGAGTTTTTCCTATAGTACACTGTTAAGCTTTATACATGTTATTATATCTGTTAGAGTATTATGATCGTGTATGGCAATATCTGAGGGGCGTCTAGAATTATTAGCGAAAAAATAAAGAGAGAATGAGTCAGTTAGTAAAGTGTTTGTGTGCATGTACCGAGTATATAAAGTGCTATCCAAACCTGTTATAGGTAAGCGATGCAGAACTAGCTCTGTAACTACCGGTTTATAATAATTAACCTATTACGGGTAAGCGATATAGAACCAGCTCCATAAATAGTTGTAATACCCTAGTTCGATTATTATATTGTGTAATGTGTTGTACATGCATTTTATAAAGTATGCTCTATTTATGATATACTAGAGTAATTTAAGCGTTTTAAAGTATTATTGAGGCTATAATGAAGATTATGAATAGACCAGAAATGATTCTAGACTCAACCAGAAATTTCGTAGAAAATTTCCAAAAACTCTGAAAAGCTACGGAAAGAGTCCAAATGAGCTTTAAAAACCTCGAAATGTGCTTTAAGGATTTAAATGACACTTTTGAATAAAATCCGAATGATTTTGATGAATAGTATTTTTGGATGAATACTGAATACGAGTGAATAATATTTTTACTTGAATAGTGATTTTGGGGGACATTAGTTAGCTTAAGAAAATGACTTATTAATTTGGTTATTTAAGTGGTCAGTATCATGACACGTGCCATGACACTTACCAAGCATTTGTTTACCTTGCTTTTAAACCCATCCCATGATATTTACATTTTGAAAGACCATCTTTATTTTTGTCTTTCACTTTTGCTATATGCTCTCTTCTTCATCTTTTTCATTTTCTTCACTTACGACCATCTTACTCTCACCCTCATCACGTTGAGTTCTTGCTATCCTTCACTTTGTTTCTTCAAGATCCTTATTATCTCTTCATCTTGTAACTAAATACCTAACCTATTCCTCCTTGAAAGATTGATGATCATGTAAAACTTGGAAAGCTAGGGTTTATGTGATTTTGAAGAAGCTTGGAGTTTTATCAAGTAAGTTATACATTAATCTTCATGGTTTGTTTAAATATAAACATATGTGATAATAGTTTAAAGGTGAAATGATCATGATAGTGGAGTTAAATATATGTTGTAACGTGGATGAGGAAATAAGTAAGTGTATGTCATTTTTTGTGTATAGGATGAGTGTAGGAAAATGATGAATGAATATTGTGTTCTGTTTTTGAGAGTACTTAAACCATGGATTATAAGTTGTTATGTGGATGAAATAGATTGGGATTTAAGGTATAATGAAGGTGAAATTTATGCTTAAGAAAGGTGTTTGAGAAATGTTCCTGAAGTGAGAAGAAATAAGATTTATATATGATAGTAAATGATGAAGATTATAATATGTTTTTGTATGATTGATAAAAAATGGTTAATGGATGGTTTCATGGATGTTATTGAGTTAAAAATTGAGGCGAGAATGAAGAGAAAATAATGTAGAGTTGATGAACTATGCATAAGATGGTTTGAATGTAACATAGAGGAGTTTAAAATCTAGAAAAGTGAAAGAAGAATTGCTGGAATATGTTAGCTGTAGTGTGTTCACAGAATATGCATCTGTATTTTAGCCATATCTTAATCTATAAATATCTAAATTAAATTATTTTAATTTTAAATTAAACTAGAGACAGATGGACAAAATTTTCATGAAGGAATAAAATTTGAATTCTGTCTCTAAGGGTTTCCAAATTTGGCTTGAAGTTGAGTACAGTGTGTTGTCGTGGTGTGAGAACATTTTGTAGTATTTTAGGTATAACTTGTAGAATACTGAACCAAACTACATGAAATTAATGTCTTTAAAAACTTAAGACATATAGAAACATTTTGTTAGAAGAATGTATTGCCTAAATACCTCATTTTCTTTGTCAAAATGGCCATGAAAAATTGACCCGAAAATCAATTTTGAGAAAAGCTGGAATTTGGAAGAACAAAGCTGGGATTTTTTGGATGGAAGCATCCCATGATCGTGGGAACAGGTTAAACATCAAATATGTTTCTTTTATGTGTGGTTTGGGACAACAAATGGTTAGGTACTTTCATATGATGCATTTAGGCTTGAATGAAGCTTGAATTGATACTAGAATGATGCTTGAGTAAAGGATTAAATATGTGATATGTTTAGGCTGATGAATGAGGACATAAATTCAAGAATGGATTGTTATTTACCAAGTGTTCGTGTGTTATATGTTTAGGCTGATGAATGAGGACATAAATTTTAGAGATGTTATAAGAATAAAAGTGATCCTATAAAGGATAATGTGATCCAAAGAAGGTGAATGATGTGTATTAAGTAAAGGTGAATGATAAATAGGATATTTTGTGATCTTTTAATGCTTGAACAATCTTAGTAAATGATTGAAAGATGAACTTAGAATAATCTTGTACAAATGAAGTGTATCTAAGTTTAATTTAGACATATATGAGTTATGAAGTATGAATGATCATAAGATGTGAATTAAGGAAATATACCCGGGATTGTTATTGAGCATGTATTATACATATCATATATACATATGCATGATTGAATATTCATGAAAATGTGCAAATTAGTAATGTGTAAATGTGTATGTATTGCATGATATAGAAGAGCAATTAGAGCGACAACATTCAGACATTACCGAGACGTCGAGGCAATAGCTATTTGGAGCATACTGTGAGTAACCTAGATGGTCTCACATTGATTTATTGTTTTGTTTAAATTCTGAATTGAATTATTATGTAATTTGAATGTGTTGATTCTAGACATTAAATGTCTGAGGCATTTGATGCATGAATAATATATTGGAAGTGCTCATTGTATATGAATTTGACAGAATATGTGATACTAAACTTAATTGTTGAATACCGGACCAAGGTCCAATGGTGAATGTGAATGCGAAAAAAATTGAGCACAAGTGAATGATTGAATACATAAGATGCATTTCACTACATGAATGCATGATAACATAAAGGCAGTTGTGCCCAAAGTCTCAAGTTAAAAAGAGCTTAAAGCTCAAAATGTGGTAAAAGCCTTTGGCTCACTATATATAATGAGCCCTATATCCCCAACGGATAAGGGATAATTATTAATGAGTCCGTTATCCACAATTGATACAAAACAGTGAAAAAGGCACTCGGTCACAACAAATTAATAAATGAAAGTTAATCTCATGAACATTGCACATACAATTTATTATGCATTATATGAATGATTGAATTGAATTGTATGAACCATTATGAATGTAAAAGGTGAATAAGTGAACCAAGTGTTATATGGTGCTTTTTGATAATTGGTGAAAGATGTACACTATATGATGACATAAATTGTTTATGAACTTGAAACATAAATTTTATGTGTTATGTGTTATGAGTGAGCCATCGATGATGGGTAGCTCACTGAGTTCGCAAATCTCATCAAAATTGCAACGTTGACTTTGTAGGTGCGAGAGAGTGGGCTTAGCTTCTAAGACAACTTAGAAGAGATCTAGTATTGCTTTTGGATAGAAGAAATGGCTCAAAGGTCAGTCAACTGAGACTGAAGGATTTAGATAGAATTTTATATAGTTCCTCATTCATGTAACATGTACCATATTTTGTAATAGAGTTGATGACTCTGATAGTTCTTTGATATTGTATATAAGGATGAAGTATGTAATGCTACAATGTATATTTGGTTTTATGAAATGAAAATGAGGAATTGGGCTTTTAAATATTATGATTTTTATGTTTTAATGATGATGCCATGAGAAGTGAATGTGAATGCTCTAGGGCACTGGTTCCACTGAGCATGTGCTCGAATGCCTGAAGGACGTACAGGCACAAATGTCTGATGGGAGTGGGGTGCTACAGTGGAACTGTGAATAATAAGACTCTGAAGACTACTTAAGAGCTAATATAAGAAATGGAAATAAAACTATTACCAATGATAATCAAGAAGAGAGAGCAAACAAATCAACAAGGATTTATATAAGCATTAAAACTTCCCTAAAGTTAGATGAGTCATTATCATTACTTTAACTAAGCAATGTACCTATTTTTTTAAAGAGAAAATTAATAATATTATAAGAACACCACAACTGAGTGTGGAACCATGAAAGTATTAGAGATTAAGGCTACTAACAATCTCTTAAGAGATAAGAAAGAAATCAAATTAGTAGGTGAATGGACCTTAGGAGTGTCTTACAATAACAAAGAGTATCTTATTATATTCAAACTTGCTTTCAACTGCATCATATATGCATTTTGAAAAAAGAAAGCAACCTGAGGATTTTTAAAATCTAAGAAAAGGACCCACATACTTTTAACAACACAAACTACATAAATAAAACAAATTGTCCTAGTCAAGGAATCTCTAGTCATATTAGTACATATATAGCTATCAAGTGGATCATAAGCTAATTTGATAGTCCTTCTTTCTCTAGTCTTAGTTACCTTCTAGGTTTGAATTCATATACCTACTAGTTTGATTTTTTTCTTATCTCTTAAGAGATTGTTAGTAGCCTTAATCTCAATCTTTGTCAATTAGACTTATTACAGAATATGTTGCACTTGATTTGAATTTTTTTCCAACATGTTGGGAGTAGGAACAATTGAACAAGAGATGATTACAGATCCCATTATCTTGGCTACAAAGCCTGCATAACGTATTCAAGGTGAGGTTACCTTTTAACCTTTCTATTATACTTGGTTTTTTTAATGTATAATTAGCCATAGTACAAATGAAACTTTGGGGAGATTGCATTTTAACTAGGTAATTTTGTCTCATATCACTCTTTGGAAATCATTATAGTTTAAAGTATGATATATTGGTGAACGCTCTAAAATTATGTCTAAGCTATACAATTGAGTCTTAAGTTCTTGATCTAAGGTCATATATAAGTTTATTGTTCATGTAAATGGAGAGGCCTCTTGATTTGTAGCTTTAGTTATTACCTTAAATGATCATTTTAACTTTAACATTTATATGAATAGATGCTTATCGATATTGTCACTTGGAAGATTAGAAAAAAGGCTTTCGTTAGATTTAGGTTTGTGTCAAGTATACGTCTAATTTAGGTTCCATTTTAAAAAAGTTTTTACCTGTTAGGTAAAGTGAAAGTCTATTGGATCTAAAATGACTCCTTGTCATTGAATAGCTTCCAAATTCTCTTATCTAAAAGTATTTTGTTATGACCTTTTATTGGTACAATGCCTAGTCCTCCATTTGCCTTAGGTTGACAGAATTCAACCCATTTAAACTTAGCTCAAATTATGTATAATACTTTCCATAACCAAAGAAAGTTCTTGAATATCTTCTCTATTGAAATGGGTAAACTAAGAGGGAGGGAAAGATGTGAGCTTTAAAATAGATGAAGATTGTTGAGAATGGATGTTATCTACTAAAGAATTCTAGTATATAACTACTAATTCTTTTATTTGTTAGGTCTATAAGATGTTAGGTCAATTCTTACAAAAAAAGTCTTTTGATAGTTATAGGCACTTCAACTCACTATAGGCACTTCAACTCACTTAAGGGGACTTGCCCTTTGAGTCTTATGAATTTTGAGAGATGTGCTACTTAGTTTTTTACTAAGAAAGTACAATACCTTAGAATGGACAAGATGAAATTAATTATCAGGAAGTCAGTGTGCACTCAATCTGAGAGGGAGAGGGAAGCCCGCTCATATCAAACTAAATATTGAATAGCTTTGAGATAGGAAAGAGAAAGCACTAAATATTTAATGTCCTTCCTCCTTTCTTTTTTTGGCCTTGTCTCCTAGTCTTGTTCTTATTTTTTATTTTATCCTATTATTATTCCCACTTTTGGTGAAGGCAAAGGGATTATGTTCCATTTAATAGTGGTGTATTATATTTCCAGTTACCACCCTTTTCTTATGGAATACCGAGTTCTCAAGAGAAGGAAGTGTCTCAGCCTTAGAATACATGGCTCGGTTTACTTGCCAGTGTAGGTGGCTTCTAACTGAGACGCTTCACACAAAGATCTAGGTACCTCATCTACTTCTACAAATCATTGCCTATAGATTTCCTTTTTAGGCTACTTAGTTAACTAGCAATGAGAAAGGCTTTCAAAATGATTTTAGGATAAGTGATTTTCAAAGTCCACTTACTGAAAAAAAATGAGCAATTTTTTTATTAATGGGAAGACCTGACATATTAGAAACCAGATTATGGAAGACATGATGACTGAGACTATTTTAGAGTTTTCCTAAAAAATAGTAACAAATCATCAAAATATCAGAGATAATGGCTCCTGAGCTTCTTGTATTTGTTATAATAGGTTCTCCTTTTTAATCTTTATAGTTATTAGTTTGGCAAAGGATTTGACATATATGGTTAAAAGATATGGTGATAAAGGGTGTCCTTCTCTCAAGCCTTTTGCTCCTTTGAACATTTGTGTGGAGTCACTATCGATAAGAATATTATAGATTAGGGTATTGACGTATTATTGTAGCCAATTTAAGAAGACGCCAAGGTATCCAAATGCCTGCATTATGGTGAAAAAGAAATTTTAGTTAATATAATTAAATACTTTATAAAAGTCTATCTTTAAGGGAAAACTCTTTTTGTTCTTCTTACAATGGTACTTCTTGAATAGCTCTTGTGATAAGAGAATATTGTCTCCTATGCTCCTGTGTTTAACAAAATTTCCTTAGTTTGAGTTGATGATGATAGGTAGGACCTACTAGAGTCTAATACATAGCATTTTAGAGATGATTATAGAGAACATTACAACAAGAAATAGGTGTATAGTCTTTAATATAAGAGAAGTTAAGGGATTTAGAGACTAAGTAGATGAATATTTTGTTCATTTCGTTAAACATCTTTGCCTTGATGAAAAACTCCAATATTAAATTAGAGACTAATTTCCCTGGTAGGTCTTAAGTCTTTTAAAAAATAAAGCATTAAGCCCATCAAGTCTAGCTGCTTTGTGAGAATCCAGACTAAACACAGCCTGATTATGTCTTCTCTAATGAAAGGTTTAGTAAGGGAGCCGACTAAATCATGTTTGATAGAGTTTGTGATGAAATCTTAAATTTCCTACAAAGAGAACAAACTATTAATGCAATTTCCAAGGGGCTCCTTGAAGTAGTTGGATGTAATAGCCTTCATCTCATAGTGATAAGAGGTTATTTATCCTCCAGGGCCTAGGAGATTCACAATTTTGTTGGTATTTCTCCTATTAAGCAAGGATTTAAAGAAATAGCTTGAGTTCCTCTCACTATCTTTTAGCTAAAGCATTTTGTATTTCTGCTTTATAAAAAGAATTATGAGCCTTTAAAGCTTTTGAAAAGGAAATTAAGGTTTATTTCTCTGCAACTTGTAATGAGGTATAAGTGAGGTTGGAATAGATGCATTCATAAGATCTTATCAGGAGTTTTTTGGTGTTTAGAACTACCTTATGTAACTAAACTTATTCATGTTGAGGTCATTTAGCTCTTCCTTAATAACTTGTAATTTTCTCATACAAATGAAAGTTTTATGTCTCATTATGTTTTCCCTCAAACCTGTACTGATAGCATTATCAAAACCTTCAGACTCAACTAGAAAGTTATTAAGTTTGAAGGGGGCTTTCTAGTTACATTAGTTGTAAATAATTTGACTTCAATTGAAGATTAGAGCACATGGACTTGTTGAAGTGCACTTTGTTAAAAGAGAAAGCAGTAATCCAAAAGGGGTTGATGAGAGCTCTGTCAAGTTAGAAGTTATTTTATGCTATGTTATTTGGTAAATTGTCAAAAAGGCTAGATTACTCTATAGACACCTAATTCACCTTCCTTTTAGATTCTCTTTGAAATAATAATTTGTAAATAATAAATAATGATATAAGCTTCTTATGCCTTTTTCAACATGCAAAAATAATAAATAATTCTTTCATGTTTAAAAATGATGATTGATGTTAAAAAGTGTAGGGATAGCTAAACTATAATTCAAGGCTATCCAAACAATATGGAGATCCCATGTAATTGACCTTTTTTTCCCCCTTTTTTTATAATTTATCCTTAACTTATATCCATATATTTATGATCTTAATGGTTTTCTAAAGAAAAAAATGTTTTTCATTTTGTAACTAAAGGATATCCACTTTGAGGTTATTTACTTTTTTATGAAAGTAACATAATTAATCGCCAATCTTACTTTTGGATGTTTTCTATTAAAGATACTAAAACTTTCCATTATGAAAGGATATTATTCTTGTTTTGTGATAACAATCTAATTTAAAGTAAAAAATCTTCTTTACTTATATAATTAAAGTAGTAAATATCTATGTTTAAGAAAAGTAAATTTTATAACTTTTATCAAAAAGAAATTAATTCTTTTGCATTATTTTTTACGTTAATATAAATTTCAACTTATATTATTAATAAAACATATATTATCTAAATACATGTTACGGCTACATAAAATTTGATATAGTTGCGAATAACATATAAAGTTAGTGGTTATATTGATTGAAATAGTTTATACGGAATAAATACTCTTTTAATTAATGTTAAAGGATAAAAAGAAATTTTTTGAATAATTAATAATAGGGTCTTTTATTATAAAGTGTTTTTTAATTATCTTCAATGGATTTACGAAAAGATTAAGGAAGTATTACAGGGAAAGACTATGTAACCTGCACATTGCTTTTATTGAGTTAGTGAAGGCTTATGATAGAATATCTAGGGAAATCATGTGGAGGTTTTCAAAATTTAAGAGAGTTCCTATGACCTATATACGGGTTACTAAGGATATGTATGAAGGTGTAAAGACTACTAAAAATGATAGGGGTAGAGACGGAGTATTTTTATTGATATTGGGCTACACCAAAGCTCCTCATTGAGCCTATTTTTGTTTGCAGTTGTGATAGATAAACTCATCAAGAATATTTACAGGGATGTGCCTTGGTGTATGTTATTTGTTGATGTTATTGTTTTAGTAGATGAAACAAAAGAGAGTGTCAATGTCAAATTAGAACTTTAGAGGGATACGTTAAAGTCGAAGGGTTTTAAATTGAGTAGGATTAAGACTAAGTCCTTAAAAGGCAACTTTTTAGGTTATAAGGTGGCTCTCGATGTGGAGGTAAAAGATTGGTTTAGAAGTTATTCCACAAAAAGAGTATTTTAAGTATCTAAGATCAATCATCCTAAATAATGGAGAGATCGATGAGGACATTGTTCATCGTATTAGATTAGGGTAGCTTAAATGGAAAAGTGCGTTAGGAGTTTTATGTAACAAGAAGAAACCACTCAAGCTCAAAGGTAAATTCTATTGTTTAACGATTAGGCCGACCATGCTTTCTAGGACAGAGTGATGGCCCATCAAACATATACAAAGTCAAAATTTAATAGTAGCAAAGATAAGAATGCTCGTTAAAAGTGCAACCTTACTAAAAGAGATAAGATTATAAAGGTATTAGTAAGAGACAAGGTAAAGGTAGCTAATATTAATGAAAAATGAAGAGAGACAAGACTTAAGTGGTTTGGAAATATTAAAAGGAGACATCATGATGCTCCAATGAGAAGATGCGAGAAGATTATACTTAGGGACTGTAAGAAGAAAAAAAGAAAGGCCTAAGAAGAACAAAAGGAGGTGATTAAAAATGATATGGTCTATTGAAACTTATTGAGGACGTGACCCTCAATAGAAAACTTTGGCGTACTAGGATACGAGTAAAGGATTTTACATAAAGAGGTCTTTTTTTTTATTTTTTTCATAAGTCTTTTTAACATTTTCCTTTGAGTCTTAGAGTTTGTTTTTAGTCTAAATATTTAATATGTAATACATGTCTCTTAGTTATTTAGCCTAAACATTTTCTTGTAATGACTTGTTTGTTTTATTTATTTATTTGTCTTATTTCTTATTTATACATTTATTTACTTATTTTATATTTTATTTAATGTTTACCTTGTTATGTATTTATTGTATTATTTATTTTAGTACATTTTTGAATCTTTATTTATATGTAGTTATTTATTTATTTATTGTTATTATTATCTTATCTTTTTCATGTTGGTCTATAAGAAACATTCTCTATATTAATTAAGGATAAGACTGTGTATTTTTGAATTTGTTTAGACTTATCGTATCATTAAAACTTCAACTGGGATGTTGTTGTTGATCAATTCGCCCTTTAAGTCTTACAACTCTTTGTTTCTCTTCTTTTCTATACCGTTCCACAAATGTCTTATCTAAATAGTTATAATTTATATTAAAATAGTGATTATAATTAAAAAATTAAAATAAAATTACTAGAAATTGCATTAAAATAATATTTACAACTGAAAAGGTTATATTTGAATGATTAAAAATTACATAAAAATAGTGTATGAGACTACAGATTTGCATTTAGATCATCAAAAGTTACATTAAAATAGCGCTTGTGAGTGAAAAGTTGTAATTTAATGACTGAAAATTATATAATAATGTTCGTGTGAGAAGTTACACATGAATGATTAAAAGCTACGTCAAAAACTTTTTTTAAAATTGAATTATATTAAAATAGTATTTACGAAGTGAAAATTGCATATAAATAATGAAAAGTTGCATTATCTGCATTTCTACCCACTTCCTTCTTGGCTTCCTCCTCAGTCTGAAAAACCAGAAAGTTGCAACACCCATTTACGCCAACTTCTTCTCGTTGTGCCTTACACTTACCATTACACCATATCATTACCAACTCTCTTCTCTAACTTCTTGGTATTGAGAATTGTAGCTTATTTTTCGTAAAGTTTGCGACTTTAACCTCCAAGCCCTCTGCTTTGGCCGAATTTACTCCTTACATCCTCAGGTTTAACCGTTCTTCCGGGTTTCCTTCCTTTTTTATCACCGTCGAGTGTTATCCTGGTTATGCCCCTAGTTATATTCTTCTCTCTTTCTGAATGGAGACAATTTATCGCAATTCCCAACTTCTTTTAGTGTGTATTGCAATGGGTTGTGAATAACCTGTTTAAAAGCTGTTCAACTTCTTTGCGAGTGTTAATCTATTAATGGATAACCTGTTTATTTGTTTTATGGTTTTCTTTTAGTTGACCTATAATTTGGAATAATTCCCCCATAGTTCTATTTCTCCGTTTTGTTGTTACTTGAACTGCATCACTGGTCCCTAGTTAATGTTTAGATAATAGAGAGAAAGATGGTGCCTAATGACAATGAAGGATGAAATGCATAAGATGGATTTCCTTTCCATAATGATCTTCGATTATCAAGTTCTTGCTTTACTTCCTTTAACCACTTAATTCATCTTGTTCAATCTACTTATACGGTTAGTTTGTTAATATGGTCTGATGTATATAGGATGTATTAGATTATGCTGAGAGTGTATGTTGAATGCTATTAACCTCTGTTGTTCATTTGGATTACATGGGAATGGATGTAGGGGCAGATGGTGCTTTTGCTTCTTAATTTGTTTTGAGCAAGGAATTTTGCAAAGTTCTTCTTTCAGATACATTGCAGTATACAAAGGTATAGTTCTGCTTGTTGATGCCTTCCATTGAGCAGTTTTTTTTTTCAAGATTTCTTGTTAGCATTTGGTCTTCTGACAGTTCTTCAGACTTTTGATTTAAAAATTTCTTGTTCCATTACTGGAAATGAATTGCTCTCCTTTGGCAATATTCATTTTTCACGCCAAAAGATTAAAAAACATACTTATGTCACCTGCAGAACTGATTGGTATCTATGCACTTTTACTTCATTTGGCGCCTAGCTTGTTCCCATTTAGGATAAGTTACGCAGAAACTGCACTTTTTGTGTTAAATTTCTTCTTAGGCAACATGGAAATGACCACTTGTCAGAGTGGTAGTAGCATCATGTGGTTCTTCCGGGAGAGGGGCTTTGATGACAAGAGTATACGTGACATATTGAGGAGGTGTAAGCGCCTTGAAGGTGTGGAGAGGGATAGAGCATCTGAAAACTGGAATTACCTGAAAAGCGTTGGGATTCTGGAAAGAAAGCTCCCTTCTGTTGTTTCAAAGTGTCCAAAAATCCTTGCTCTAGGTCTCAACGAGAAGCTAATCCCCATGGTTGAGTGCCTAACTACTCTGGGTAAAAAACCACGTGAAGTTGCTTCTGCAATTACAAAGTTCCCTCACATACTTTCTCATAGTGTGGAAGAGAAGCTCTGCCCACTTTTGGCCTTTTTTCAGGCTGTAGGTGTCCCTGAAAATCAGCTCGGCAAATTAATATTACTTAACCCAAGGCTTATCAGCTACAGTATTGACTCCAAACTGACAGAAGTAGTGGACTTTCTTGTTGGTCTCGGACTCACAAAGGATGGGATGGTTGGAAAAGTGCTGGTCAAACATCCATTTATAATGGGTTACAGTGTTCCTAAACGACTGCACCCTACTTCAGACTTTCTGAAGTCTGCTGGTCTGACAGAGCTTGATCTGCAAACAGTTGTCATGAGCTTTCCAGAAATCTTGTGTAGAGATGTGGAGAAGTCTCTAAAAGCAAATTTTTCTTACCTCAAGAGTTGCGGTTTTGGGGACAGACAAATTGCAACTTTGGTCACTGGTTATCCCCCAATTTTGTTTAAAAGTATTAAAAACTCTTTGGAGCCTAGGATCCAGTTTTTGGTAGAGGTAATGGGGAAACGAATTGATGAAGTTGTTGATTATCCACACTTCTTCCAGCATGGTTTAAAGAAGACTTTAGAATCACGGCATAAACTTTTGAAACAGAGAAATGTCGCTTGTAGCTTGCATGAGATGCTGGATTGCAACCAAAAAAAGTTCCTGTTGAAGTTTGGTTTGCTTGAAGGCTTTGCCTGACGTACTTCCCGCACATATTCCTTCCTACTAGATCTTCATCTGTGGTTGATCCTTATAGTTTCTACAGCAGGACATGCTTTGCTAAACCTATAGCCTCGAAATTCTTGGCCGCTAGCAACATTCTCATTGTGAGGTACTCAGCTTAATCCTTTGTAGCACAGTAGGTTGATTTTTACTTGAACCTTTGGTGCACATTCAATGTGCAAATCTATATGAAATGACAATAACAACTGAATTTTGCTATTTCTCCACTTTGTATGACTGCTCTGTTTTTGCTAATTTTATTCGCAAGTCTCCATCTTTCAAGCCAATTATTTTACATCATCTTTCAAACCAATTATTTTACATTCATTGGTCTTATTCAAAATTGCTTAGGTTCACTGGGCAACTTCTTTGTTTTTGAGGGTCTCTGCAGCTTAGGCTTGCTGGATGGATAGGCGGAAAACCGCCAAAACTCTTGTGAACACATTCTAAGCCTTCTATGGAATTTGAAAGGGTACTAATCATGGAACAAACAATAAACTGCTGGTGCAATTAGATGTAGCCTGTTAAGCATTTTTACTGTTCAATGGATTAGAATATCATCCATTTTAGGATTCATAAAAGAGTGTGAGCGATTCTTGTAAGCCAAAACATCAGAATAAGTTAAAAATGAAGCTGAACCTGTTTTGCAAATGCATTAATATGATGATAACTGCATATGTACATACTCGTACACATAATACAATGAGTTCCTATTACCAACCACTACACTGAAAAACAACAAAAGGAAACTGCATGATAAGAAGCATCCGTGTTTTTAATATTTACATAGATATTCATCCTTGGAGCAATGGGATGTGGAGGTTTATACATCATGAATAAGATGATCAAGCGGTGGGGTAAGAAGCTTGCATGGCGATTCCACAAAGTCCTTCCTTTGCACTAACATCTTTCTGCATTCTGATGTAACCTTCTTCTCCCCACTGTGTGCCCCATGAGTTCTTGACCAGCCAATATTTGTCGCCATTGCTTTCTCCATACCCCACAGCTGCAACACCATGATCAAGGTCTGTGCCACAGTCTCCTGTAAAGACACCACTTTGATAGAATTGAAATGCAAACCCTCCAGCATCAATGGCAACAGCAACTGGTTGATTTGCCACAGCCTTCATTAGAGCTGCTTCATTGTTGGCTGGCACATCTTCGTATCCTGTTATTTTAGCTGCATGATTTGCTTCTGCGTTGGAGTTGCAACTTCCATCAGATGCTGTGTAAGGATAATTTGTCTCCGTTGTTAGGCCTTTGTTTTGCATAACAAATTTGAAGGCATCATCCATTAGACCACCCTGACATCCTTGATCCTCACCCTTTACGTCACAATCAACCAATTCTTGCTCTGATAAAGAGATCAACTTTTTGGTTGATAATTGAGTGATTCCTTCCACGGCTGCAACTGCTGAAAATGCCCAGCACGATCCTGCAGTTTTTAATGAAATCAATGTTATTCAATATATTGTAAGCTGTGGACTGAGAATTATATTAAAAATACATCAAACCATTTATAGGATACATATAGTACCGCATTGGCCCTGGTCCTTGATGGGTGTTACGGCTCCTTTCTTCCTCCAATCCATAGTAGAAGGGACAGCCGTGATATTTTCATATTTGAAACTTCCTGCTTGCTCAGAGCACATATGCCCCTTGAATCTGTTTCTAGTTTTGAACTCTTCATTTCTAAGGTCCGCAAAGTGATTTACGCCGAGCTTGTAAGGCTTGTTTCCGGCAGCATTAAAAGAGTCGATATGTTCAACATTTTGTTTGAATATTTTGTACCTGATCTCCTTCTCATTGGCATCCTTATAAACTCGTCCATAAAGAGCCATCCACTCCTCGTGCCTCTGATTCATTGATACATCTCGAACAGTACGAGCTCTGCACTGTGAAGCCAATACTAGAGTAAATATGAAACTTAAACAAATACAATGGTGGCTAGTGAGCTCCATTGCATGAAACTGTACTTAAAAGTGAAAAGAGTTGGTGAGAAAGGGGCTTATGAAAGCTGAATTGTTTCTCAAGTTTATATAGGGAATCTCCTCTTCCAATTAACGCATTAGTAATCGCTTGAGGTTTCTATTAGGATATACCTTTCAGTTCAACGTTGCCATGAAACTCCTCCGATTTGGACCTTGAGAGTGACTGGTATACAAACTTCAAGGCTTTCTCGACTTCATATGTCTAATATATGAAGTCCTGAATTTTCAACTACGCAAACCGATTGCCAAAATTTCAATCTGTATAAATGTGCAGAAAATCGCTTACTAAACAAACTCATCACTTCTAGAAGAGACAAAGGAGACATTACCTTTTCTTTTTTTTTTTGAATTCGAGGAAATTTTGTGGGCGGGTCAAGCGGGCACACCTTTCCGAGGATTCAACTGGCGCACTACCTCACAGGCAAGCCAAGCAGGCGCACTTCATTATTGAGGGCCCAATTAGTTCTCCACCTACAGGTAAAATCCCGGCTGCCCCAGACTCTTACAAAAGGAGCTAGCATGGAATCGAACCTGTGACCTAACCAAAGCTAAGCTCCGCTCTCAATCATCAAGTCACCCCTTGAGGCAAAGGAGACATTACATTGTAGAATTACCCATCTTATGTAATAGTTATAGGAGATAACATTTCATCACATGCTTGTAACCAGAGATCGGTTACTTTATAACATTTTTAAATATATTTAAATATATTTTAGTATCATGGTGAATTGACACCATCTTATGATATTTTGTAAACCTATAAAAAAAACCTATTTGTATCGTAGATTCAACGAAATTCTCAAATTTAAATCATTTTTTTGAAACATCCATAAAGGAAAGTTGGCTTCTATCCATTATCATTATATAGAATTAATATTTTTTCCATTTTTTCGTCAATGAATTTTAAATAAACTCACCATATTTGTCGATCTAATATTTCTATCAAGCATAGATTAAGAAATTAAATATAACAAGATTAAAAATATAAAGTAATGTTAGAAATTCTTTAAAAAAAAATTATTTGGACTTGTGGAAAATTTGAAGGAGTTTCAAAAGAATTTGAAAGAAAATGGAGTTAAGGAACGAAATATGAGAGAAATATTAATCATTGTCATTATTGTAAATCACATTCAAAAGCTAGATTCCTTTGACTATGTGTACAATGACTAAACTATTATAATGCCTGTGAAGGTTAGGATCTTTAACTAAAATTGATTAATTCTTTATTTATGCATCAATTAATAAATTTCATTATTGTATGTTGTTTGTCTAGAATATTCGAAAATTTATAATTTTTTTATGTTAGGAGAAAAAACGTATTTAGTTGCATGTCTTAGCATTAAGTGAATTTAAATATTAGCTTTGGTTTCAATTTAAATATCATATAATGACAAACCCTTGTTTATATCTGTCATAATTAGGTTGATAGATATGATTTTGTATTTAGGTACGATTCCATGCTAGTCCCTCTTGTAAGAGCCTGGAGCAGTCGAAGGTTTTACCTGTAGGGTGGAGAACTAGTTAGGCCCTCAATGATGAGGTGCGCCCCCTTGATCCGCCTGTGGGGTGGTGCGCTAGTTGAACCCTCGGAAAGGTGTATCCGCTTGGCCCGCTTATGGGGATTCCTCGAATAAAAAAAAATTCATTGGAACATCAATTAAAATATGGTAAGATAATTAACTTATTGATTATGATTTTTTTATTTGTTAATTGTTCATGATTAATAGTTTAGTTATCCTATTTGAAATGGGAGATTTTTCCTCAAATGTCTGTTGGTAGTGGGATTCACAAATGGACACATATGTGAAAACCATCTCTGGCCAATGCATGTCTCCCAGTAAGTCCTTCCCACTTGATTTTTCTTAGCTCCATTTGTATGTTTCCAAGCAAAATTAGGCCACATCAGTTTGACAATACTTTTAGTTCAGAAGTTAATAGTTTATGTATGTTAAGTGACCATTTCATCATAATAGCTTAAGCTGTTGTGTGAGGCCAACTTAATTGGTTTTATATATTCTCTAACACACCCCCTCAAGTGAAAGCCCTTTGGACTTGAAACTTACACAGGCTCACTCTACCTTGTGCTGAATAATAGGTGGGTGGTAGGATTTGAACTCACGACCACCTGGTCATAAAGGCTCTGATACCATGTTAAGTGACCGTTTCACCACAATAACTTAAACTGTTGTGTGAGACCAACTTAATTAGTTTTATATATTCTCTAACAATGTAAAGATAATCATTCAAGACAACTATATCTCCTAACATCAATATATTAGGAATCTGTTGAGACTCATTACACTCAGCAGTACGATAAGAAGAGAGGGGGTAGACAAATCAATAATTTGGAGAGCTTGTAGGGGTGTGAGGAGAGATTTGTTGTTGAGTTGGTTAGTTAGTTAGAAAGGAGGGGAATAAAAGGAGTAGTGCGGGGATAGTTGGGATATCAGAGAATTGGTTATAGTGTGTTGGTATCAGGGAGGTTAGCTAACCCTCGAAAATTAGCCTATCAGTGGTTGTATATAAGTTTAGCTAGCCCTCGAAGTCTAGCATATCAATATATTTTTTCCTTCTTATTCCTGTTCCATTGCTGCTGTGAGTGTTTGTTCTGTGACTGTTGAGTGTCGATTGATAGTGCAGGGCAGTATTGTTTGGGTTGAATTAGTGTTAGAGAAACTGGTCTCTAACAGAATCATACCCATGGAAAGTAGAAGATGTCACAAAACATAACTCTTCTTTATAAAACAAGTAAACATGGCATGCATGATGCATAAGTTTCAATCAAAAAAGGGAACTGCATCATAACTTGTGTAGTTCCGTTACTTTTGGGAGGAGCTAGGAGATGTACCCTAAACTCCATAAGCTAGGGGCAAGATGCAGGAGAAACATAAAACCTCTTCTGAATGAAAAAAGCTTTACTGGGATCAGGTTATCAAATCACTGAAGAACAGAACCAGCATAGCTAACTGTTTTCAGAACTAAATTGTAAGGCTAGCTACCTCAAGACTGTCCTCTGGAAACAAGTAAGAAAATTATTCTTTTTCTAATGCTCTCTATGAGAAAGCAAAAATAAGACAGAAACATAGTGTTACAAACTTGGCGTGCTCTTCAAATTTCATGCAACATATCATCCAACCAAAATTACTATAAAAGTATAGGAGGGTCTTCTCATGCTCTACGAAACAGCCGTCAAGCTTTCATGTGCTTAAACTCCAATGCTTCATTCAATCCACGACCCAAGTTGTTAGAATAAACATGGGAGTTGTTTCTGTAAAAATCAAACGTCTTTCAAGCCAACATTAAACTTGGCTATGAAAAAACCTATTGTGTCAAGGGAAGATGACGGATCAAATCTCTGGACAAATTCTTCTTCCCCAGGTTTTAACCATTCCCTGCAAGAGTATCCACAACAGTTAGTTTGTAATGGACATAAAATGCCTTTCAGAGTAATCAATCATCTCACAGCAACTTGACATGATGATGAGATTTGATGCTAGAATTGTCAGTTCAATAGAAAGGAAATTATAGCCATCGAGACAAATCTACCAATAATGTGGCAGAAATTGCTCGCAGGATCTACAAAAACAAACATACATTTCTTTGGGTTTTAACAGTTTGGATGGTTAACATAGAACCAGAGTCAGCTTCACAATTTATAAATATGAACACGGCTACATACTAAGTCAGTCTGCCACAAAATGCATTTCCCTACCAAATTAACTTGAGGTAAAATTTTTCATTTTACAAAAACAGAATGCCCATTGAAATAGAAATAGCTTTTCTAGAAAGAAGATCAGAGCACACACAAGCAATAGCTTTAACCATTTGAAAAAACCTCTTCTCATAACTGTTTCTAGTTCCTTGGACATTCATTATAAATGAGCAACATGGTCTTCATTCAGTCCAATAGAAAACAACAATGGAAAGATATAAGTTGCAACATGCAGTTTCAAGTAATTACAATCAGTTCTTTTTCTAATTTTAGAATGAAAAGCTAACAACCGCCAACTGCCTCAAACTTTAGTACTCTTTAATACGAACAAGATCAGCTGCCTGACTTTTTTCCAATAACTAATCAATCAACAAAAATATATAAGAGAATGCCACATCCTAGACGAGCATTAATAACAAACCAAGAGATTAAGGAAGCAGACTAAATGATATAGTTTCCATGTATAAACTGCAAACATATTTTGCACCATATATAAGAAATTAAATGAAGCAAAGCCATATGAAAGGACAGCACTACTTACTCAATGTGACCATTCCGAAATTCACACTGACCAATCAGGCCAGGTCCTCCAATTCTTGGACACTGGAACGTATTAAAAAAAAAAAAAACCATTCTCAATTGCATGTTCAATCAAACTGGTACGTTCATCTGCAAATTTAGTTCATCAAGATTCATCTTCAAGGTTAAAAGAACAATGGATAACCTTTAAGAAAGCGTATTAGAACACTATTTTCCATATTCAGTATTAACTTGTTCATATAAAGTGGACCATGACCTTTCCTGTACACAATGATCTCCCAAAACAAGATCCAATCTGTGTAATTTGTAAGGTGAATATGGAGGATAGGGAGTATATTTTTTTCCACTGCAAATATTCTAAAACAATATGGAGTCGAGTAATGTACAAGTAAGGGAAGTTTTGCCAGAATTATGAGTGGAGTGGGGTGTTGAACTGGATCTTAACTAAAACCAAGCAACTGAAGCCAAAGGTGGCGATCCTGAATACAGCTTTTACCACCGGTCCACCACCATTTATACCATTTGAAAAGAGAGGAATTCAAGACTTTATAAAGGGGAAGATACCAAAAAGCACTACCTAGCTAAAGCCAACCTCAACTGGATAAGGGAGATTATGCTAGCTAAATCAGCACACAATCAACTTACTTCAGATATGAAAATGAGATCGAACATTTAGAATGAGCTGCTTGTAACTTCTGTTCTTGTTTTTGTTGATTCTCTCTCGTAATTGGAACCTTTTGTAACCTTTTACTAGCTTTGCTATAATTAATAAAGAATTCTCTTTTAATTTTAAAAAAAATCTCCCAAAACATTGTCCAAGTTGCACCTCAATCAAGCTCAAAACCCAATTGCTTAAAGAAAGCAAGCAAAAAGCAAACTGTGCTTCTCGCCTTATGAACAAAGGGACATTGAAATATGAAAGGAGCATTACAGTGGCAGGAGTTATTAGTTTGGACTATAATTTTAGTCATCTCATTTGGAGAAGAAAATTCTTCGGCGAATCTCTCCTAGTCAGAGCTCATGATAATTATAAGGAGCATTAAAGACAATCGAGAAATTTCAGAAACACTTTTTGTTGGGTTTGAAAAGCTAATAGGTATCACTTGCCTTGGACTTGGTACCAAGTTATCTTGATTTCAATGTTGCCCAAAACAAACAGATTTAAGGGTTAATAAAGTAACAATGACAATTTACAGTATTGATTTAAATAATTGCATAGGTAGCATGCGAACTATGCGACCCGTACATTACATAGCCTTAAGGTGACAATCTACATTCTCAGTTTTACAATCTTATCCTATGTTATTAAAAAGTATTCATTGCAAGTCTCTGAAACCTCCTTCTCCTCCCCCCCCTCCCCCCTTCCCCACTCTCTCTTTCTCTGTGCAATCATCACTAAAGTACAAGACATTAGACCGATATGTAAACATGTTGCCATTGTTGACAATAAAAAGTTACAAAAATCATCAATATCATCAACTTAATGTTTTAGTTGTTACAATCTTTGCAATCTTATCCTATGTTATTAAAAAGTATTCTTTGCAAGTCCCTGAAACCTCCTTCTCCCTTCCCTCCCTTCCCCACTCTCTCTTTCTCTGTGCAATCATCACTAAAGTACAAGACATTAGACCGATATGTAAACATGTCGCCATTGTTGACAATAAAAAGTTACAAAAATCATGAATATCATCAACTTAATGTTTTAGTCATTGCTCAGACTTAACAAGTTCCCAGATAAAGACAATTTAGCTTAAAATTTTCAAATACAACCTATCTAGTATTCAGTGTTATGAAGCACGTAATTACCGTAAAATGCAATTCGTTAGTAAATTATAAGGAGATGTTCTAAAGTTAAACCCCCTAATTATTTTGAATATTTGAAAGTGAAAAAAAAGTTAAAAGTCTAACCTGTGGTGCCAAGGACAGGAAACTGTATGTATCCAAAGCATATCTTACCAATGCTTCATTCTCACCAGGATTTATTGTACATCTAGCAACATGAAGAATGAAAAACTTTAGTCATGGAAACATTAACCATCTTTGTAACAAGGAAGTGGCATACCAACCATCTAAGGATTTCACACACAAAACCACACACAAGGAAGATAATGCAAAATAAAAATAGTTAAAGTTTACTTTTAGAAAAAGAAAAGCATGTCAATATTATTTTGTGTTTATTAGTGTGACAGATTCTAAAGATATGTAACTGATAGAATATTTCCAAGCCTGTTACAGGCTTGATAATAGGGATTACATTCCCTAATTAGTTTTGATTATACATATATATATAACTGACGGAAATAGTGAAGAAAACTATATTGAACTTGATTATCTGTAAATATGATTTCTATGATATATATATACAAGAAACCTAGCTATAATTAAGGGATATTCTTAACTATCAAATCTCCCAATTATAGGAATAGATCTCTCAATTATAGGAAGAGATCACTATAGATATTAAAAGAGGAAAGACTGAAGAGAAAGGGGACTTTTTGACGGTAGACATTGGACAGAGGAGAAAAGAAGATCGAAGAGAAGAAGAAGAGAACAGGGATCGTCAAAGAACAAACCGGAGTTTGAGAGATCAAGCTTCAAGACCAAATTGGAGTTCCTTTTTCTTCCTTTTTCCATTTTCTATTTCACCTTCCATGTTGATGTTAATAGTTCATTTTGCTTTTATGATTAATTCAGTTATGGACCTTTAAATTTTCTTATTCTAGGATGTTTGTTTCAACTTAGGAATTATGTATTAAACCTTATGTCTTTATTTCTAAATTCAATTTTGACTCAATTTTAGTAAAGTTATTTTGTCGATTATTGATCTAATCTTCTAATCTAAGGTTTCTAATTGAATATGGATGATGTTAAACTAAGTACTGAAAAGTGATGTTTAATATCTGATTTGCTAGATTAGATCTAACTGAAAGAAAATTTAGAAATAGAATTCTTCGTTAGGAGTACCTAAAGAATCCAACGGTGTTAATTGGGTTGAATTTGGTTTTTAGCCTAGGAAACTGGTTTAAAAATTGGATTCAACATGTTAATTACTTCGAAAGAATTAATTGGCAATAGTTAGTTAATGTACTAGTTCAACGATTTATTTCATAAGGAGGTACATGATTTCTTTGTTGGAATTAATTCCTAGAATACTAGCCCAAATCTTATTTACCGCGCATTGTAAATTCTTTAATAACCGAACTTTCTTATTTGATTGCTTAGCAAATTTAGGAGGTATAAATTTAGTAATTTGACCTAGTCCTTGTGGATCGACACTTGACTACTGCAACAAAACCTGTGCACTTGCAGAGCCTATCAATGGCTCCACGCATATTGGTGTTATTGATGCTCTAGGTGACTATATTTGTTGCCCTTGCATCTTGGTTTTATTATTGGTGATGTTATTGGAAGCTGCAAGTTCCCAAAGCTCCTCCATTCCAAACCCAAACAGGAAATCTTGCCCTTTCATTTTTTTTCCTTTGATTATCATGGTTTTGTTTGGTTTAGAAGCATAAGGAGCTGATTGCTTTAAATTTAATTTTTGGTTTACTTAAGAAGCGGTTGCATCTCTTGTTGTCTCGAAACTTGTTTAGATATCCTTGATTGGTTTAACTCTTTTGTCCCCATGGCTAATGAACAAAAACACTTGGTTATGGCTATTATTATTTTATAAGTAGACTGGTCTCAATGATTTGAAATGGAATAAGACATTTTGGACTTATCTTAGAAGTATTTCTAAAGAGAGTTTCGATTTAACTTAGAACTGTTTCTAAAGATCATCATCTCACTGAAGAAAATGGTTGCGAGACAATACCCAACTATTCTTGCAAATTAAGAATTCTATTGACAATAAAGTCATCAGTCTAATCAATCACTATGGGTATGTCTTGATGGACTATTAAGAACTTCAGTCTTCTGGAAAAGGAAATGTATCTTGTACTTATGAAGTGTGTAAGGGGATTTATCCGAGTGAACAACAAGACCCATGTATTTAAATATATTTTATGAATTTTCAAAAGATCTATAAAAAATTAAATGTTTTGTTGCTATCTTTTAATTCTGATGTTAAAGTCTAACAAGCTCAACAGGATCAGATAGTAGTAATGAGGTTTTTTTACTAATCTTAACTCTTAGTTTGAGATTGCTAAGTCTCAGATTCTTTCTAATGCTAAGATTTCTTTCATACATGAGATCTTTACTTGGATACTCCATACAAATACCAAAGCATTTAGATCTCTAGTGTTCTTGTAAGCCGAAATAATGCGTCTAACACTGGAAAGTCATTTTGGAGGAATAATAACAGAGTAGGAATCAGACATTGGGACAATACGAATGAAAATGTGAGGAATTATTTGTCGTTATTATCATGAGCTATGCCATACCAAACAAACGTGCAGAAAGCTTCAAAATAAATATCAGAAATTCATTCAGCGCATAGTGCAACTATTGCTACTACACCTAGCTCATCTGCTAAGAAGACAATTATAGTTTTTGTAGATGAATTTACTAAATCCACTCAATACTAAGAAGCATTGAAAAATTCATCTCACTCTATCACTACTATTACTAACTCAGGTGTATATATATATATATAAACATAGATATAGGCATAGATATATATACATATATTTGTTTTCAACATTCAAAGAATAAAATAGACTAGTTTTCAAGGTATGAAGATTCCTTTTTCCAAGAGTGATTCTAGATATAGAGGAGTGATTCTTGAATTCTAAAAGTGTGGTCAAGATACATATTATCTCATAATATTATAATCTGATTGTAATCAGATTCTATAGATTAGATAGCCGTATCTTAGAGATAAACATTATCCTAGGATTATCTTCTGTATCTGTATAGATTATCTAGCCTATTTTGTACTCCTATTCATGTATATATGTACTACATTCTCTTAATAATATAATATAGAGCATATCAGCTCTTATTCACGACATCAGAGCAGGTTTGGTTCGAATTCTTAATTTCCCGGTTGTTCGTCTGAATGTCCAATCTCAACGACTTGGTCCGGTTACTGCTACATTTATTTCAAGCGACAACAGCATGTCCAATCCCAGTTCTACTTGAGGGGGAGTGTTAAGAGTATCACATATTGACTAAACATGAAAATGTTAAAGAGTTTATAAATGGTAAGGGCCAACTAACCAAATAACTAGTTCTAGTCATTTTGATAATAATTGACCCAAGCCTAATTATTGTTAGTGAACTCCACATTCTGCCCATATTAAAAATTATAATATGGGAATCAATTTTGAGTCACCTATAAAACATTATTGTGATAACAAGGCAGCCCTAAGCATGGCACACAATCCAGTCCACCATGAGAGAACAAAGCATGTGGAAGTTGATCGACGTTTTATCAAGGAGAAGATAGAAGATGGGACTATATGCCTAACTTGTGTCCCAACGAAGAAGCAGACAGCAAATGTGATTACCAAAGGTCTTCAAAGACAAGTGTTTGAAGAATGTACTAGCAAGTTAGACATGATTGATACCTATGATCCAACTTGAGGGGGAGTGTGGTCAAGATACATATTATCTCATAATATTATAATCTGATTGTAATCAAATTCTATAGATTAGATAGCAGTATCTTAGACATAAACAATATCCTAGGATTATCTTCTGTATCTGTATAGATTATCTATTCTGTACTCCTATTCATGTATAAATGTACTACATTCATTTAGTAATATAATATAGAGCAAATCAACTCTTATTCACAAAAAGTGACTTTTAAAACCTATTGGTGTGATTCTAATTGTTTTGTTTGTTTCAAATCCTAGGTTTAATTCCTAGTTCTCGATGCAAACTCTAGAAGTATCATTTGTATTAATCTTTTATTTTATAAATGTCAACCTTAAAATCCTATATTACAACACACCACTAAAAGCCTTCTAATAGCCCTAAATTTTCAAATTTATACGTGTTTCATCAAATTGCTCGAATGTTTTCTATCCAGCCTACATTAGAAAAAATGAGAAAGGGATATGAATGGAGATGGTACAACATCCTTGGTTTAGGTGATAATAGGCTAGCATATACCTTATCTTTTAAGAGTTGCACCAAGAAATAATTATTGAAACAACACAAAATAATTAAATATATAAGAGGATTCATTCTTACTAACGTGGAATACACAATCACTCCACCAGGGCGAACTAGCTTAACAGCTTGATCGAACATTCTTCTTTGGTATTTTGAATGCTTTCTCAAAGATTCTAGAGTTTCCTATAAGAAAATGATATAAACAAGTTTATATTTTTTGACAAAATAATCATGTGAATCATAAATTGTACATATGATAGTGGTAAGTCCTACAACAAGGCCATATTTGAATAAGAAGAAGCACACAACTTTAAAAACTGAAGGAGGAAGTAGTAACCAACCAAATAAAATTAAAAAAGACATCATGGCACATATTCATTCAGTGAACCTCATATTTGACATGTCAATGCACATTCCTATACAAATTTATGGTTATCTAGTTTAACATATCTATGGCATAAAAATACTTATAGTCTACCCCATAATAGAGACTACAAAGCATAACGCCACTTTAAAATTGCACTGCAATGGCCCATTCAAAGATGAACATATCATTTAGATAAAAAAAATTCAGGTGAGACATTAGCATACTAATTATTTAAATTATACAAGTGGCATGTGTTCTATTTATCATCGGGCATGTAGAATAGAAAATTTTCCAGGTCAACTAAATATGAACCAACATACCACGAAAATTTGCCCCACACAGAAAGCTTCATCACAATAATTTCAGTATAAACTATCACCTAAATTTTCCAACCATGCAATCTTAAGCATATCCCCCTACTAACAGTGCACTTATGCACCAAAAAAAATTGCTATATTTTCTTATTCCTCCGTCAACTCAGACCATTATTAGAGCGATGATAATATCCTAGCCTTTGGAGCCACAGGTCATTCCTCACCACCGTATTAGTTCTTTTATAATGATGCCCATACTGTGTGATCTATTATTTTCCGAATAAAGTTATAAGGAATTCACTGTTTATCCTTTTCATCTAAATTTCCTCTCAAATTGCGATCTTGGAAATATAATCCCATCAAAAACTAAAGTTCTCTAAATGATTATAAGAAAACATATGAAAGGAAAAAGAAAGACCAAAAAGCTTTGGTTTGGGCTGCTCTACCTCTCCAGCAAAAAGTCTAGGTCTCAGGCCAAGAGCAGAGCAAGGAGCATCCAAGAGAACTCTATCAAAGCTGTCAGGAGAGAAGCCTTTAGACTTTTCAACCCTGCCACCTAGGCAGTGGTTTCTTCCAGGCCCATTTCTCAGTCTTCGCATAGTCTTCCTAATGCCAGCTTTGCTATTATAAGTTCTCCCATTCTCTCTTTCATTGGTAACTAAATATTGAAAATTATTGAAGAAACATGTAATCATATAGGGTTTCAACAAAACGAAAAACTACTTCAGGAATAACAAGAAGAAAAAGAGTATCATTACCCACTCAATCCCATCTATGCAGGATCTTGGGAAATTACATTCTGAATGATTATTAATTAAGTCTAGTTACAGTACCAATAATGTGGAACATTTGGAAAGGAAGGTTAGAGGATGCCGAATAAAGCATGTCATATTGAAAGATAAACAAGATTTACAGCTTAAAGAATATTACAATTACATTAAATTCCAAAAGATTTCTTGATCCCTACATGAAATACAAACCATTAAAGAATATAGCATGGTTGACAGACTTAGGAGATAATATTGACTCAGAATTGACAAGGTCGAACTGTTTCTTCAGTTCCAAATTACAGATTGACAAAACTAATTATTTTCTCCTTTAGTGACAGATTCACCAAGCTGTTTAACAAATATGTGTTCTTTTCTAAACCATAGTAAGATAACATAAGCAGCATTTACATACCATTTTTGGTAAATGTCTTACCAGCTTTTAACCCTTCGGCAGCACAAGGAGATGTTACCTCATCACTAGGCGTCAATGGAAAAGAACTTTCCATTGTCATGATATCATCAGATTCATTTCTTTGACAAACAGCTTTAAGAGCATCAAGTTTATAGGCCCTTATACAGGTTAATCCCATTTCTGCAGCCAACTTCTGAATATCCAATACCTACATGATCAAGTAAGCAAAGTAGGAAGAAGATGAAATTGGAGAGCACTTAAATATTAAATTTGCCAATCTCAGATGTAGTAAAGGTGTCATTTTAGGGCAAACTTGATACTTCATGCTTATGAAGTGAACTAAATCATAATAGTTACAATGTCAATCCATGTACACATTTGTTGTACAAATTGAGCAGTTGGACAATGTTAGAATAGTATATTATCCATTATTAGGCTTGCCCATTAACTTAAAGTTTGAATGGTTTTTTGACATAATATCAAAGTCTTGAGTAACCAAGAGAACTCATGTTCTAGTTGCCTCATAACCAAGAGATCTCATGTTCTAGTTGCATCGTCCTCATTTCTGATGTTATTATAGGAGCTAAAATACTTGGCTCTGATACCAAGTGACATTTTGTAATTATTTTTTTTAAAGAGTGGTTTATGGGGGCTCAATCTTAACTCAAAACCTTAAGGCTTTGAGTTATGAATCCTTTCTCATTTATAAACTATGTTATTTCTGTAAGGCCCCAGCACATACCCTAAAAGTATTATAGCATGTCTAGGGTATATTAAAAAGTGAACATAAAAAATTAAGTGTATTTAAGCTCAAAATAGCATGAAGACCAATTATGACCTCAGGCATCATGATGTCCAATTTATGTAGGGTGATTCAATCTTGCTAATACTCTAGCCTTATCAACAATTATCTCTAACAAATAAGGGTAACAATAAGGTGTCCTCTCACTTATATGGCCCTTTCCTAGCATATTTTGGGGTGGTTGCCTATCGCCTTTTTGTTTCACTAGAGACTCAGATTCATCATGTTTTTCATGTTACTTAAAGAAGTATCATAGACTCCAGCCTACTCATTTGTACCTGCCAATTGTCCATAAAGGCAAAGTCTAACCCACTCATTAGAAAATTCTGGATTGTCATATCAATGGAGGCACGAATAAGTCCTTGTCCATTGGGATGGTCTCTCCCTCACAAATGCTTCATAGGAGCCAACCTCTATTGTTCTTCAAAGTTGTCCCTCATTTGCGCCTAAGGTCAAGCATGTCCTTAATGGCGTGGAAAATGTTACTATTGGACACCAAGATCAAGTCCAAATTCCTGAACCTAAGTCAGTGAAGATGATGCCTTTTAACCAAGTTTACAATCATTTTACCTATGGGAAAAGTAGGAAGCTCAAACTAATTTGCAATTGGTATCTAGCTAGAATTATGTTTTGTTCCTATATTAAAGAGTTTAATAGTCTAATATTGGCATCATGATAGTATTATTTTATGTTCTTACAATAAAGAGTTTGTTTTTTAGTAAATGTGGTTTCAAGATTATCTTATTTCCTCTACAAGGGCATGTAATAAAGTAAGAGAGAACTATTATTCACTCAAAATAGTCTAGATAATGAGATTCAGAGTTCTCTCTCAATGAGCTTTCTTCATTACTACTGACAAGGTACATAGACAAGGGGGCAAGTCTTCCAAGTTCAATGTAAGTAGAGCTAAAGGAACTTCTAACTACAAGGTCCTGTGACTAAATCCAAAACCAAGGACCATAACAAGTAGTTTGTCCCCTAACTATTAAAGAGTAGCTAAAGGATATCCTAAAGTTGATATTGCAACAAAATCTTATAAAATATAAAAATTACATATCACTAGTAAGTCAACACATCTAGATTTTAATATAGTGCAAGTCACATAAGAAAGAAGAAACAAATAAGTGCACTATCTTGTCGAAATTGTACCTTATTATGAGATCTATCCACTGCAACAACCTCCCCTTCATCCTTCATCAAAATTGCAATGGCAGTCGTCTTCCCTCCTGGTGCTGCACACATGTCTAGTATTCGTTCTCCGCTTTTAGGATCTAAGACATGAAAAAAAGATAGATTTTTCTTTTTTTGAAAGGTAAGAGATAGATTTATTCGTAACAAGCAACCAAACATCCCCAAACAAATTCTAGAACTAGTTGACATAAAGTATAATATAATTGCATGCTTGTGTATGTGAGTGAGAATTGTATTATGGTAGCTAAGCCTATAAAACGTAAAACTGAAGAAGATGTAAACAGTAGCTAAAATGTTGAAAGGTAGTATGTTTACATCTTTTTAAAAAAAAAAGGTAGCTGGTTAGAATATGTAGCAACATAATGGAAAGAAAACTTTTGGATACTATGATTTAGAATTAGAACTTTTAAATTAGGGCCTCATTACGAGAATTTTATTTTCTTTCTTTCTTTACCTTTTACCTTTCTCTTTTTTTCTCTTATTTGAAATTATCAACAAAAAATATCAAAAGAAAATAAAATTTAGCCAAGAAAATAAGAGAGATACCTAAGGCTTGAGCAGTAACAATGCTTGGAAGATTTTGGAGAAATATTTCGCCCTCAAGTACATCTAGCACCCAAAAGAAAAAAATAAATTAACTATGGCATCATAAAAAGATAGGGAAGAAGGATAGAGAAATGAAATACTTAAATCAAACTAGTTAAGCATAATAAGGCAAAACATTACTAGCAACCATCTAGATAATTGTTTAATAACCTATTTTGATTCTCTTGACACTCACAATTCAGTATTTATCCTCACGTCATGTTTAAAATAGAGATTTTTATAGTTATAACCAATTTGCTAAATTATATAAAAGGTTTTGAGAAAATCATACAATTTAGCATAATTAGGTGATGGCTAAAGCAATATTTATTGATAATAGTTTTAGATGACTGAAAGAATTAGAGAAGGGAATTTTCACACCCAATCATTACATAGAAAAAGAAATCAAATGTACCATGAAAAGAAGGCAAACAAAATACTCGATTGTTAACATCAATAGCAACTCCCTCTGATACACGAAATATGCCAGCTCTTGACATCATTGCAACTCCTTGACCAATGTAGAGGCCACTTCTTTCACAATAATAAGGATCTGCATTAAATAATAATAATGCATCACAATCAATCCCCATAATTACAAGCAGTTATGATGTAACAAGAGGCCATTTCTTCGACTATCATATAATATATTAATGGAAAAGTTCCCTAGTTGTTGCATCTTATTGCCCAATAGTATTATTGGCATCATCTATAGACAAATAAAATTGCTAAAGAAAAGATGGCAACAAGCAAAAGTTTAATATATTGGAACTAGGTTATATGGTATATATATTAATTTATACACAATGGACAAGTTAGAGAAAATCTAGAAGAAAATATAGCTGGCCTCCAAGCTCAATTATTCATAAGACCAAGGAATTCCTTTTCCTTTTCCTTACAAGTATGCATTGCATATTTCCTCTAGTTACAAAATACATATGAACAAATACAAAGATAAAAAATAAAAAATAAAAAGCAATCAAAACAACAATCTTCGTATAATAATCGCTTCTAGATATCCAAGGCTCCTCACTCACCTAGAATCAAGCAACTTATGACTTAACCACAATACTAGTTTAAGTTATAAGCATATAAAAGTCTACGTCAATGAAATAATTACAATTTTCTAAAATTCAGCATCAACATACCAAATAGCCACAAGAAAATTACACATATCAACATCACAAATTCTTTAAAACAACGAATGCCAATCTATCAAAATCCATCTGCATTAAGCAAGGGTTGCAACTTTTAATTGCTTTTCAAGGATACAAAGACTTCTTTTGAGATACACACCATATTAAAAGGGGTGAGTACTAGTATCACAATGTTATATTATGTTTATAAATTTACAACTACCAATAATAATAAAAAATATTAATCAAAAAATTATTTATGTCCAAAGAGTATCAATTTTGGCATGTGAAATTGCCTTTCCTGCCTGATTTCCTTGTAGAACAGTTCCACGTGTTATCCCAAGAGACCATGCACCATCTGCACCACGTTGCTCTATAGCAACAGAAACAGCAACTACATCTCCTTTTTCAACATGAGAACTACAAGCCATTACACCAGGAACAAATACCTACAGTAAATCAAAAAAGAAACCAATACAAAGCCATTCCAACAATGTTCGCATTCCTAGCACATAAGAACTTAAAAGAGGTATTATTTACAAAATAATGTTTTATAATTGTCAATTAATATTAAGGCATTTTATGAAGCCATAGTCAAATCCTACAAAAGTAAATTAACTAGGAAGATGGAGCTTGAGGATTAACATTCTAAAGTTGGAGTGATGTAGTGTGGGAAGGAAAAACAAAGATAAGTAGAATAGAATAGGCTATATGGAGCCATGCAAGAATGCTTAGAGAAGGAACAAAAGTATACAAGATACATAAAAACTATAAGCAATAGTAAATATGAGAATCACACAAGATAGTGAAAACAAATGGCCTAATAGGACACTTACTTGAGCACCTCGAAGAACTGCTTCAGCACATTTTCGACTCACAATTACCTCCTTTGGAGGCTTTCCTAGTTTATGACCGTAGTCAATTACATGCGGACCAGAGCCCTTAACAAAAACAACATAATCCAACTCAGGTATCTGACATTTAGAGATGTATCCACTTTGCAAGCTTTCCATTACAGGATTGCGTGTATTATCATTAGAAGTCAGTATGTCCTTAGCACTATCAGCACATTGTACTTCTTCTAAAATTGTCTTTAGCTTCTGAATGACAGCATCACTTGTTGTTTTTAGCATGTTGACACGAATGCAAGCATAAGTTGATGGACGCCTATTCACATTACAAAAACATAGAACGCTCTAAGTTTGACAATCATTTTAAACATGCCCATCCTAGAAATTTAAGAAGTAAATAACCAACATAAACAAAAATGGGAAGAAATAATAATGAATAACCATTTAGGAGAATGAGGAGCGATTTAAATATAAGGATATTCGATTAATTCGCCAAAAACCCTAAGGCATTGGGTTATGGTCTCATTCTTATATATAAACTATCCTTAATTCTAATTCCTAATCGATATGAAATTCAAAACTTAGTAAAAAGGAGTCACTTGTCAAGATTCAAGTTATGAATTATAGAATTAAGGCTAATTAAAGACTATAAGCTCCAAAAGTCAAAAAGTACACCAAAACGGGAAGATTATAAAGAGGCTATGAATAGAAATGTTGCGATTAATAGAATACAAGTTCCTAGTTGATCAATACGCATCATTATGAAGTGGCATATGGACTTAAACAATGAGAGTTGCGTTGGGTTAAGAAATGGATCCAGAAAAAAAAACTCAGAACATGCAATTATAAGATTGACATGGCGATGCTCTTTGTCAAAGTAGGAGGGATAGAACGAGACAAATCTTATAAAGGTTTAATGCGCCCAGTTAGTTAGTAAAGATGATAGCTTTGACGTAAAGCGTAGAGCTGTAAGGAATCCAAAAGCTCTATAATTCATCAACTACTATAAGAGTATGAAAAGGTTACGAGAATTGCAAGTGGACTAACTAAATCATACACTTCAAAACTACGCAAAACAATACATTTCATATTTACAAGACAAAGAAGATGCATCCATTTCAAAACCATTTTTCACTCCCATGAACGTAAAAAGAAACAAGTTTTTGCTCGTTGCATAGTCGTTCCAAAAATAAACACATCAACCGAGGGGGAAAAGGAAAAGAATAAATTTCGAGAGAAACCAAAGAATATGAGGAAACGGGTAAGTACGTTAAGGCGCTAGAAATGCGAGAAAAATGGTGAGGACCGTAGGCTTTGATGAAGTAGTCCTCGACTTCAGGATTCCAGCAGAGTATGGGAGCGTAAGAGTAACGCTGCTCTGTTTTTGAATCCATCTCCTGAAAGTGACAGTATCTGTCTGTTGTTAATCAAAACATGTGGCGCATATGTGAAATGAAATTTTACGTATTTGATGTCGGAGAGCACCACCTTGAAAGTATTGGTGGCGGAGCTAGTGGCGGGTCTGTTGAAGGCGCGGCGGGTGCTGGTTTTGAGCAATAAATCCCTTCCTCTCTGCATTCGAAATAGTAGTTGGTGAAAGGGTTTTACACGCGAACACCGGTCATGTATTTCTCTTTCTTTCTTTTTTCCATAGTGCTTTAAAAATTTCTAATCATAAGAAGATACTTTAAGTTATCTATATTTAGATTAATTCTCGCTTGAGCCGGGTAGATTCCTTACGGGAAATAAAGCTTTAGCCTCAAGTATTAAATGATTACATACATGAGAGCGATTCAAACTCGTAACCTTAAGATTACATACATGAGAGTGGTTCAAACTCACAACCTTATTTAAGTCAAAAAAAAGTTCCTTACCAACTCACTTAGCTCATAGTTTTTCTCTAATTTTTGAATATGCCCATTGTTTTTCTCAAATTCAAGCAACGTTAATCTCTCATCAAAACTTTCCAATGACATCATTCTTGCCAATTCCTACAAGATTCCTCCATTTCTTATTAATTAGAATAGTAAAGTTTACAACACAGGCTTGTTCAGACACTCTTTCCATAAACAATTTTGCCTTGTTCATTTTGCCTTGAGATCCTCTGTCCCCCAATACCCTGCCCCATGTACCCCTCCCATCCTAGCCATTCATTGTCACACACTTTTTTCATAAACAATTTTGCCTTGTTCATTTTGCCTTGAGATCCTCTGTCCCCTAATACTCTGCCCCATGTACCCCTCTCATAATGAATGGCTAAGATGGGAGGGGTACATGGGGTAGGGTATTGGGGGACAGAGGAATTGGTCCCGTTCATTTTCTCCTCCAGGTAAAGTGACTTGATTAATAAATTAATTTCAACTGAAGTTAGGAAGAACCCCTTCCCAAAAATAGTGGTCATCTATATAGTCAATTTATTTTGTTGTCCTTTGACTTTACATACTCTTCATTACAGTATTTTGTAGTTGCATTGCAAGTGGTATAATATATTATTCATATGTGATATCTTGTATTAATATATTCTTGTGATGAGATTGTAACATGATTAAAACAAATATAGGCAAAAATAAAATATGTATTTTTTTACTTATTCACCTAGCATATACTTGACATTTGAAGAGTATAAAGGTGTCGTTAATGAATTCAAGAATGTTATTTATTTATCTTTTGACAATTTAGCAGAAACTTAAAAGATATATTCTCAAATTTGTTAAGAGAAAGTAGTATGTTAAATGGTAAAATAATATTAATATTTATTATATATATCAAATTCCTTATATTAATTTCCCCATTTATAATGAAAAGATGAAATTACAGATATCAAATGCTAAGGCTAATAACGGTTAACATTTTTATCAATGCATTAATACAAAAGTAAGCGTAATTATAGTTTTAACGATGCCATTGTTGTACAAAATTTTAATCAATATTTAAATTATAGGTGTCTTGTACTTTTGGACCTCCATAGGTCCGACATCTTAACAGGACTTGTAAATTTTTTGTATTGTTATATGAAAAAAATTATATTAGTGGGTAAGAGTCTTGTCCACAAGATTCATTGTTGCTTGCCAAAGGTAAATATATACATATATATTTATTTATTTAAACAATGCAAATTTGACATAAGTGTAATAATTATAATTTTATCTTTATTTTATAGGTCCTATGTAATTACATATCTTGGATATTTTATGTGCTAACTCTAGTATTGAGACATTTTCATATATCCAATAGTATAGAGTTGCATTATTTGAATTTGTATATAAATTATAACAATTTGTCCCAAACAATGTAAATTTGTAAGTTTATTTGGAAGTTGGATTGTAACAGTTAACAGATGTGAAACAATTGTTTTCCCCTATTCATACTAACTATTATTCATCTAAATATTTCTCATTTTATTTAAGCAGGAAGCTACAATTTTGCTTTGAACTCACTATATTAGTTGACCATAGAGTTATATTAGTTGAATGGTATGAGTAATTTGATAAGTAGATCTTCAACAAAATAAAAAACTCACTAAGAAAAAAAAGTCAGATATTGGAACATTGTTCAACCACTGAAGGACATTAGTCAACCAATGGGACTGTTTGGGTGAACAGATAAGCAACCAAAAAACCAACAAACTCATTAGAAAGCTAAAAATAGTAAATTTTAAAGATATTGGTTGACTACACTAAGATATTGGTCAGCCAGTTAACTAGATAACTTAAGGAACCATTTTTGAAACTCAAATAAAAGTATCAAAACTTCAAAAATAATATTAAAACACATATCAACCATCTAAATATCAATAAAAAAGAATTTGATCATATAAAAGGCCTTGAAAAATCCCATTGAACAATAACTAATTTTCCTCTAATTAAACAAGATTTATCCTTATATAAATGTTAAGAGAAATAATAATCCAACTGATGTAAATGCTAACTTGGTGGCATTATTTTGAATATAATCTCTAATTCTAGGTACTAAGGTTTACACTTTAAAAATACGTTATTCATAATTCAAACTCAAATAATCATCGTCAAGGATTTATACTCAAATTGACACATAAATGCAAATAATCACATATTTCTAAATTATAAACTAATATTTATCTCATTTTAGACATTACTTATAAGAGATATAAATAAAGATTCCTTTTGAATTCTCAATCCATTAGTGGCACATCATCCTTCTCCTCATGTTCACTTAGGTCAATAATTTGAGAAGTGTTGATGGATAATTTTAGTCTTTAAATTCTCCATATCCTATAACAACTTCTTCAAGATTTTCTTGGAAGCAAGAAAGTTAAGTTCATCAAGCTTAAAGATACAAATTCTATTTAAAAAAAAAGCTCAATTCAATAGTTACTATCTCTACTTCTTACCATTTTCTCCTTCAAATAATCCAATTAGTGTGTTTTGGGAACTCAAATAGGCTTAGTTCCTTGATTGTTTCATTCCTTATTCTTTTTATCCCATGCTTTTAAAGGTTTGCTTAACATTTTTTAAATAAAGAAAACTCTATCAATGTGTCCAAACTTACCACAAAAATCACATACCATCTTATATGAGGAATGATGATGGATAAATGCATTGCTTGGAATTATATGTGTGTATGCATAATGAGGAAGATTCCTTGGACATTAAATAAGTTGAATGGTCTCCTAGGATGGTGAAAATTTCTACCATGATTATATGTACGATGTCTACTATAAATGAAGTTGTGATGCATGCTTCGTTGTGGGTGTGAATGGATTTTCATGTTATCATAGAGATTATGCCTATTCTTTCCTTGAGAGTATTAAACTCTATACCTAGGTTATGAGCTATATATGAAGTCTTGGTGTTTGATATTAGGTTAATCCCTTTTAGATGTGTTATATGCATATGTATTCTTAAATTTAGATGCTCAATACTCATTTATCTCTTAGGAAATGGTTCTTCACTATGCAAATATTTCCCCATCACAAAAGTGGTTTTAGTGTTAGAAGCACTCTAACATTTATATCCTATTCAATGCCTACAATTAGAATTCTTTTGGGCTCTTAACATGCTTTCTAGTTTTTCACTCCTTTTAGTAATCTTGTACAAAGAATCTTTAAAGGAATCTACTTCATTTTCAATGTTTCATTTTCACGCCTTAATTCATCTAAGTCATGATTGTCATTAAAACTCAAATTTTTTTATTCTTTTATGATATGTAATGCATTTTTTATCTTTTCATTCTCACTCATGCAAGAATCCAACTCTTTTTAAACTTCTTTGAGTTTGGAAGACAATTTCTTCCTTTTTGTACTTATGATTTTTAAACTTTCTACTATTTTTTCATATGTCAAACCAACGACACTATCATCATTACAATAATTAGGGTTGGATGTTAATTCATAATGGTCCATAACGGTAAAGCACATATGAGCTATCTCTTCTATTGAATGCTCACTTTTGGATTCACTTTTTTTATCCCAAGTTCATGCTTTTAATGCTTTCTTCTTATCCTTCCTATATTTTGTCTGATACATTTTGTTGCCTTTGAGTTGAGGAAATTGTGACTTTATATGGTCGAGTTTTCTACATTAAAAGCAAGTAATATTAAAGGATTTATGTTTTATATCATTTTTACCTTCCCTAAAGTCTTTTCTTTTGAAGATTTTCTGCTTCATGAACTTTTTAAATTTTCTAGCGAGTAAGCAAATGTCTTTTTCTTCTCTTTCACTAGTTGATGTCTCTTCCTCTTAGCTTGAATTTTCTTTTAGGACTTTAAATGCTAAATTATTTTTTCTTTAAAAGCATCATCTCTTTTTGTGTCTCTTGAAGCCTCATTTCTTATATGAGGAGAGATCCAATAAGTTCCTCCATTAGTAGTATTGTTAGATCCTTGGCTTTTTGTGAGAGCATTAATAATACCAATGAATATGGTATATATGCTAGAGATTCTTTCATTATGCTTCATTTGAAACAATTTACATTGATGTGTTAGCATGCTTGCTTTGCTCTCCTTAACTTGATTTGTGCCTTAATGAGTAAGTAATTTCTAATGCATGCCAAATGTCATAAGTTATTTCACATATAGAGACCTTATTAAATTCATTTCTTTTTAAAGGACAAAATAAGATGCGTATGACCCTATTAGTTAAGAAGTGTATGGTCCTATTAGTTAAGGATACTAATCTCCTATCTTGTGGTTCCTATTCTTCCTTTAAATTAGGTACATTTATGTTATATATAATTTTTGTAGGAATAGAGGGACCATTAGAAACTATTTCCCTTAAATCTACGCTTTCATCCATTAGAAAGAATCTCATCCTAATTTTCCTATAATGATAGTCATTGCTATCAAAGAAAGGTGGTCTACTAACGCTTTATACCTCTTGGTTGAACGATAATGATGATGCTCCTAAATATGCCATTATGATCTTTGCTATCAAATTTTGTTAGAAATACTAGCCTAACAGGCCAACTCTGATACCACTAGTTAGTCCCTAATGACACCCAAGAGTAGGGTGAATTGGGTGTTTATAAAATGTAACAAATTTTTTAACCAATGTACTTTATTAATAACAATCAATATAAACAAGGATGAGAAAATTAGTTAATATAAATTAATCAAAAAATTGAGCAATAAATTAAAGTGGATAGGGAAGAGTGCAAATTGATTTATTATGGTTTAGCAAACAACTCTTGTCTATATCCACTATCAAGACTCTTCTTAGAATTCCATTATAATTCTTCTTTCAAGGTAAAGAATAACCTTTGTATAATCTTTCTTAGTAAAGTGGAACCCTTCTTACAATATTCTTCCAAGGTTAAGATAAACCTCGATACCACTTAGATAACCCCTAAGTGCAATAATCAACAATTCACCAAAGTAGTACAACTAAAAAGTATCTCACTTATTCACTTGATAACTTTAAAATGGCTCACTCAAACAAATATGATACAATGATACTCAAATGATTAAAAAAATCTTATAAATGTGTGTATACAACACCCAAAACCTTCTTGATGCTAAAATAAATGGGAAAAAAACACCTATTTGTAGTGCTTTAGGACCTAAAATAGCCATTAGATCCAATAACTACCCATTACAATGACTATATATTATGCACTAGTCGACAAGAAGCATTTGAATCACTAGATTCATTAGTCATTGGAACACTGGTCAACCAATATATATATTGGCTAACCAATATAGCATATTGGTCGAACAATAAATTAACCAATGTTGTTATAAGATCTTGGTACATTAAATTTAACAATTTTAACCTATATTGTTCAAGCATTAACCTATACAGGTTGATTAATCGCCCAAAAAAACCTTATTGTAACAACTTCAAATGCTTAAAACCAATTTTTTTAATCCAAATTTGATTAAAATACTTCTCAAATGTTTCCCAAAGATTATTTTAAAGAAAAAAATGCTCTTATATTAAAATCAAAGGGTTTAATGCTTCATGATGAATATAAAGACTTATGCACTAAAGTAAGATGAAATGATTATGCATAGTGAGCTTTTTTTATCATCAAATTAACAAAGTGAGCTTATAATAATAATGGAATAGATGAAAGGACATTGATGAGCCTTGATATCATTTTGTTCTTGTTTTGATCTTCATTTCATCAGTTACAAACTTCAACTTCTCTTTATCAACTTTTTTTGAAAAATAAAAGAAATTCTATTGATAATAGCAAAAGCTACAAGACAACATTACAATAAGTCATGGTATCTGTCCAAAATTCAGCACAATCTAAGGTTAAAACAGAATATTAAAGAAGAGAGAAGAAAAAATATATTAAATTACAGCATCCATGTAGTTTTCAAGTCAGGGATAAGTGAGTTTTGTATGTTGTTGACTATTAAAGCTGCTCAAACCCAATTGACAATGTTTTTGGCTATCTTATAGTTGTCTTACACAAGTCCCTTGTACAATCTCATATTGCATTCCCTCCATATATATTATATGGAGGTAGTAAAGGTTGTTTTAATAAGTAGTCCACTGGGTGCTCCTGGCTTAGTTCTGGCTATGATCATGTTGAGGGTTTCCCTCCATTCAAAGGTATATCCTGGTACTTGTAGCATATATTATATCCTGCTCCAAATGGCTTTTGTGAAGCTACATTAAAAAAAAAATCCTGCTATCTTTTGAATGTTTACTTAGAACACAAATGGGATTGGATGCCCCAAACCATCTATCCTTGGTGTGACGTTTATTTTTAATGACTATCAACTTTATACATTATCTTCTTGAGTTTATGGCTTTATTTTTTTTTCTAATATTGCTTTTCATCAAAATAATAAACACATTATTAGTAATTATGTTTTGTTATATTGAAAAAATAAATTGGAACCTCCCTTGGTTCAAAAACTTGTAATGACTATCTTCATCCTGCTAGCTAGAATAGAAGTTATGGTTTTATCAATAATGTTATAACAAGAATATATCTTTAGTATCTAATAGAGTAAGGAGATTGAACCTTAGGGATAGAGCTTATGTAGGTCTTACTCACTTTAGATAGCAATTTTTCGTTATTGAAAATTTTTAGTACAACATCTATTATGAAGCCCTTTATATGGTTCTAGGCTTTTTGGAAAAATAAGCATTTATGTCATCTAATCCTAGGGCCTTATTTAGATTTTTGTTTAAAAGGGCCTTTTTAATTTCTCAAGGAGTGAATAGATTAATTAGAGCATTAACCTTATTAACCTTCTGTCTATCAATTTGGGAGCCAACCACAAATTTAAGAGCAAGACTAGAGATAACTTCAATGGGAGATCCAAGTGATTTAGAGAAAAAGGAGTATACTTCTTAGTGAATCTCATGTTACTCGGTTAACCAAGTTCGTAATTGATTTTGTGAAGTAGTAATACAGTAGTGTTCCTCCTTGAGAGAAGAGATTTGTGAAGAAAAAACTATTATTCCTATCACCAACTATTAGCCATAAGTCCCTTGATCTTTGTTTGATTAAGGAGAAATTCGTCTTAGTTAGTTTAATATAGTGTTATAGAGTAATCTTCTTTGCACTGATCAAGTGTAAGCCATTAAGAGAACTATAAAGTGCATTCTAAATTGCTTCCAGCTTCTCTTTTGCCTCCTCTACCTCCATTTGAGTATTTAAGAACTTGGTATTATTTAACAACTTTAGCTCATTTTTCACCTGTTTTAACTTCCTCATACATATATATTGCGTGTGCCCTTGAAAATTAAAGATCAAACCCTTATTAATGGATTTAAACACATCTAGCATAGAAAGATCATTATTAAATTAGGGTAGGAATTCCTCTATTTCATCTTAAGCAGATCCTGAACCAATATTGGTGTATTGTAAGATAGAATTGGAATTTTGAAGTTAGCTTTGTTGTTGGGGAAATCCTTAAGCCACTTTTTATTGACCATGCCTCTATTTAGCTTCTTTAAGCACCAATCCTATTGTTAATTATTGTTCCATTTAAAGAAGGATCCCTAAATTCTTAATTATGTCAACTAAATGTAACTGATGTAGTTCCTAAGGTCTTTTGAGAAACTCCTTTGTCTCATCTTCTAATAGATGTAAAGTGGAGTTGAAGTCCCCAGTTATCATTTATAGATCTTTCATAGAGTCTACTAATTTCCTTAATCAATTTCATAAAGGAATTCTCTAAAAAACTAGATTAAAAGCACAGACAAAAGTTATGCTAAAGACAATTTTTTTTTCATATACCAATTTTACCTAAAGACGAATAAGTTGATCCTTTAATGAAAAATAAATAATCTCCATTATATGGGTTATAAGTAACTACAATTCCTCTATTATGATGGCACTGGTGGTTTGAATCAAGCCTTCAATGTCTATTAAAAAATAAAATATATGTTTATTAAGCTTCTTAATTCTTGCATAAAGTAGACTAATCAAAAGGTTTAGTCTCATTCATAAAATCCACTATCATTTGCTACATTTTAGGGTTATTTGGGCCTTTAGTGTTCCAATATAGGATATTCATTTATAGGGTCGGGGGATAAGGGTGAAGGCTTTCTTCTTCCTCTTATAGATTCCTTTGGTTACTCTCTAAAAGTTATCCTAGGAATTGTCACTTGCATCCTTAGTAGACTTAGCATGTTTAGGGGGCTCTCATCAGCTTGATTGGTATATTCCAAAATATTCTCACCCCCAGTATCTCCCTCCACTATGCTTGGTGTTGTTGAAACATTTAGAATCCCTCTAGGAGTCTAACATTGCCTATTCTGAACCTCAGTTACTTTATGATTATTCCCAGACAATTTTTATGTAATCCTTTCTCCTCATTAAGCTCCTTTTGAGAGTTTACCTCTTGATGATCCTGCCTTAGAATTAATTCATGATATTCACCATTTCTAAACTTCTTCCTTATTGGATTCCATATGCCCTGAGGAGTAGGTGGCTTAGGATGCCAGGTGTAAGTTATAGAAACCTTATGCTCAAACATATTATTCTCCTCATCTATCATCAACAATGGTGTAGTATCGAGAAGCTTTTGCTCTTGTTTCACTAGAATGCATACCTTTATGTAATTCAACCTTTTTATGCAGGTAGTAGCTTTGTTTAAACATATTAGTTTACCCATGTAACTAGCTAGATAGCTTATGCCTTTTGTATTCTAATACTTTAGAGGAATATGGTGATTGTTTAACCTTAATGGGAAATATTTTTATTTGATATTGTTGAGGTTAAGCCTTAGTTTCCGTAGTTGTAAGACCATAGGTTAGAATTTATAGTGCCAAGGTTCATTTTCTAACACCTTTTATGCTAAGAAGCAGAATTGAACTTTCTCAGCATTGAGCAACACCTCATACAACCCAAAGCTACTTTAGTTATGCTTAGCCCATGTATTCATAGTTAGAAAAGATTGTCTCTTATACATAAAGTTACCTATAAATGTTGATTTCCATTTAGTGATGCCTTCCTTCAACACCTCTATAGTCTGAGGCAAACATATTAGAATAGGGTATAGTAAGTATGCTATGAGGAACTAAAGCTGGAAAATTTTTAGGGACAATTTATGGGTAGGAGTAGACATGACTAAAAATGGAAAGCCTAAAAGTTGATAAGCTAGTATACAATAGAATAAAAGAGAAACAATTAAAAATCAAAATTTTAAGACAGAAACTGGAAAGGGAGAATTAGAGATGAAGTACGGAAAGAAGGGGTAAAAGAAGGGCTCAACATCAAGTCAAGTACCAATAGCAAGAACTAGGAGGGAAACAATAAACCGATTGCAATAGTAAGAATAAGTTGATAGTCAATAAGTAATCAATAAATCAAGGAACATCAGGTTAAGAAGCAGGCCATGCTAAAAAAGGATGTAATCTCAGCTTAATTGACACGTTCAAAACATACCATGAAAAAACTACAGAAAAATTAGAGCTTTTCTCTCATATACATATAAGATCTGCTAACCTTTAGGGTATGTTTGGGAGTTTAGGATGGAATGGAATGGAATGACAATTAATGGAACGGAATGGAATGGAGTGGAATGGATCACTCCATTGTTTGGAAGTTTAAATAAAATAAGAGAGGGACTCCTTTGACCATTGTTTGGAAGTGATACTAAAAAT
>JAOSBM010000007.1:2680340-2692897 GCA_027568955.1 Erythroxylum tenue
TAATAATAAATTTCTTATTTATAGTGCAAACCTAAGCGTTCATCAATAAGGATTTAGATCCAATTTGAAACATAAATGCAAGATGTAACATATTTCTAAATTATATATATACATATATATATATATATATATAATAAATTTCTTATTTATAGTGCAAACCTAAACGTTCATCAATAAAGATTTAGATCCAAATTGAAACATAAATGTAAGATGTAACATATTTCTAAATTAAACTAATAAGTACCTCTTGTTGAACATTATCATAATATGATTTAAATAATTATTTATTTTATTTCAATCCATTGGAAACTTCTCATCCTTCTTATCATCCTCACTTGTTTCAATAATTAGCTCTTTTGAAGAGTCTTTGATCTTTCTTGCTCTCTTTAAGAACCAATTTTTTCATACTCTATATAAACATCTTCAAGAATTTTTTTGGAAAAAAAAGGTAGATCCATCGAGATAAAAAAGACATAAGCTCTTTAAAGATAATATTACCTTCTCTACTGCATACCATTTTCACATTAAGAAACTTATAAAATAAGTGAATCAATATGTTTTAGGTATCCAAATGAGCTTAGGCTTGGATTGTTGGTCTCCTTCTTTTCAACTCACTTCCTTAAGAGTTTGCTTACCATCCTTTGTTTAATAAAATAAAATCTATCAATATGTCTATACTTACCATAAAAATGTTATATAAGTTATGATGATATATAAGTGCATTATTTGGTATTCTATATGCATATGCATAACGAGGAATCTTCCTTTAGACTTTAAAGGTTTTGAATATTTTCATATGGTAGTGAAATTTCCTATCATGATTATATGTATGAAGCTTATTATGAATATGTATTCTTCCTTGAGGTCTAAAAGGGTAAGAATGGATTTACATGTTATCATATAAGTTATATCTATTTTTCGTTTAAGAGTATTGAATCATATGCCTAGATTGTAAGCATATACAAAAACATGATGTTTAATTATAATTAGTCCTAGTGAATGTGACATGTACATGTATATGTTTAGATGTGGATGCTCTATACTTAATTGTCACATTAGGCAATAGTTCTTCGTTATATAAATAATTTTCTTTTACAACATGGTTCTAAAATTGGCTTCCCTAATATAATTGTATCATATTTCATGCCTATCAATAGAATTATGTTGATCTCCTAGATTTTTTTTCTAATTTTTCACTCCATTTGGTGAATTTAGATAATGAATCTTTGAGAGTATGGATTTCTTTTTTAATGTATCATTTTCATGATTTAATGTGTCTAATGCATGATTTTCATCAATGATCATATTTTTTGATGTTTTAATATTATGCAATTCACTTTGCACATTTTTATTCTCATTAAAACGTGCATCCAACCATTTTTAAACTTCCTTGACTTTGGAAGATAATTTCTTCCTTTTCTTATTCATGATTTCTAAACTTTACGAGTAATTTATCATATGTTAGATCACTATTCCTATTAAACTAATTAGAGGTAGTTGTTACATTATCATCGTCTATAATGGTAAAGCACATATGAGCTATCTCTGCTTTTGAATGCTTATTTTCATATTCACTTGTTTCATCCCAAGTGAAGGCTTTAAGTGTTTCTCCTCCTTATAGTTTCTTTAATACTTCTCATTACATTTGTGTAAAGGACATTGTAACTTCATATGGCCATGTTTTCTATATTAAAACATATAATGTCAGAGGATATTTTAAATCATCTTTAACTTCTTTGAAGTCATTTCTTTTGAAGAACTTCTTCTTCAAGAATTTATTAATTTTTCTAAGGATTAATGCAATGTCTTCTTCATCGCTTTCACTAGTTGATGTCTCTTCCTCTTCACTAAATTCTTTCTTTGAGGCTTCGAATGCTAAATTATTTTTCTTTAAAAGCATCATTTTTCTTGCATCTCTTGGAACCTGATTTTGTAAGTAAGAAGAGATCTAATAAGTTCCTCTAATAGTAGTGTTGTTACATCCTTGACTTCTTGTATAATCATCACTTTTGCTTCTCATGTCTTTAAAAGTGATCTAAGTAACTTTCTTACCATTTTAACATTAGTATAGGTCTTTTCTATGACCTTTGATAGCATTAATAATATCAATAAATCTATTGTATATGTCAAATATATTTTCAATATGTTCATTTGAAATAATTCATATTGATATGTTAATTTGAAACAATTCATATTGATATGTTAATACGCTAATTTTGCTTTCCTTTACTTAATTTGTTCCCTCATGTTTAACTTTTAAAGTGTTCTAAATTTTATGAGTTGTTTCACATATAGAGAACATATTGATTTCATTTCTTCCTAATGTACAAAATAGGATATGTATGACCTTACTATTTAAGAGAATTAATATCTTATCTTGAAGTTCCTATTCCTCCTTTAATATAGGTACCCTTTGTTATCAACAATTTTCTTAGGAATAAAGAGACCATTTGAAACCATTTCTCATAGGTTAAGACTTTCTAGTATTAAGAAAAACCTTATCATAATTTTCCATTATAGGTAACCATTGCCATCAAAGAAAGGCACTTTACTAATACTTTGTCCCTCTTAAATGATGATGATGATTTCCCTAAATATGACATTGTGTTCTTTCCTATATTATTTTATTAGAAATGCTAACCTAATAAACCTATTTTGTTACCACTTATTAGTCTCTGATGGCACCCAAGAGGGGGGTGAATTAGATGTTTATAAAATTCAAAAAATTTTGTAACCACTAAACTCAATATAACAACAATCAATAGATATCTTATAAAATAATTGCCTAACATAAACCAATGTAATAATTGAATAATAATTTAAAAACAATAGGAAAGAGAGAATGCAAACCGATTTATAATTTTTCAAAAAAAATCCTTGCCTACATCCACTTATAAGACTATCTTTGAAATTCCACTATAATTCTTCTTTCAAAGTAAATAATAACTTTTATACAATATTTTTCAGCATAGAGGAACCTTTTTACAATCTTCCTTCATAGTGAAATGGAGCACCCCCAAGTACAATAATATAATGTCCTAACCAAATCTTACAACTCAAAATACATTGCTTTATTACCTTATATCTCCAAAGAGGCTCATTCATATAATATAAGACAATGATGCTCGAATAATTAAAAAATACTTAGAAATGTGTGTAAAAGATGCTCAAATACTTATTTGTGCAAAGATCAAATGAGACAAAATATATTTGTAAGGTTTTAGGACCTCTATTAGCTATTGAAGTCAAAAGCTAGTCATTACAATAGTTAATTATAGAGCATTAGTTGACCAAAATGGCATATTGGTCAACTAGTATGTAATGAATATATCAATTCACTAGTCCTTGAGATATTTATTAACCAATAGGCATATTGTTTGACTAATATGGTATATTGATCAATCAATACATTAACCAATGTTACTATAAACTTTCAAAACATCAAATTTAATAACTTTAACCTATATTGGTTGAATACTAACCTATATAAGTTTATCAATCCCCAAGTCCATAAAACCTAATAGCCATAATATGAAGACAAAGTTGAAGACTAAAAATTTGAGTAGAGGACTAAGTAGTTGCGATGATAGTGAGGACTAAGGGGATAATATGATTACGGTGTTAGTTTATGCTCTATAGCCAATCAATTAGTTATAGTTTAGTGACAAAATAATTTAAAGGTGTTTCTCATCTTGTACATGTTTATATGTATATGATAAAGTCCATGGGATAATAATATATTGAAAATGATATTATAATTATGTTATTCATATTGCATTTATGTATTATCCCTAAATTTGTTCTAGTCATTGTTCTATTAAGATTGGACATTAATAAGATGTTAAAAGACTAGCACGTGTTATGTTTTTCCTTATAAAGGAAGAAGTCAATCTCATAGACTAAATTATGGAGATATTTAAACAAATGTGCTAGTGCTTATTGAAGAAAAAGTTCACTAAATTGATCCAATACAAGAAATCAATTTGGAACATTACTTATATGTCTATAAAAATTCTCATTGTGAGTGATCCTTTGAATTAAGGTCTCCATAGTTATCTCGTATAGGGATTTCTATGTTTTGATACTATTTATGACATATTCTAATCATGGATTGTTCATTAGGTAGTCGTTGGTTGTAGCCTGAAATATATGGAGATAGTTGAGTGATCAAGATAGGATTCATCATCCTAATAATTAAGGAGAATGTTTTATTGTTTTTTATTAGTATTGATTTGAGAATTCCTTGGCCAAGGTAGAACGATGTTTTGTAAATAGTTTACAAATGTCATTAATTGAATCTATAGCTTATGACGGAGAACTAATGTGATTGGATTTAAAATAGAGTAGACATTAATTTGATGCTCTATGTCTATTCAAAAATCATGCATAGAAAGGTTAGTCAAAGCCACTTTGACATTTATAAATATTTGGATGGTCATGATGTATTGCTAGACGTCAATCTTGGTCTATGATTATAAATTGTTAAATTAGAAACTTAAAGATAAATTAAAAGGATTTTTACTTTATCTAATTTTAATTATAAACTAGAATTATAAGTTATAATCATCGCTAACATATTTGAGAACTTAATGAGCCTCGCATAAAAAATAGGTTAAAGAAAGCAAAGATATTTAAATAAAGTTGGATTTGATTGTAAAGTTCGAAAAATTTTATCATTAAATATGATATATTTAATAAATAAGGATCAATATGAGATATTGGATGTTATTTTGGCATAATTGATATCTAATTAGAATTATTTGTAATTGTAATTAAAGTTTAATTAAAATTAAATTTTAATTTCAATTATATTACTAAAATGTCCAAAACTTATTATCAATAAGCTTAATCTCTAATAAAGGTAGCACTTCTTGCTTAACCCTCTCTGTAGGAGAAGTTTCAGAATTCTCTCAACCTGTTATGGGAATATTGTTAGAAACACTTGTGTGACTACGGTGGTTGAGATGAGTCAGTCTTGAAAACCATTCAAAGGATATGAAAAAAATATGATAAAGCTTTGGAATAAGGTATGAATTAAGATTCATGATTTATTATGATTTATGCGTTAATCATTTTATAAAATTAAATGATCTTAATTTTTGGAAAATCAAAATACGAAAAAGTTTTACAATTATTTCATTGCAGTCGAGATTTGATCTTGTCCTAATTTCCCAACACTGATATCAAAGCTGATCTTTAATTTTATAATTTGATTAAATTGTTCGATTGTTATTGATCTTGAATTTTGGAACTGAAATTAAAGCCCTAAAAATTATATTTATATCTGATTAATTTCCAAAAGATTTAGACTGAAATTTCGTAGAACCTTAGATCATTCAATATGATTAATAATTGTTTAAAAGTTAAACAATATATTAAACAATACTTGAATAAGAACCCCAGAAATCCGGACTAGAAATTCTGGATATTGCAATAAGTTATCAAAATTTTAAAAACCTAAAACCAACTATAGGTTTATGAAACCCAATTGAATGAAATATGAAATTGTTAGAGAACCTTGACTATAATGGTTGGTTTTTCAGGCAAGTGGATAGGATGATATGATGTCGTGGTAGTTGGAAAACGTTGTTTGTATTTTTGGTTCGTAAAATTTTGCCTTGTTGCCTGCAGTTTGGTTGTATTTTGGGCTAGAGATTATGGCTAGAAAAATGGAATAAGGTGAGAAAGAAGTCACCTGTAAATGACATCGCGTAAAGGCAACAACTCACCAACTGCGTAGAAACGACATTGAGCAAGGAGAGCAGCGTGGAGGAGCTGTCGATGATGAAATAACTGACAGCGATAGCGGCTGGAGAAAGAAACAGCAAGCAATGTGTGGCAAGGCAAGGATAGCCAGCATTGGACTATTGGTGGTTGCAGCTGACGACGTCCAATGAAGGTGGCTTGCAAGCTATAGTGATGTAGCTGCTAGGCTGATAGTGGCAACTGCAACATATTGGCTGCTAGGGTTTGTGAAATTAGGGTTTATAGAACATGAACAAGGGTTGTGTTTGGATACATGGATAACCTGCTGCAACATATTGGCTGCTAGGGTTTGTGAAATTAGGGTTTATAGAACATGAACAAGGGTTGTGTTTGGTTACATGGATAACCTATTCTAAGGTTAGAATAGGGGATATTTGACAACTAGAATTTTAAAGTAATTTTAAAACCAAACAAAATTGTTTTAAATATGAAATAATGTATTCCTAATACCCATTTTTAAACATATTTTAAAAATATTTTTAAAATTAAAATTCAATTCTAAAAAATTAAAGCAATCATTTTTCTTAATAAGATTATGATTAGTAACTATATTGATTCCTAATTAATTTTAGAAAAATTGTTTATGAAATTAGAATTAATTAGTTTTAGTTAGATTGAAATTAATTAATTAGACTCTTTAAATTTAAGAAAATTATTTTCTTAAGTAATTAAGAAAAATATGAGATATCAAAAAGGTCGAATATAATCTTACGGGCCTATTGAACAAATTGTTTGTTTCAATGTATACTTATAGGAAAATGATTCTCAATGATAAGAAGTGGGAGTAAAATGAAAATTGAAATATTTAAATTTCATGACAGTACATCCAATTGGAGCTATTGCCTTTGTTGATACATTTAATGTATAGTTGAAAGGCTCCGAGACATTGAAAGATTCACTTTCAAGATGAATTCAAAGATTTTGTTTTAGAGATAATTATAAATTTATCATTTCTACAAGAAGGTTAGTGTGAGTATAGTTGTCCTCTTCAGTGAGAGTATGTAGAGATATATTACTCATAGAGAACAACACTTTTAATTTTCAATTGTTGAAATATAATTATCCAAGAACAACTCTTGTTAGATAAGAAAAAGTAACAACTTAATTCTAGGAATTAAATATATGGAGATAAATTGGAAGTTGTTCACCTATTCTAAGTCTAAGTACATAGATAATGTACTAAAGATTTTTAGTATTTGAGATATTTGATACTAAAGATTTTTAGTATGAAGTATTAAAGATATTCATTATTCTAAGTATGAGTTGATATATGAGTTCAAGGAGGTAAAGATATTTACTTTAGAAGTAAATCCTAATTAAGATCTATTTTACTTAAGAACATGATCATTCAAGATTGGAAACATTCCAATGTAGCAACGGTTACTAATTAAGCTATAATACGTTTTTTATTTAGTGGAATTGATTGATTAGATCAATAAGTTCTTTACTGTTTTGATATAGTTCTTTACATTATTTAAGACAGTAATGTACTATAGAACATTAGAGTCATTGGGCATGTCAAAGGAACTAACGTCTCATCAAAGATTCAACAATGTATTTAAGAAAGTTTTCTTAATTATGATGATAATTAAGATAGAAGTTGTAAGATTTAAGTCATTGTCTCATTAAGCCATTGTCACAGTAGTAGCATGATCGTCATATGGTGATATGGTATATGATATTTAAACGATTGGATTAGTGCAAGTGAGAGATTGTCAGTTTATGTCCTACAACCAATCGGTTAAGTTATAGTTTAGTGACAACTATTTAAAGGCACTCTTTATCTTATAAATGTTTAGATGTACATAATAAAGTTCATACGATAATTATACATTGCAAATTAAATTACAATGAGATTATTATTATTATGAGATTCATATTGCATTTATGTATTATCCCTAAATTGTTCATAGTCATCGTTTTATTAAGACTAGACATCAATAAAACATAAAAAGGCTAGCACACGTTATATTTTTCTCTAAGAAGGAAGCATTCAATCTCATAGACTAAAGTATAGAGATACTTAAACAAACGTGTGAGTGCTTGTTAGAGAATAAGTTCACTGAACTAACCTGACATGGAAAATCTATTTGAACATTACTTGTATGTCTATGGAATTCTCATTTTGATGATTGTATAATCACTTGAAGTCTCGAAACTTATCTTCTATAGGGATTGCTATGTTTTGATATTACTTGTGACCTATTTAATCATTGGTCGTTCAGTCGGTAGTTATTAGATGTAACATAAACTACATGAAGGTAGTTAAGTGATCAAGATAAAATTCACCACCTTAAAGTAATTAGGGAAAATGTTTTGTTGCTTTCGATTAGTATTGATTTTGGAAATTCTTGGCCAAGGTGAAATTACATTTTGTAAATAGTTTACAAATATCATTAATTGACTCAATAGCTAATGGCGGAGAATTAATATGAATGTACTCAAAACAGAGTAGACATTAATTTCATACTCTATGTTTAATCAGAATTTTGTATGAAGAAATGATTGAATTATACAGAAAAATCATGGACGGAAAGGATAGTCTAAACCACTTTGACATTATGTGATCATGAAGTGTTGTTAGACGTTAATCTTGATCTATGATTATAAATTGTTTAATTGTGAATTAAAGATAAAATAAAAGGAGTTGAAATTTATCTAATTTTAATTATAAATTAAAATTAAAATTTATAATCATTGCCATCATATTTGAAAACCTAACGAGTTTTATATAAAGAACAAATTGAAGAAAACAAAGATATTTCAATAACGGCTGATCCTAGACGAAACTTTCGATACTAACCGGCATCGATGTAGGATATTTCGTTCCTTTTTTCAGAACGATATTCACTTCATTGCCTAGGTTAGGATTTAAGAAAAATAAAAAAAATCAATTAAATCCCTAGTATTGATTAATATTTTAAATAATAATTAGTATCAGTGAGTGCCAACAAAAAGTATGAGTACTAACCAATGTCTTAACCCGATACGAAGTGAATCGTTTTGAGGTACTGTCAATCTCCTCGTTACTGCTTTGCACAGAAGATTTTTCCGTACTAGCTTCTGCCATTGAAACGGGGGGCCAGAAGCTGCTCTGGCCCCTAGCCATCAGAGTCATCCACTTGTATGGACCCACATGAGTGGATGACCCTGATGACTAGGGCCAGAGCAAGGCCAGGGCAAGGGGGACAGAGGATCCCCTGCCCTGAAACGGCTGTACTTTAGCTGAAACTCTTAAAAGGAATATTTGGTGTCTTTTTGGTGAAGCAATCGTAACAAGGAATGAGAAATACACGGAGTTAATGCAAGGTTACCAATGCGGGGCATGTGGAAACCTAATCAATGCACTATTTTCCACGTTCAAAGCGGATCCTACAGCACTAGTAATACATCGTCATTTTCTTGGGAGCCAAACAACGGCATAGAAAAAGGTAAAAGTCCGCATTCCTCGGCGGTCCAAAAGAGACCAAACTATCAATTGAATAATTGGACAGTGTCTAAGAATCTATAAATCTTGATGCCATGTATCTCCACTGTCCCTCTTTGTCTTTTCTATTTGGATGGATTAACATAAAATTTCTACATTCGCATCGATTTTGGGCTTTGGATGAATTAATGGCAGACATTCCTTGCTTTTTAATTATTATTATCATCTGGCTTTACCCTAACCTCTACTTTTATGTACAAAGTCATCCCTACACCAACTTCAAAATCCGTTGTCAAAAAGCAAGAATGAATAAATATATATGGAAGCATTCAAATACTAAAATAATTATATAAATACAAACATTTAGATAATTTGTGTTAAATGACCGTTTCATCACAATAGTTTAAGTTGTTGTGTGAGACCAACTTAATTGGTTTTATATATTTACTGATACATCCCCTCAAGTGAAAGCCCTTTAGACTTGAAACTTACACAAGCTCACTCTACCTTGTACTGAATAATAAGTGGGTGGTAAGATTTGAACTCACGACCGCTTGGTCACAAAGGCTCTAATATCATATTAAATGACCATTTCACTATAATAATTTAAGCTGTTGTGTGAGACCAACTTAATTGATTTTATATATTTACTAACAACTTGTTGCAATTGTTTTGTTTTGCTAGTATGGATACTCGATTGGTACAAGAAATCAATAGATATAGAATATTCAATGTTGAATAGACATGAATACCAAAGAACTTGAGAGGCATATTATAGGCTCTCGACTAGTCAAATCAAAGTAATGTTTGTTTACTGAATCCAATTAAAACAAGCAAATTACGGGGGAGACTAAAGTATCTTCACGACCAAGTCTAAAAGTATGTGATTCCACGTTTTGGCGGAGTGTAAGTTCCTAATTGTTGACTTGGTATGTTATGAATATAGGATCTCAAAAAAAAAAAAAAAAACCACAAACTGATGTAGATATAATCAATTTGCTTACGGTCTTGGCCAAAGTCTGGTTCTGGTAACACAAGTCTAAACTCTCTGTCTCATTCGTCTTAAATAATGTATATGGCCAAAGTCTGATTCTTGTAACACAAGTCTAAACTCTCTGTCACATTCGGCTTAAATAATGTATCTCCTTATCAAATCCAAATCTAACCTATTTCATGTCCAAGAAAAAATCTAATTCTACTCGTATGTACGAAGAATTGTTTATCCTTTCAAATCCTAATATAATACTCCATCTGATTCATAATAAGTGTCGTTTTAGAGGGATTTTAATTATTCAAAATAACTGTCGTTTGTAACTTTTTATGCATATTTATGATTTAACTTCCAAAATTATCCTTTAATTTCTCTCACATCTTGATTACACAGATTATATTTTCAAGGCACTTTAACATGTAGTAATTAATAAGTGTATATTAAATATTTCATTAACTTTCTTAATAAGTGTGCATTTCCCTAAAACGACACTTATTATGAATCGGAGGGAGTATCATATATTCCAATTTGGTACTCTTAATCAACATATGACAAGTTTAAATACGGCAAGTTTTCGAGTAATTAACTAAGTTATTCCGTTATGACTATAAAGTCATATGTTTAAATTATTGAAATTGTTTCTTTGTAAAAATACAAAAAGGAAACTCAACCCTCTTAAAGCAAAGAGCCTTGTGCATATGGACGGAGCCACTGTGGAGCCCTACTCCGTTCTAGTGCTGATAAGTAAATTTTCACTTTTGTTTTTTTGGAAGAATGTGTAGTACGTATAATTTAAGGATTGGTTCTTGCAAGTTGTAATAGAGTTGGTACAGTTTTAATCTTTACATTCTTTTAGACTTTTAGTGAAGACGTAAGATAAGATTTCTCATTGTAAATGAAAAATCATAGCATATAAAGTCGTAAAAATAAACAAAAACAATACAGACCATCTAGCACTAGTGATAATAGGGATAAAAGAAGTACCTTAGATGTCCTTATGAATAAAAATAGATAGACTCATATTTTATTTTTTATTTGATATCTTAATATATCTATTATTTTTATTTTTATTTTTTTGCCACCAATTAAATTAATGGGGGCAAAATTTTAATTTTTTAATGAAATTAATAATTTAAATTAAAAATTTTCAGTAATATAAGAAAACTTTAAATATTTTGCCCACACTCAAAATAATTTTTGGATTCGTCCCTACTTGTGCACTAGGAGCACTCCTGTAATAATATGATTCCACACCACTTTACATGTTTACTCTCGGATTCCAAATAATAACAACTAAAGTATCGATACCAATTCCAAGGTAGTAGGTGGTAATAAGAAAATATGCATTAGTTCTACCCAATAATTTTATTTAAGCAAATTCTTGTTCTATTAAAGTTTCACTCTATTTAACTCAAGGGGTGTGGTTGAGTGGCAACGAATTCATCCATCCTTAACCAAAGGTCAGAGATTCGATCCTTAGCTTTAGGTATGTAGCAGTTTTAAATTCTTGGGCCAGCTGTCCTACCCTGTGAGGTGCTTTCCCATCAACGAGAGGATTAGTCACTGGGTCCGCCAGTGGATACCATGGTCAAAGACCAAAGTTTCACTCTATTTAAAGATAAAGTTATAAGCTGTGTTTTGAAAACCGGACCGGACCGGTTGGTCCAACCGGTCCGACCGGTGACCAGTCGGTGGTCCGGTCCGATTTATTCTTCAAAACCGGTATGCAATTGGACCAGTCTGAACCGGTCAAAACCGGTCAATTGACCGGTCCGTGGTCCGACCGGTCCTACAATTTTTTTTATTTATATATATTTTTAATATTATATATAATTAAATATAATTATTGTATAATTATTACGTCACACCGGACCAGTAAGACCACCGATTCAATGACCAGTCTAATTTTCAGAACATTGGTTATAAGTAAGGGCTTATAATCGTGAAGTAGCATGGCAACATTTTTCTTTAAAAGATGATTTACTATAATGGAATCAGATACGTATCTTAAGTTTTGAAGACAACGTAAAGCTATTAAATTGGTTATTTATACTTGATGGTCGTCGTCCTCATCGTTATCCAAGAATTTCTATACATGAAGGAGACATTAGCAGTACAGTACAGATGCATATATAGTCATACCGAAAGACGGAAGAGGTATATCTATGTTGTTGGCATTTAATACGAATAATGACCCACAACATTGGTGAGAGTTACATTTGTCTACCTTTTTTTCTTTCCTTTTGTAATTGGTCAAATGTACCCCCGTCATGTACATATGCGCGTATGTACAATATGTAGCGCCCCAAATTAGGGGTTAGAATATTAACGAAATTTAATACGAATTATGTTTATTATGTTTGGTAATTGTTT
>JAOSBM010000007.1:2717778-2732232 GCA_027568955.1 Erythroxylum tenue
TTTAAATGTTTCATCCGTTTACTGAACACAAGAATAGCATTTATATGCATAGCCAGTCTATATCACAATGGAGTGGAATCGACAACTACAAAACCTTTAATAAGTAGAATCTAAATTAATTCACAAACTGATTATGTACTACTCCTGTACTCTGATTTAGCAGAATACCTCAATACAGTTAATTGCTTTTTTGTCTTCCATGATATCAAAACATCTCTTAGGAAGACACAAAAACCATTAATGACTTTCTTGTGGAAGCACAAGTGCCCCAATCCACATCACATTGTGCTTCTAACTGAAAATTCACAAAAAGGAAAACTTAATATTCTGCAACAAATGCATAACTGCAATCCAGTGTCAAAGCTTGGTTGTGACAAACTGACTGAGGTGTTGAACCAAATAGGTAACGTCTGACCTTGTGATATTGACATATAATAATCTTCCACTGCCGACACTTGTCTGGTTTTCTGATCAAGTAACTTTATTTTGGTGATAAACATAAACCCTTTGGTAAACAAAACTCAGTTTGACATTCTCCAATCCAGCGGCTAATAATATCCACCACAAACATGTGCTGATTAATAAAGGTTCCAGTAGTGGACCTAGCAATTTCAAGACATGAAATATGAGAAATCCCCAAGTCCTTTTATTGTAAACTTTTCATTCAGAGCTCTTTTAACTGAGTTAACTTTTCCATGATAACTTCGTCTACATAAATAAGCAAAGCAATAAAATCTCCTTTGAACTGCCAAAGTAAGCAAGTAGTAATAATTCATGCACTGAACAAATCCAAGAGTTGCTAAGAAAGCCACCAGCTCCAGCTTCCATCGTCAGAAGGATAGCTTAAACCATACAGGGAGTGGCTTAACAATCAAAACTTGAGCTACAGCTTTTGTACTCATTGGAGGAAGCATATATAACTCCTCATCAAGATACACTTGCAGCATTGCGAATGTCCAACTGATAAATTGGCCATTGCCTTGCAGTAGGACAAAGCAAGACATAATCTGATAGTAACAACTTTGCATCAAGAGAACTATTTGTAATCAAGTCCTATTTGATTGTACCCCTTTGATAGGTGATGCTTTAGAGATTGTATTATTGATATGTGAAAAGAGAGACAACTGGAGCAAGCTCCCCCTCCTGGTGAAATCCAGGCCTGAATATTACTTCACAATTTCCAAAAATCGTGCCCTCTCTTCCCCCTGTTCCGCTATATTCCCCCCCTTACATATTCTCTCTCCACAACTAACTATAACAAACTCATAACAACTTGCCTACATGGAAGATTCCCCTTTTTTCCCAACTTGCTCCTACGAACATAACTTGTAATGGGCTTAGGTTGCTTAGGTAGTATAGGCTGATCAATAGGAGAGGTACTAACACCCTTTGTCAATCTATCTTATATCTATCCACCTTACCATTTGGCTTGTACTTTACCTCGTATACCCATTGTTGTTCTTGTTCATCCCTTTCATACTATTGCTGCTTGTACCAGCTTCTGTTTTTTTTTTCTTCTCTCCTCATTTTTTACTTGGGAAATTCAGTAAACCACGAGGATACTTTCCCTATTCCATGGTAATCTTGCTATCATATACTTAATGCACAAAACAAAAACAACAGATAGAAACAAGAAATCTTGAAAGCTCCTCAATCGACCTTTAGAGAAGAATTGCACTATATCAGTAATTTTTATGTAGCACATTATAAACGTTCGTTAAGGTCCGCATTGACTACGAGATGTTAAAACTATCTAAAAATAACTAACTTGTAACTAAATAATAGGTAGCTACTTTAACTGACTAATGATGATGTTCAGCTTAACCAGTAATAGATACTCCAATAGAACCAATTCAAATAATTTTGAGGCCAAAGAAAATCTTGTAAGGGCTCAATTTCAAAATATTTCCAAGAACATAGATACACACACGTGCACACCCAGTGAAATATATGTTGACCACATAATAACTGCTGGCATCTCATATCAACATATATTTTCCATTGTTGTGGAATAACTGAACTTCCACAGACCTTAAATTCTGTCTTCACTTTCATTGCAGCCCGATGATTTCCCAGTGCAATACATGTACGAATTGTATCACTGATGCTAGAATCTACAAAAATTGCCTGCTTTGTAGAGACTTCTAACTCGTGCTGTATTCTGCAAAGAAAAAGATCCCAATAGAAAATCAAACAAAAAAGTTCAAGCATATAAAATAGCAAACCAATTAAAGGATCAGGCAGATAATAGATTGGACAAAGTAACATAGGCACTAATAGCCACTCTCACAATAAGGCAACTGCTTGTTGCAGAGATCAAGAGAAACTTTGTTGTACAGAGAGCATGACAAAATAAAGCCCAGCTGAGAAAAAACTATGAAGCAATCAGATTGAGGGGCATAAAAGGCACATATCATCTTGCATAGGATTAACTTTAGCAGCACATATTAGCACAATTCTGTTGTAGAATAAACATAAGTTTAGTTATCAATAAGAAGTAAAATACTTTTATTTTACTGTCCTTACTGATTTAAAATTAAGTCTATTAAAGAATAATAAGAATCCTTATTGGAGTTGAATTCAATTTCAATTTAGATATCTTACGTTAGAACTACAAATTTTAGTAGGTCTAAGATTAAGAGAACAAAATCTATATAGATCTTTCAATAATAAAGGAGAGGAAATTTTTGGGTTATGGATAAGCGGAAATGTGAGACTTTCTCATATAAGAGTGATTTTAGATAATAAGAACAATTCCTAGACATTAGGTGTGATGCCTAATCATTTATAAAGCCGTTATTTCTATAAGTTGCTATTGTGAAGCTAGTGGTATATCTTTATGTAACTTAGGTATAAGTTTTCTTCTTCATTGATATTAATAATACCCATCCAAATCAAGTATATTTTTCTTAGTTCTTTTTTTTTTTGCATAAGATAGTGCTTCTGATTCAAGTTTCAATTAGCATGATAGGTGTCCTCTGTCCATTCTACACCAGTTTGCTGTCAGAGCTTGGTTCCAGAAATGCCAACACAGCAGAAGGGTTCATAGGGGATTGTTCAAAAACCAGAAGCGATATGGATTGATTTTGCAAATTCTAGGAGAACTGGACAGCCTTGATACTTGTTTTCAAGGTGGTTCAACCACTAATTCCCGGGCGATTCTAACAGCAGGGCTGAAGTTAATGAAGGACAAGGAAATCATGCAAGTTGGAGTGCAAAAAAACAAATTTACCATGTTACAAACCATGGATAACAACTTTAAATCATCTAGGTCAACTATCATCAAGTCGAAGAGGAAATACAGAACAAAATTAAGCTTAGTTATTAATAGAATTGAAACATTTTTATTTTAGTTTGTCCTATTGATTTAGGATTAAAGTCTATTAAAGAATTATGAGAATCATTATTATAATAGGACCCAGTATATTTACCAAAAAAAAAAAAAAATAGGACCCAGTATCTTAAGTTATCGTTCTATTAAAGAATTATGAGAATCATTATTATAATAGGACCCAATATCTTAAGTTGGAGTCCTTACTTTTAGGAGGATTAAAATTAAGGACACAATCAATGCATAGGAATGAATGTTTCAGTGCCTAAACTGTAACACCTTATCACTTGATTATACTGGATCCAATACTTTTAAAATCATCCACTGAGTGATCAATCTCTCTATATTTCAACAGTTCAGTACCTCCTTTAGTTAAATTTCATAGGAACGCAGACAAGGCTATAATGGTTCTACTATTGCTAACATGTCTTGAGACACAGTGATGACCTGGACTTTCACTAAGTCCCTATCCCATAAATCCCCAAATCTCTTTTGCTCTCTATACTTCTTTCCCTTCCCTCAGAACTCACTGCCACCTCCCTCTTCTCTTCACTTCTATAGTAGTAATTCGCACCCACTGCAGTTCTTTAATGAATTTTTAGATTTAATGCATGTGTAGTGTGGCTGATGAGAAAACCCTAGGAAAAGAAAAGAAGAATTTTATTTTTAGAGATTCATGGATTTATCTGCTTTAGGGATTTAACAATAGGAACTTTCAGGTTTGATCAATTTTAGGAATTAAGAAGTTTTAAGGTTTCGCTGGGTGGTTTTACAGCATGATAAAAATGGCATATCATGCACGTGTTTTATACACCTCAACATTAATAGTAAAGTTAGTGTCTAATAAGAAGACACTTGTTTAGTTAAATCAATGAAATTTAGGCACTCAATTTATGAAAATAAATGAGTTGAGACACTCAATAATGAAGATTTTAGTTGAGACAATTAGATATTGAGTGAAAGTTTGGCACTGACATGTATTATATCCTTTCAATTATCAATGAGAGGGGAAATTTTCAAGTTATAAATTTATAGAAGTGTGAACCTTTCTCATTTAAGAGTGATTCTTAGATTCTGAGAGGGATTCCTAAACACTAGGTATGGTGCCTATTTGTGGGAAAATGTAATTTGTATAATTATCTCCAAATTTTGTGGAGATTATGTCCACAAAATTTGGTACTAATTATGTCCACAAAATTAGGATAGAGTATCCTATAAATCATGAGATCTTAGCAAATATGTATAAATTTATTTCCTATATTGTGCTAGGATTAGTGTTTATAAAGCTAAAGCATGTCTATTAGTTAGAAAGGAATGAAATTTCTCCTTCAAATTCTGTCATTTCTATATGGCATCAAAGCTGGGATGGAGAAGTCCAATGATTAGAGATCCATGGATTTGGGTCAAATGAATGGGTTGTAGATTTTGAGGGGTCTTGGGAGAAGTTAGACAGGATCTAAATAAGCCCATATACAACTAGAACATCATATCTCAACCCAAAACCTTAAAAGTAATGGATTATGAGTCTTATTCTTGTATAAAACTCAGTTCATCCTCATATCTCTTCCGATGTAGAATTACTCCATTTGTGAATTATTCCATTTTCCCACACTATTTTTTATAAACCCTAAATGTGATTTCCAGGAGTTGATAGTTGAAGCTAGTAATTCTTTTGTGTCACCTAACTTTAAACTTTTGGCATAAGATAAGAGTTTACTTTCAATTAGCTTGTAGTTGTCTTCTATTTGTCCTAAATCAATTTAACTTGTAAAATAAACAAAAAAGAGAAAAAGATTGCACTGGCATCTATTGTACAATAAGCAATTAGTTGATAAACTAAAAAAAGATACAAATACCGACTCCATGCTCAGTTGGTCTGTTACAATGTATATAGCCTAAAAATGTGCATATGTTTTCATTCAAGTAAATCATGAAGGAATAATACATTTCTGCCCAAGATAACATCCAATTATCATTGAGACATTAACCAACAAAGCGGCAACCTTAGAAGAAACCAACAAGCTAGACAGAAAATCCTAAAATCAAAGGAGAAAATGAAGAATGATTTCTTATATATTTGACTCATCAGTGTCTTCCACATATGTTAGCACTCCTGATATCTTTTTAAGAGATTACATCTAGCAATGGCATTTGCGCCCTGGCCCAGCCCGAAGAGTTGACTGGACTTCAAGCCGGGCTCTGGGTTTTTTAAAAACTTTTGGGTTTCGAGCCAAGATCGCACTCGGGCTCCCCGGCCCAAAGCCCAAATATATCAAGTGGAAACAACTTTAGCTTGAGTGAAATGTCATTTTCAAAATTCAAATTTAAAAAAAAAAAATCGGACTTGGTTTGGACCTATCCTCAGGTCAGTCTCAGGCCCCCGACCCCCAGCCAAGCCTAATTACAGCTTCAAAATGTGAAGAACACATAACATGCAACTTCTAATACCTAAAGGTTAAGGTCCTAATTCATGAAATATCCAATATCCTGCTCTTTGACACTAAATAATGACTACTCTATATCTTAGTTGCATTAATCCAAAACTGTAAAAATGGATTCAAATACTCTATGAAGCAAGACAACTCTCAATAGCAGAGAACTGCAATAATAGTTGCATGACTGGTTTAATCCTAATGTTCGGATAGGAGGTACAAAAATGGTTGGCGTCGCTTACCTCAATAGTTTTGCATGCTCTTCAGCAGCTTTTGACTCAAAGGCATGTTCCTTGGTTTCTGCAAAAAGATTTTGGGCTTTTTCAATGAGCTTTATACGTGGACCATGAAGTGGAGATCCTTTACTTGCCATGGGATTTTTCCCAAGTTCCCATGATTCTTTCCATAAAAGAAAAGCAACGCCCTGTGAAAATTCCACAACATAGCCAGAAAAACAAAGAAAATAATAAAAGAGAGGTGTCAGATATTGCCCCCAAGTTTAGTTAAATAAAACAGAATCACCGTTGTTATTTAAGGCTGTTCAATTAAATCCTGAAAATGAAACCAGCACATGGCAAGTATAAATAAATGCCCAGTGATATCACCTTTCTGGTTTGGAGGTTTGTTTTATAACTCGATCCTTATTTATTGTTACAATACAATACTAAGGTGTTTGAATAGTAGTTCTCTTGAAATCAATTGAGTTGAATATTGTATCTAAAGCACCTTTCTGTTAAGAAATTGACCCACTATACTCTAAAAAATTCTTACAACCACTTCTGTGAAAAATTGTCCATGTATAGAATTGAAAATTCTCATTTACAACACAATAACTAGTGAAGCCTTGTATGTGCACAATAACTGAAGCTGAACCACGAACACATTGTACAATTATGTATTAACTTAGAAAGAATTCTACATCAAGTATTCTGAAATGTAGAAGCTCCAAACCAGGAGCTTTAGATAATGAAGGTCACACAGGAGAGAATAAATTTTACCATTCAACTATATCCACATTTTTTTTTGGGTTAAGTAATGTCTCGATCATAGTTATTACATCAGCACAAGGCCCCAAACGTCAAATAGTGTGCCCTAGCCAGAGCATAATTTGGATATAATGTGAAAGTACCCATTCTTCACCAAGTGATGTTTGTAGGATATTATAAAGTACATACTTAAGCAACTTCCACATCAGAAAATGTTCCCATGTGTTAATCAATAAAGCAACAGACAAAATTCAACAAACTCATCCCTGTCCATTTCAAGGGTGCCAACAAAAAACTTTAAAATGGAATAGGAGACATAATTCACCAGACTGAAACATTCAAACCTACTTGAAGTTGCCCATTCGATAGGAAGAAATCCTTCAAGAATTCATGTTTATAGCATCTGAGAGGAGAAATGAAAGATATTATGGGACCAAGTGAAAAGAAAATTACGGAAAAGTACATGAAGGCATATAAAGGCCAGTCACATTGCATGGAGCATCACATAACATTGAATACTAACAGAATAATTGCAAGACGGTGGGAAGAAAATCCGAAAGTCAAATAACTAGCTACAACCACAAATAGGATGCATGCAAACTGCCACAAACACACACCAATAGCATGTGCACACGGAAAGTTGGAATAGATTTTAATGTAAACAGTACAACATACTTAAACGATAACAGGATAGAAATATTTGAAATAATGGCATGTACCGTGCATAATTTATAAACAAGTCTCGTGCCAGTGGTTTGGCTTGTATTGTTGCAAAAAACTCTAAAGCCGGTCTCTGCATCAACAGGAAAATATATTGAGAAAGGCTAAAAATTGTAAGTATCATGAAGTATGAAGGTCTCCAAATAAGTACCTTTTGCCAGATGTGAAACAGAACAAGGTAAACAAGGTCTGTATCACCACTTTCAGTAGCCTTCATCAGCGCCAAATCTTCCTCCCCAATGCTTAGCAGGAGGGGAATCTGAGTGAAAGAATAACATTCAATTTTTACGATAACTTTATCAGGAGGGGTACAAATTCACTTCATAAAATGTTCACATACTCCAAGAGCTTAAAAGCTGCTTGTTCGATGATCATAATGTACAAACTTCTAGAATATATCTAAAAACAAAATGTAAGTATTGCAAGACTATACACACATCACAAACATGTCAGATAACAACACAAAGGCAGGTAAGGACATTTATTTGCAGTTCATCACAATAATGGTTACATAACATTTTAATAATACAAGAAGATTTGCAGACTATGTTCTTTTATTCAGAGGAAGCAAAATCGATTTTAGATATAAAATGTACAAAATCATTTCCAAACACTGTTTTAACAGGGGCGTGTATATTCCCCTCCACAATGCCTTAGTTGGATCTACTGACCAAAACACAGGCATAAATGATCTACCCACCTGCTTGGAGGAGCGTGGTTCATGTTCAACAAGCATAGCAGCCAACTTCCGACGGCCAGATTTATCTGCATGAGCAGCAACTGCCGCATAAGATATACCCTTGCATAACCTCAGCTGCAACTCGAAGAATGTCGTCTTAGATACCAATTTACCCACACAAAAAAAGGAAAAAGGAAAGAGATTTGAGAAAAGTCTAATTCAGCTATCAAAATGTGTACAAACCTTATCAAGCAAGATTTCAAGAAGAGTTGCATCAGGAATTGCCAATGAAGCTGTTATCTTTGCACACGCCCAATGCATTATCACAACCTCCTGCGAAAGGCAAATTCACATAATGATGTAAGTTGACAATTAGCTATGTTTCTGGGTAGAAGAGTCGGAAATATATCGACTAAAATCATGGAACAATAGAGAGCACCAGTCAAAGCTTAATATGGTATCACAGTTCAAACATTATTGGTAGTTAACAAATGTCTATATTCGTGACAAAGAAACACAGAGAATAACTGATTAATCTCAATCTTTAAGCAGAAATTGAAGAACGAAACAGTCCTTATTTAGGCATATGAACTGAGAAAGGACATGGTAATCTCCATAGTTACTGTAACATCCACAATTTCATAAACATATAAACTATCGTATTCCTGATAATACATTGTCGTGGCCTTGTGCAAAATGGAATAGAATGTTAAAAACATACTCTTCCACTAGGGTTCAAATCCTAGTGGAGACCTCTAATACTTTCCAGCAAACCAAAGAAACAAATAAGAAAAATTCAAAATAGTAGATAAAATATAACCTAAATATACAGTAAATGAAAATGAGATTTCATGTTAGACAGAGGCTCATTTGGCTAATTTCTTGCAAAAGTTGTGCAATATCAACAGCATTCATATAGATGGATCTATCCATGTCAAAGGTTTAACAGGTACTTTAAAACTTCACAGGTTAGTGCATTAGCCTATGCTACCAAAAGATACTACAGAAAAGCCATACAGATCAAAGCATCGAACAATCCGTCCATGGCCATGCAGCAACCTCCCCCAATTGGAATTTAATAGTGGACTACCTAGATGTGTACAGAAAAATGATAAACTTTTGTAAACCACTATTTCTGCTATCAGTAAACTGTAGAAGCCTGTCGAAGGTAGAACCAAAATGCATTAAAAAATTAAATCACTTCACTTAATTTTGTGATCAGCAATGTGAATCATAAGTCAATTTACCCTGCCACCAATCGAAGTGCAATTAGATAGCCAGAAATTTTGGGACAAAAGTGATTTGTCATTTGATGCAAGTGATTGTCTCCATAAAAATATAGATAAAATTTTCATCTAACAGCTTCCACAAATGTTCAGCCCCATCATTAGTTAAATAGTAAGCTTCATTTCCTACATCATCTAATTCAATATCAAGCCAAAATTTACTCCTAAGATATCATTTGCGAAAGAGGAGAAGAATTACACTATTCATGGTGCAAAAGTTGGAGACTTACTTGATTCATTCCATAGTACTCGGAAATCCGCAGTGCAAGAAGGTGTCTTTGAGCATTAATTAGACGACCAATCAGAACAGGTGCTGTAAGGGACTGAATTCAAGAAATTATACAGTGTAATTTCAATAAAATGCATGTAATATACCATTAAATGCAATTGGATAAGATGCGCTTAAAACCTTATACTGCTGAATACTAAGTGGGATGCCAATCTCAGGGTCACGAACAGCGTTTAAGACCCGCAAAGTTTTACACATTTCCTGAATGCGGTCACGTTGAAAATTGCTGCCAAAGCCAACTGGATATCAATACCGAGAACAGGAATCAGAAAATGAAATTAAAATTTTTCATTTTTTATGACTACAGATAGTAGAAATAACAGCTGCTATGTTTGAATTGGCAAAACAACTAGTATAGATGATAGAAATAACAGCTACTATGTTCAAATTGGTAAAACCACTGATAGTTAACTTAGAAAAGTAAAAAAATATGATATTGACAATATGAAGAGAAAAAAAAAGTTTTACAAATCTCTTTATCAACAACCAAGTTTTGTAGAAAAATATGCCATGAAATTCACCACATATATTTACTTACATATCAACCAAATAACATTATGATACAACAACCTCATCAAAGTTCTACAGAAAACTAGTAAACTATAATAGTGGCCAATATTAATGTGCAAGGAAATCAATGTCACCTGCAAAATGCCTGGCCATAGCTTGCAGCTCTCAAGAGTGCCCGCTGACGAGAAACATCGAATTCATGACCAGCAGCATCAATACATGCTTCAACAGCCTCAAGCAAGGATGCTCGTATCAATCTCAGATTTTCATCTGCCTGGTAAAACCATAGCGAGTGAGGGTTGAAGATTGAGGATTCACGGCAACTTGTTGTTACAAGGCTTATTAGGACGCATATTTGACAGATGCAAAGAAAAAGACATTAAAAGTTCTAGTGATGGAATTTTGTTCAGGCGCCCATTACTAACAAATCTATTATTAGTGAAACAGATATGATTAGGAACAGAGATATTTTATAATAAAAATCATAACTCATATTCAGATTAAGAAAATGCGAAATGAAGATATGCATATACATCACAGAATATGCATTCATCTCTATTTTGAAAACAAGAATCTCTTACCTTAGCACTTCGCCTGTCAAAATGATCCAAGGCATCAAAAAGCAAAGATGCGGGAGATGTGCTTCCTATCTTGAAGATAGATACAGTTGAATCAGGAACTCGTTGCAGAAACTCCATATTTGTGTTGGACAATATTCTCACCCCATCACACTCAGGGATAAGAATAAGTGGTGCATCATATACGTAGCTTATGGAATCTTTAGATGGGCCCACCATCAGCAATAAGTCATCCCAATAAAGTAGCACACTGTCCAAGCCACACCACGCCATCTGCTCTGGAGGAAGGGCTGACTGCATACATTAAACAGATGGATGAAAAGAGAAATGAAATTCAACTACTTATTACATGTAAACAAATCGAACAAAAGATGATCACATCTTTGAATTGGAAATGCGTCATTAATTTCAAACAGTCTTATATACCTTACAAGCATATTTAAGGAAAAGAAAGACAAGAGCTTTACATTAGTTTAGTAGTAACGCATAAACTCACCTCACACTGATACTCAAAGAGGATCTTAAACTCAATATTCATAAGCACAAGCCTTCCATCATGCATAAAGCACGCCAAAAACCTCCCATCTCGCGAAACAGTAATCTTTTGCACGGGACCCCCCATAATACCACCATCCACTTGCCTGACCTCATCCTCATCAACAACTTCAATCCCATCACCCACACCCAATAACACCTCCACGTTCCCTGAAACTGTAAACTGCGGTTCAATTACCACCATACAATGCGGCAGCTCTTCAATTCCGAGCCCGGGATCCGGCAGCTTGAACGGCTTGACTTCCTTGAAATCTGGCACACAGAACAACTTTCCTGCCTCCGTCAAGCACACAACACCGTTCCCCCAAAACATACATTCCACCACATTTTGCTCAAAACACTCTTTTCCCATTGATAGATTGGGCTCGATGCACTCTGCGTGGATGTTATAGCGGTAGATAGTGCCGTCTTGGACTATACACATAAGAGTTTGGTCGTCCATCCACGACATGCCGATCAAGCGGCCGCCGGGGTTCTTCCAGACGGTTTCGGCGATGGGCACGCCGGCGGAGTTGTAAATTCTGAGTTTTCGAAGGGCGGATTCGGCATAGAGCTGGACGATCTTGGAATCGTCGCGGATTACAGCGATCGGGCCCCCAAAAGGTGCGCAGGCGATTTTGTTGCGAGTCAAGTCGATGTGCTTCCATTGCATTTGGTAGAGGTCCAGTTTCCGATAATAACGGTCGTAGAGTAGCTGCCACTCCGCCGCGACGGAGACGTTCGCCATTCGAGTGGTGCTGAATTTTGGGCTTTTATGCTCCTTAGAGCTCAGATTTGCGAGTAAAGGAGTAATGGTGAACGCTCGAAGCAGTACAGGTTTGCACAAAAAATTCTACTTTATAATATTTTGCATTAGGGAGTATTAGGCTAACTGATAAAAATTATTTATGAGATAATTTAGTCATCAATGTTATTATCAATTGAGTTCATACAAATTTGAAATAAAGTTAATTATAAAAAGATATAAAATAATATACAACATGTGTCGTGAAATTAGCGATGAATAAAATAAATAATAAATAAAAAGGAAAGTAAATAATTTGTTTTAAATAGAACAAAATTATTAAGCCGACCAATTCCTTTCAAACTTCAAGTACAAAAACATGGGGCACATTCTAAAAAATTTAAAGAACAACAAATGCATATTTATAAAATAGTTGGAAAATCATTTAATTCTATTTATTTGAAGAACAGTTATTACTCATTTACTTAATTATAAAAATATAACCCACCTTAATTTCCTTACTTGAAAACTTGCTCAAGGATGTCTCTCCCTTTGCTCCCGCCTCCCTTCAAAAATTAGCAAAAATCTCCATTCAAAATGAATTCCAATTGGAAAACCCAAAGAAACCTATGCATGAAATTGATCCTAGTATACTTACACCTATGCATTTCCTAAGTTCTTTGAACCAAAATTCTTCCAAAAATTCAAAGGATTAAACACAAACTTACCTTGAATTTTCACAAACCAATGAGTTTTTTGGTTCTAATGGAAGTTCTCATCCTTCTCTTCATTTTTCCCTTCTTGAACACTCTTAAAATCTCCCTTTAAAAGTAAGAAAAATTGAAATATAGTTGACCTCCGTTCTTTTCTCTTCTTTCTCTCCTTACACGACACACACTCTCTCTCTTTTCTCTTCAATTTCGTTTTTGGCTTCTTCAAAATGCATGACAACAAGTCTTCTTCTCTTTTATACCCTTAATGAGTGCACAATATCCATTTTTCCCCTCCTTTAATGCTTTATGGTTTTTAAGTTTAAGTGATCTTCGAAAAATGTCCCTCATGCAATCTTACCACCTTAACACTTTAATTCAATTAACCTATGTCATATAATATCACTCACATTAACATGCTAATTAACTCCAAGATAAATTAATATATCAAGACCTCAAAATTAATTTAAATCACGCTTATTCATCAAGAAAAAAATTCAGGGGCCAACATTTCTCCCCCTCTTAAAAGAATTTCTTCCTCGAAATTCTTACCTGAGTCATTGAAGAGTTGTGGATACTTCTCCTTCATGGCTTCCAAAGGCTCCCACGTGGTCTCTTCCACAGAATGGTTTCTCCACAGGATTTTAATTAGTTGAACTGTCTTGTTCCTGATGACCTTTTCCTTGGTGTCCAAAATCTCCACTAGAATATCCTCATAACTCAAATCATCTCTCAACTGAACCTCAACGATCTGAATGATGTGGGATGGATCCGATCTATATGTTCTCAACATGGAAACATGAAAGACATCATGTATTTGTGACAATTCCGGTGGCAACGACAACCTATAGGCTAGCGGTCCAATCCTCTTAACTATCTCACAGGGACTCACATATCTCGAACTCAACTTGCCCTTCTTGCCAAATCTCATAACTCCTTTCCAAGGAGATGTCTTAAGAAATACTTTCAGTAACATCCTGCTTCCATACAAAGGGTTAGAACCCTAAATATGTGAGATCAATAAGAGAAATTAGGAAAACACATCTCATGCTCATGCATTACATAAGGTGCACATGCACATGAATAGTGGATCTTTGCACCTAATAATAAGCGTACATGCATTCATTGACATTCCGGGTATATTTGTTAATAAATGTGATTATTATTAAGAATTGTGGTTTATTGGTATTGAAAATTGTCTTGGAGATTGAAATTGTCAATTTAGAATTTTTGGAGAATTTTGAGAAAATTTTTCTGAAAAAATTTTTGGGGGCAATTTCTGGACTAGGAAAAATGTCAAGTGGCAAGACATTTGTTAACTAGTAGTAGAATTTACTGTCAAATGGCAATGAAAATTTAGATAACTGATTTTTGGATTTATTAACTAGTGCCATTGAAATTTTAGGGGAAAATTGGAGTAGACATTAAAATTTGATTGGAAATAAGCCAACTTAGTGCCTTAGAAATGAGACATGTGGCAAGTGACTTACCTAACCATATCTTAAACTTTTATGTCTATTAAAAGACCCTCCCTTTGTATTGTTCTCCACGATGCTTCTCATTTTAAAGGCCATTGATGATTTATTTTGGCTTTCCTCCATCAATTTCGTGGCTTCTCTTCTTCCTCTCTTCTTCTTGATTTTTGACCATCTTT
>JAOSBM010000007.1:2735056-2758734 GCA_027568955.1 Erythroxylum tenue
AGGAGACACAAGTCGAGTTATGGTACTGTATAAGCATAAGTCGAGTTACATCATATGCACAAGTCGACTTATACTTACAATTGTAATATGGAGATATGAGACATATATGTTTTGGACATAAAATATTTTACAGTTAAATTCATTGGACCCCCCTATTGTCAACTTTTGTTAAAATCCCTAGCTACAAACTCCAAAATGACTTTTTTGTTGTTACGTACACAAAACAATTTATTTTTTGATATAAGACACTACACAGTTTCATATTGGAGTTCACAATTAAGATTTTTAACAGAAGTTCACGTAGGGGGGGACATGTGTCAAGAAATAGGCATGTTGTATATATGCATCAAATTATTTAACCATGAACATTAAATTGATAAGGAAAAACATATCAATCAATATTTAAGGTTTTTATGAAAATTTAAATAAACACCCAATGTCTCGAAGTTTATAAGTTAATACTCAATCTTGGCATCTATTTATGTGAAAATCTTTATTTATAAGAAATTTAAAATGCACCTAAAAACATGAAAAGAACAAACATCAAGTAGCAATATAATTAATGTAATTCTATAAAAGGCACCATCATTATATAATTTTGACATAATTACAACTTGTACAATAATAAGCAAGATAGTGTAAGATTACTAAAAGGCTAAAAAAGTAGAACTTAAGAACTTGAGGCTGTCAAGACGAGAAAACTATTTGGTGGTTAGATTACCTACGATGTAACAAGAAAGCTCCACTTTTTTTTTAATAATTCCCTTTTGTTTTAGCCTAAAGATATGACTCACAATAACATGAAGATTTTGACCCATGATATAAATTTTGCAATAACGATGTTTACTATAAAAGGTTTTAAAACCTTAAGGGGTTTGTGGATTTGGGGTTTGAATCCCTAAATCCCTAAATTTTGGGGTTTAACTTTTTAGTAAGTACAAAGCAAGTTGCTAATTTGGTACGTAGGCCCCCAAACTTAAAGAAACATGTCAAATCATCGTATCTTGATAGAACCTTGATATAAATTTAAGGTTCCATTAATATGAACGTTTAAGTAGTATAGTTTGACAAATGTTAGGGTCTTTTTTAAACATTGTCAAATATTATGGTCTAACTTAAATGTTGATGTAAACTTTTAGAGCTAAAATTTTGTCTTTTTTTTTAATTGTATGGATAAGCCTTTATCCTTATTATATATTAACTAATAAATTATGCCTATGGCGGTAGTTACATGAATATATATTAATGGTAATGGTAAATCATCAAAATCTTAAGGGCTTATATGAATTTTTGTTAAGACCTTAAGGGTGGATTTATACCTTTAACCAATTGATAAACAAAAAAATGATAATATTCATAAACAATTACAGACATTATTCACATACAACATAATATAGCATTGATTACATGCCTTTCTAAAAGCTTGAAAACTAAGGCCATATTTTGGAGGCTCACTTCCATAATATAAACTTTTCATAAAGTTTCTCTATAGCCAATACAACAAACAATAAAATCATACATATCATCTTGTAGTAAATTGCTAATTTTTTAAATAAAATATTCCTTCATTAATAGTAAGTTTCAACATCTCCTTCAAATATTATAGATCTCCTTTCACTTTGGTAATGTGCTCTTCCACATTACATTGTTCTTGACATATTGTATTCAATTTTCACTCTAATAAACCAATTTCATAACTTAGTGTCTTTTTTATCTCTTCTTAAGCTTCTTATTCTAAACTTAAGGAATAAATTATATATTCATTTCAATAATAATATGAACCTATTATAACAAATGTAAATCTATAATTTACCTCACACCATGAATAAACATAAATACTTTTTATAAATATTTTCAATTGTCTACGAGGTCATCAATAAACTCACAGTTCCACATCAACAAAATACGGGTTCATCACTCATTTGCCATTTATTTTGACCTATACCTATTAATATTAATGAATCCTTAATTGCCATCCTATTTTAAATAACTTAAATTGATAAACAAATTAGATTAACAACATATCGTTAATTGGAAATGATAAGAAAATGCCATAATCAAGATTATAATACCAATAATAAGTAAGACCCCTATTAGTTCTATAATGACAATAGTGAGTAAAGTCTCCTAATTAACACTACCAAATCTCAAATTGTGATACACACAACTAATATATTCCAAATCACGATATCCTTTAATCATCAAATAGGAGTCAAAAACTCCATTTAACATTTTACCATTGAAAAGTATCATAAACCTCAATTTCATAATGTCTATTTCATATAGCATAACATGAAAATTTGCTTAATCGTAATAAACAATAACCTATTCTTACCTATTTTGAACTCCTAAATATAGAGAGTTTGTTTTCCTCAATATGAAGACAATGTGAGTTTTCCCAAATAAAATATTTATATGATAAATATAAAGTTCAAAATTACATTTATAGTCATATAATTATTTTTAATAAATAAACTTGTGTATGAGGCTAGACCACGTGCTATTCATAGGAGATAAAGGGCCCTAAAGTAGAAAAAGTAAAAATTTGGGGGCTTGTTTAATGAAATAGAAGGTTAAAATAAAAGATCAAATGTGTTAAAACCTCAAAGTTTAGGAAAATTAAAGCACTTTGTTTAATGTTTTTCTAAAATTTATAGGTAGAAGTACTTTATTAGATGAATAATAATATTTATGTCATCACATTCAGTCCGAAGTTTCGTAATAAAGTGAGATCTGAAGAGATTTGATAGTACGTAACTTTACCCCAGCCTTACCCCTGTAATAATATTTATGTATTATTAAATATTATTTCAATTTCTTTTTTTTTTTAATTCTGTTTACTGACAGCTGTTTTCCTTGCGTTACGGGTTGGTTCCTTTTAACAATTGGGCCCGTCCTTTTTAACGACAAACAAACAGTGTCCTCTCTCGATGGGCCTTTTCTTTTTACCCAACGCTACCCACAACCCGACCCATAGCAACATTCAAAAGGGTTCAAAGCGAAGAAGTTATTGCCTCGTATTCCAAATCGCTTCAAGGAATCCCTAGGTTTTCCTAAAATTGAAGAACATCGGCTCGGTTGGGTGGAGCAAATTCAGTTCAGATCCTTTCTTTTTTGTATTTGGAATTCTACGCTATTCTGTTATATGTTCTTTCTCTGATTTCTCTTTGTTGTTTTAGGAACTGAATTGGAGATACGATTTGTTGGGTAAATTAAAAATCTCCGATGGAGATACAGACGAGTGGGAAAGCGATAGATTCGCTATTGGAGAAGGTGCTGTGTATGAATATTCTGTCTTCGGACTACTTTAAGGAGCTTTACCGGTTGAAGACGTACCATGAGGTGATTGACGAAATCTACAACCAGGTCGACCACGTTGAGCCTTGGATGACTGGAAATTGTCGCGGTCCTTCTACTGCTTTCTGTCTTCTCTACAAGTTCTTCACCATGAAGCTCACTGTCAAGCAAATGCACGGCCTTTTAAAGCACACCGACTCTCCTTATATTCGAGCAGTAATTTTTCCCCTTTTCTTTCTTTCTTTTTTTCAAAGGAACTCCGTGCGTATCTTTCTAATTTCCCTCATTCTTCTAGCAGATTGGATTCCTGTATTTAAGATATGCTGGTGATCCGAAGACTTTATGGAATTGGTATGAACCATACATTAATGATGATGAGGTATGTTATGTTGAGCTTTTCAGAGTGTTGAGCTTGTAAATGTCAACAGCCTACTATCGAATAACATTTGTCTGCCAACTACTTGCTTTAGTTGTGCGGGATTCTACAGTTATGAAATATCTAGGTTATTAGTGTTTGTTTATCAGTGTAAAGACTGATTAATCTTATGGATTCAATTTGATCATTGTGTTTTGAAACTGCTGAAATTGATTTAATTCTAGGCTGGCCCGTGAAATGAATTGTGTGCAATGTTCTAGTTGTTGGAATTTTGCTATTCATTTCTATATATCTTTTCAACCTATTTTGAGGTTTGTAGCTCAGTTATATTTTCTTATACATAGGATTTGTGCACACAGAGGGTAGATTTTGTTGAAGAAATGCTGTCCTTTCTATGATTCCAAGAGAGAACAATTTCAGTTCTGCACAGACCCTATCTTCCTTGTCTGAGTGTTCATTAGCTAGTCAATATGCAATAGGGCTTGAGGGAGTGCTTTCACACAAATTTCCTTACTTATCCTTTGTATTCCATTACGTTTAAGAGGGAAAAGTTGTAGAATATATAAATATGTTTTCCTCATATGCTGATGAGCTGCTACCTCAGCTGGGAATTCAGTGATGTACTGAACAAGAAGCTGGTGGACTGGCTTATGATAGTATAACTTGCCATTTAAATGCTTGAAGTATTATTAGATTTTGATGCAATTCAATGGGAAGCTGAAGCCTTGATCATTTATTGATGAACAGCTTTCTGATAGTCCTTTTCTGTCTACTTAGCTTCAAAAGTTTAGTTGTTATTTTTCGGCATTTTCTTTGCAGATTTCTAAATTTGGAATACTGATTTCATGACTTCTGGATAATGTGTTTCTGCATAGCTTTTTGAAAATGCAGGACTGTGTCAACCCAATTGGAGTGGTGTCGTGATCCTTAGTGAACCTGACATTGATAGCTGCCTAATTATTGCTATCTCCCTCATTGATCATCGTATTTACCCGTAACCACTGGTCATTCTATAATAATTCCCTGTTTTAGTAATTGTTGTTTGGTCTTGGATAGTCCTTGTCTAAATTAAACTTACCAGAATTAGGTATCCTCTCATACATGTGTGCTTATCATTATTATTTAGACAATGTTGTCTAGTTTTCTTTTCGTTCTTTTGCTTTACCTGACCTATTTATATCAATGCTGTTGCAGGAGTTCTCTCCAGGATCAAGTGGACGAATGACTACAATGGGTGTGTATGTACGTGATTTGCTTCTTGGGCAGGTCAGGTGCAGTAAATTTCTAATTCTTTTGACTTCTTATTGTTTATCTTTGAAGAAAAAGAATCATAGTGTTGCCTTTTTTTTTCAGTACTATTTTGATACCTTATTCCCTCGCATTCCTGTACCTGTAATACGGCAAATTGTTTCTAATTTGGAGAAGATGAAGCTCCCCACCAAAATATCTGGTGCCACAGGAGAATCTGTTCGTCATGGATCTGATGATACTGCACGTAGACCCCCATCTGTTAAGGCTGCACTTTCAGTCTCTTTTGGTCAGCGTGCTCCACATCGAGCATCAACAAGAGACTCGTCACCTGTTCGTCGAACACTACCACAACCTTCTTATGATAGGGCCAGTGATGAACCACGAAGATCTCCCAGCAGTCGCCGAAGCCAGAGTCGTGAATATTCTGATAGAGATCATTCAGATAGGGATAGGGACCCAGACCGGGAAAGAGATAGAGATCGTGATAGAGATAAAAATTGGGAACGTAGACGGGGCCAGGATCGCAATCAAGATCGTGAACGCAACCGGGATTTGGACCGATTGCGAGACAGGGACAGGGACAGGGACAGGGACAGAGAGAGGGAGAGGGAGAGGGAATGGGAGAGGGAAAGACACCGTAGGCATGATAGTGATAGGAGGTCCAGGCATTCTGAACGAGAAAGCAGAAGAGATTATGAAAGAAGTAGCCGCGATGGGAATAGGCATTACGAAGAAAGGTCTCATAGAAGCCGTAGCCGGAGTAGGAGCAGAAGTCAGAGCTTGCAAGCTGGTGGTACATTTGATCCCCAATCGAGTCCTAGGAATGGTAACAAAGAGAAGGCATCTGCTTCCAGCAATTTGGCAAAACTGAGGGATCTTTACGGTGACATAAATGATCAGAAAGGAGACACGAGCCTGGATAGGGTTAGACGGCGGGATAATAGTGGTGAAGAGGTTATTAGACTTGGTGGTTCTACATGGAAATAGTTCAAAGAGGTTTCTGTAAAAGTCCCCCGTCACGTCAGAAGCGTGACTTGATCTCCAGGCATGCATACTTTGTCGATGCATGACATGACACCACTGGACCCTCTTGTTGTCTCAATTTGTAGACGTTGCAGCTTAGTGTTCATTGACGATTTCTCTGTATCAGTCCATGGTAGAAAATGTTCCCATGTTGATCTCAAAGACCTTTTTCGTACCAAATGGGTACTGAATTGTTTTTGATGAATTCTAGAGCATGTTAAGTTATTAACTGGTAAGATGCAAGTGATTAGTTCGCACTATGAAATTTTAATTTGGTTTGCCTGTTATGATCTCAACGCCATGTTCAACTAGAGAAAGGCAAGAAAAGGAAGTCCCTTGACAGGGGTATACTCGATACTAAAGTATGTTGAGAAACATCCAGATTCGATCACGTTGACAGACTGATTTCATATCAAATTCGCAACATTATGGCCGCCCGTGCATCTGCATTTGTAGGGCTCTGGGAATTCGTAATTTACTGGACGAGGTTGAAGGAGCTTGCTACAGAACATGGAAGTAGCACCTTCCGTAACACGTTGAGTTACGCTGGAACTGTTATGTCTTCAAATTCCACTGTTGTTGGATTGTTGAACTGAGTCTTTTCTTTTCATCCACTTTGAATTATATTAGTTTTTGAAAATTTTAAAATCTTTTATTTTTTTATAATAAAAAATCAGGTGTGGGTGCTACATTTAGAAGAGGCTGACATACACCCTTAACCAAAGTTCAGGGGTTCGGTTCGATCCTTGACTTTGAGTATGGAGCAGCTTTAAATTATTGGGCCAACTGTCTCATTTTGTGAGGTGTCTTTCCATCAGCGAGGGGATTACTCAATGGGTCCGTTGGTGGATATCCTGATCAAAGACAAAAAAAAAGGACACGTGATATACATTGCAATGTCGGGTTTGTCAGTACCATGGTTGGAGTACCATATTTTCGGTAAAGTGTTTTAATTTTGTATCACTTAATTTTGTTCATATATTTGCGTGAACTTTACATAAATATGTGAATGAGATTTAATAAAATAGAGTAAGAATTGATTAATCGAAGAAAAAGATTTGATCATGTTTTATAAAAGCTATATAATAATTAGAGAATTGATAAGTAATTGTTCACATCATAATAAATATATTTGATATTGTAGGTTCTAAGACCGACTATTTGATATTTCAATTAAGATCTAATTAAAAATTTATTGATAAAAATAAGATTTAATTGAAAAGATATTCACTCTGATTTAATACTCAAATTCTTGTCTTCTAACATAATTTCAAGGTCGAACAAACTTTAATTATTATTCGACACATCAAAAGAAGTTTTGAGGGACAGAAGTAAACTAGATGACAATATTTTGGTTCTTGCAAGCCACCTTATATGTTAAACAATGTATTAGAGTTGCAAGTGCTTAGATGATTCTTGCTCTTTTTAAATGATTTTTAGTCATTATAATTTGCTTTGGTCAATTATAGTGGCTCATATGTTTTAACTCAACCCTTATATATAAGAGACTAATTGAAAATTTCAGTTTGGAGTTTGCTTTGTTTATATTTTTATTTTTAAATCTTGTAGATAAAATGCTACACTTTATTAGGACAAAACATAAGTTAGGATTAAAAAAATTGATAAATTAGCCGTAATTAAATAGAAAAAATAATTTGCATACTTTTTCGGTCGAATTTCTCTAATTGAATAATTTGAAAAACATGTGTTATGGATAAAAGAATTAAATCGTATTTGGCTTGGATTCTTACTTTTTTTTTTGAATTGTAACTGTGAATGTGTTAAGTCTCTAATTGTATTAACAAAATATAGAAAAAGAACTTAAAACAATTTGAGAGGAAAAGAAATGATTGCTAACTCCCTTATTTCTTTTTCCTATTTATAAAAAAATCACTAAGATTTTTTCCTATTAAAATTAAATTTCTTAATTTTAGACTTTAATTATAAGTTTAATTTAATTTTAATAAAAAAACTAAATATTTCATATTTGATTCCTGAAACTTATTAAATTTAACAATTAAGTTCAACATAATTTAAATTAAAATTTCTCTTTTAAACTACTTTTATGTGTGACCTATTAAGTTTTTAATATATTGACAATGAATCAAATAATTTAAAATTTATATTTATATTTATTTCTCCAATTAAATAATTTATAATTACAGATTAAGACTAATGTCTAATAATATGTTATGACCATCCAAATATTATGAATTTCAAAGTAGTTTAACTCAACTTATCTATGCACGGTTAAAATGTATAATTTAATCTTTTTTATTCAATGTTTTAATTGGACATAAAGGATGAAATTAATTTCTACTATATTTAAATCCAATTATGTTTGTTCTTGCTAATTAGTAATTAACATATAATTGATATTTGAAAATGCCTTTTCAAATCTTAATTTACTCTAACTAGACAATTCCTTAAATTATTTTTTTGATAAATCAGAAAAATTAAATATATGAACAAAATATGTACAAAAAAGTTCACAGACGAAGCCGCAAAAAACTCATCTAGCCAAGCCTCAGGGCGACCAATAATAATCTAGGAAACACTGCAGCAATGGAAGATGCAACCCGAAACCCACTCAACAGTAACATCAATAACAACAAGAAACAAAGCCAAAGCCCAAGCGTACAAAGTCAAGAAGAAAGCCTAACTAAGAAAATCCAACTCATAGCTAGCAAGCATAGGCGAAACTAAAATAAATGAACTGCGTTGCCATGGCCCCAGAATGGCCAAGATGAAAACTGCCACCAAAAAAGAACTGCGCTGCACCTCCAATGGTAGGCATGGCAAGCAGGAACACTCCGAAGAAAACCTCGAAAGCAGTGACCTCGAAAAGACTAAGCAAAAAATCCTGTAAAAAGAAAGGAATAATCAAATTACCTCCTCTCAGTGTATAGGCTGAGCAGTAACCTAACGTGGGAGATAAATTATTGCTAATTAAGAACAGTAAAATATTTTTCTAAATTACTTTAGAATGAGGGACCTTTTATTAACTTATCCAATTATCTCTATTTAGTTGATACTAAATCCAAACACTATTGATCAACCTATCTTAAATAGAAAATGCCATAAGTAGCATAAAAATATAGTAATTCTCAGAAGTGATACTTTGGTAATCTCAAGTATAAGGATCAATTTTAAAATGATCATAATGAGGAAATTCACAAATACATAAATAATATTCCATCTGGGATCATTATAAGTGGGCTAGTTTAATGAACTTATTCTCTAATAAGCATATATATATTTGTTTAAATATTTCTATACTATGATTTATGAGATCAATTGCTTTCTTCATAAGAAAGAAATATAGCACGCTCATCATAACTCTAATTGCACATTTATTATTTAGGAAATTTACCTTTAATATTAAAGCATCTAATATAATTGACAAAATATAAAAGGACAAAGAGTGCCTTTATTAAATAAAATAATAATTTCATACGTTAAATTGCAACCGACTGATTGATTGTAAGGGCTTAAACTAATAACCTCCCACTAATACTAGAGACAATCGACTATATGTCTATTACTATATTCATCTATATATCGATCATGTCTCTTTTGAGACAATAATTTCGTGAGGGGATCTACAATATTCTCTTTAGAAACTTGTTTTAACGTAATGTCTTTCTACTCTACTATCTCCTTAATCAAGTGAATCTTTTTTATTACACTATTAGACTGTTAATGAAACTTTGGTTCTTTTGCCTGTGCAATAGCGCCATTATTGTCATGGATATAACACTATTAGCTTAACAATATTAGGAACCACTCCAAGTTTGGTGATGAACTTCTGAATCTAAAATGCTTCTTTTACTACCTCTAACATAGAAGTACACTTTGCTTCAGTTATAGAACCTATGATAGTTGGTTATTTGAAACTTTTTCATCTTACCACACCACCATTCAGAGTAAATATATACACTGACTATGATTTACTATCATTAGAATAAGACTAACAACTAGCATTTGAATACCCCTAAGTTCTTAGTTTAGGTCCTTTATAGACCAATAAACCATCTTTAGTTCTTATTAAATACTTTGAAATATTTTTCATGACTATCTAATTACCATCACTAGGATTATTGATCGGGGGTTGATGTGTGTAAGTTTTAATAATACCCTTGAAAATTCGCTAGTGCACGGTTCGTTAGTGTAGTACCTAAGGTGTCGATCCCACGAGGAGAGATAATCTAATCTTAAAATTTAAGGTCAGAACAAATCGCAGAAATTCAAAATATAACGAAACTAAAATAAGAATTGAATTCAATCAATCAAATTAAGAATTGAACATGACAATATTAATTATTCAACAGTTGCAACATACACCTAAGAATCAACCTAAGGCAATTATCAAATGAGAGAAAGGAAATTTTACCTATCCTTAACACTAACCTAACTAATTATGAATTACCGGATTATTGGTTCTAGACGATCATAGGGTTGATTACTGTCTCTCGAATTATAACCATTAACCCTAAATCATATACCCTAATCAGATTATGGAAGTTGCAATCTCTCAATTAATAACCTATCCAAAACTTTAGTTAGTTCTTAAATTGTTTAATAAACTATCGGAATCCTATGCAAGATCTCTCTTCGCACAATTTACAGATTTGATTTAATTATTGTTCTATTAAATCACCTAACTCTTGTTAGCCCAATTTAATTATTTTCATCCGATTCATCCTCTCAATTTATTATCGAATTATGCAATCGCAGAATTAAATAATAATAAATCCAATAAAATATAAACAATTAGATTTCATTAATTCAAAGATAAAACTTTAAACGTGAATTTAGAACATCTTCAATATTCAAAAATACTATCATCAACTGTTATTCCAATTCCATACAATAATGAAACTGAAAATAAACAGAAAATACGATCTAAATGGATGATGGGAGGCAGCGACGTCACGAAACTCCTGATACGAGAAGTACGTTGAGTCAACTTCTTCTCCTCTTCTCTCTTCCTTCTTCTCTTTCTCGATCTCTCGATGAATTCTCTCTAGGTTTCTCAAAAGTGGCTGATGCAAAAGCTTTCTCTACCTTTTTGTCTTGTTCTTTAAATATCTTTTGTTTTCTTAGCAACCCTAAGGTTTTTTCGGGATTCAAAAGGTTCGAAAATCCCTCGAAATTTAACATTTTTGAGTGTCTGTACGTCTGCCTGACGCAAGCCACGATCGTAGGCCACATTTGAGCCTTCTGTCACAATCGTGACATGCAGGCTACGATCGTGTGTAATAGTAGGTTTCCAAAACTACTAAGAGTTAGAGTGTTAGATTACTTAGTCACATGAATTACATCATATTATAATGAATTTGGTGCCTTTAAGATATCATTTTATGATTTCATTCACATGTATAATATGAGCATACACAAATGAATTTTGCTTTAAAAAAATTGCACTCAATTGATATGTTCCGGGGTATGAAAGTTTCAAAATAATTGTGACATGATTGTGCATTTCTAATGTCTTGTATTTTGATTTACCAATAAAAAGAATTGATGAATTACAATTAGTAATTTGGAGCTAATTATTACAATTGGAAGATTGATGGATTAAAATGTATATTTAGACTAGGAAAAATTTCAAGTGAAAAGACAAGTTGACGTGAAAATTTTGGATGACTAAGCCTATAAAATGAGTGACATATGGCAGTAGACTTGGGTGATAAATGGCCTAGATAATTTAGTGATAAATGGCAGGGGAACTAAGTGACATTTGGCAGCCTAAAGAGTGGATATGTAGTTGGCTTAGACACTTGACAAGTGTCCTTAAACTCATCTTACACCTACACCATACGATATAGACACTTCCAGAATCATCTTCATTGTATTCTGCTATAACTCTCTCCTTCTTCTCCTTCTCACTGCTGAAACTCACTCCTCCCTCACATCTTGAGTTTTTGCTTTAAATTCTGTCCATTACCACCTCAAAACCTTTGTCAATTTCTTCAGAAAGATAGCTATATGCTGCTGTCTTCTTTTTGTCTCTGTTGAAACTCATCATATTCCCTCATTGTTCCTGAGATGATCTTGCATACATGTGAGGCAAAGCAGGCTTGATATATTGAGGTGGAATTTGAGCTGAACAAGTAAGTGAAATGCTAATCTTTGTGGCATGTGTTAGTAGAAATTATGATAACTGATTAGGGATAGATTAAATATGGTATTGGTGTTGACGTTGAGCTGGAAAATGATGAATGAAAGGAGTACTTTCTATTATGTTTTTGGATTCATGGCAATAGTAGTTTATGGGCTGTTATAAGGATGACTTAAGTTGGGATTTAAAGTATAATTGATGATGAATTCATACTAGAAATAGGTGCTATTGAAGTGTTTTCAAATCTAGAAAAGTTAGGATTGCATGTATGATGGTATAAAGTGAATGGTAATGAAACAAATGAGCAGATTTTTGTGACATTTAATGTAATCAATATGGAAGGTAGACTCGTGGCCTTCAGTGCACGATTGTGATTTGTTGCACAAGCTTCTGTCATGATCATAGCAAGGTCCCCCGTGATCGTGGGCCTAGTTTTGGAATGTTAATTTCAACCTTGTGTACATGTTGAGGTAGCTAAGGAAAAGTCACTCTAAAATGGTATATTTAGACTTGATTAAGGCATCAAGGCTTAAGATCAAGTTTTAATAAAAGAAGTGTAGTTTGATCTTTGAAAGAATTTAAAAAATCATTGAAAACGTGTTTTCAAACACATTGGAAACCAATATTTAAATGTGATTGACCAATGTAGTGTTTTTGGAGATATTTGTCAACTAATGTTGAAGTATAGTCGATAAATATATCAAGAATTTTAAAAAATTATGCATTGAGTTTATATGACATTGTTTGATGCATTAATTGATCAATATGACATATTAGTCGACTAATGTGCTAGATTGGTCTCCCAATGTCATTGTTACTAGTCTTTACAATGACTAGTTTTTGTGTTTAACAATATTTTAGATCTAGTATAGGTATAAATACTTAAGAATATGGTTGTTGGACATCTTTATGACATTTCGGGGCATTCATTCATTGGTTATGAAGTGATTAAGAGCCCCTGAGCATTAAAGTGAGCAAACAAGGTTTATTTAATTTGTAAAACTTAAGTAGGGCTAGTTTTCTTATATTTGGGTATTGCAAAGAGCATTGAGGTTCCTCTTTACCTTTTAAAGAGGATTGCACACGAGTTCCTCTTTTTTTTTTTTTTTTATAATCAAAGATTATTATAAGAAGGTCCTCTTCACCTAATTGAAAGGGAAGAGCAGTGAAATCCTAAGAAAAGATTCATTTGACAAACCACTATAAAATTGGTTTGTAATTTATCTTCTCTATACTCTTTATTTTATTCTTGGTTGATTGATTGAGTTTATTTAAATTATCATTGCACTTTATCATTCAATTTGAAATCCATTAAGGTCTTTATTAAGTTGCAAAAATATTTTTTAAATTCATTAACATCCAATTCACCTCTTCTTGGTTACCATTAAGGACCACTAATATATATTTGGTATAATAATGAAAAGGAAAATCCTATAAAAAATTCATTAAGATTAAGCAATTACAAAATATTCCTTATTTTTTAATATACGCCAGCTTCCTTTACTATTAATATGCAAACTCTCTTATTTTGGTCAATTTCAATAGAATAGCATGTTGCGCTTTATTAATGCATGCATACTGAAGTTTGTGGAATGAAATCCTATAGACTTTCAGCTAACAATCTGCAATCTGATGATGAATTGTTGAGCTCTGAAATTACTTGCCTTAGGTAATCATCGTAGTACCAGAAATCTTTCTGCAGAAAGCATTGAAAAATTGTTTGACCTTTTCCAAGTAGTGAAGCAGCTCCAGTGCACCTATACGCGAGAAGGCATCGAGTAATTTGAGTGTATCTGATTTCTATACCATTTTGGGTAAATATTCGTTGAATGATAAGCTAAATGCATACCAAGAACAATACGTAATTGGAGATAACTCCCACTGGTCATGAATTTATGGAACACAACCCTGATTGTGGAATCTGAAAGAAAATAATATGTAGCCTGATCAAACAGTGGCAAAATTTGCAATCAACGATTATAGTTATCAAATATGAAATTAGTTCTCGAGACTCCTTTTGTGATCCAAAATACCAGTCAAGTATAAGGAAAGGATTTGACTTGAATTTTTATGCAATCGCATTATAGCATATTAGCAAAGGACTAGAAACACACAGAATCCCTAGCTATTCCATAGCAGCAGTTATTTTGAAATTCCAATATATTCAAAGCTCTTTAGATTATACATGACTTCCCCCTACAATGTGCTTTTCTCTGCCACACATACCTTCCCACCGTCGTATTAAATAAGATGGAATTTTGTAATTCCAAACATGGAAGCTTAAACATGCTAATGATCTATCATCAGAAGTTCATCTCGTGAATTGTATTTTCACCCCCAATTTCTTGACCCTCAATTCAACCACACCAAGACTTGTATATAACAATAAATATGTAAATATAATAGATTGTCTCTGCTAAAATCTTTTTCTCTTGTTAAATTTTGGAAAATTGCAGCTTTAAGAGAATGACAGAACAGTAAAATCATAAAATACAAAGTACCTTCTTCTTTTTTTTCCCATGTAATTCGTTTCTATTTCCAGGAAAGTAAGTGGCATTTTATTTCTACTAAATCGTTCCATTTAATATAAGATAACAAACCGATCAGTTAATTGATAGAATGTGATGTTTGACACTTACCTGAATCAGCTTTCAACTTTGGAGACAGGCCATATACTGCATGCTTTACGTAAACTAACGGTCTTACCCGCTGTGGGGCTCCCAACTTGGTAAGGACAGACCTTAGCAGCCCACTGCAATTGGATGAGCAAATTTCATAGGGGTTAACTGAGAAAGTTCTCCAATCAACATTTAACAATTTACAGAATCAAAGATGTCTTCCTTACTCTATTCGCAATATTGTAAGGAAGTCAGGTGGTAGAGATTCCATGAATGAAGATATATCCTCCAATTTCAAGGACTTCAACTCCTGCTTGAGACTTCTTTTCTCATTAGCAGATATCCCTCTGCCAAGAATTGACTTGCTGTACATGATATGATATCGATGGTATTAGATAAGTCCTTTTTAACACTATTGTGAACTTTCCATAAGACATGAATTCCTAGTTTCCACTATGTTTGATAGGAATGTATTCAGATTTACCGTCATTTTGTCACACTACAATCTACAGTCGGGAACTTTTCAAGTTATGCCGTACTTTATAAGATGCAGTTCTCAGATGAACACCAGAATCTTAACTAAAACAGCTCAAGGATAAAGGATGCACAAGTGAGTTTTGTCAAGAGAAACACCATTTTATAGAGCATTTTGAAAGCTTACAAGCTAGACTTAGTGGTTCACAAATAAGGAATAACTTCATCTTTAATTAAAAATTTCAAAACATTCAGTATCAAACTCTAAATCTCAAAATGTCTCTATGTCTCTCTGTGTTTATTTTTCTGCTTTAACTTCCCCATTTTCTCAGTGACTCTCATTGGCAATCGTTGGCAACACTACCCCACACTCCTTCATTTGGCTTCTCTATCATATTAACAGCCTCACGCCCGCCCTTACTCTTGGATTTGCTCCACCAACTCTATCGTTCTTGTGATAGGTAAGTGTATTAAATCAGTTGTGTCAAGTGCTTTCTTGCTAGGAGTTGGTATTTGTGGGCTGGGGTTTAATCGAATTTGTGCTTTCAATGTAACTCTTGTTCAAGTAGAATACCTTTACATATGGTGGTAACAAGGAACGTGAAGTAGGAAACAAACTAAGGATTAAATGAATTAATTCATATTGCTTGGTGAAAAGGAAGATTCTGCATTCATTTAATACAAATCTCCCTTGGGTTGTTTAATTTATGCAGAATGCAAAAAATAAATCCAGGTAAAACGAGTATAATCGTTCATAAAATTGACAAAGTGCTTATGATTAACATGAGAAGTAACTGGTATTATACCCCATAAATCACTATGTATCATATCAAAAGGATGGACAACATTTGGTGTGTGACTGTCGAATGGCAAAGTTTACTTTCCCCAAGTCTACAAAAATTGCAATAAAATTGAACAACATTAAGAGATGACGACTATTTATTCTCAAGAAAACTAGAGTTTAGCAAATTATAAAGTCCATTAGAATTGGGATGCCCAAGATGTTTAAGTCACACTTAATAATCAACAAAAGTATAATGACAAATGACAAAAGGCAGAGATGAAGCTAAAGGAAGTTGGAGAGTGATACGACACCTCCACCTCCGATTCTTAAGACTTATTTTAGGAGGAAATTTAGAAAAGCACATGAGGATCACATGGGCCAAGATTTAGTCAACCAGTAGTTTAATTCCAACACACATCCAGTAGTCATATCCCATTATTTTAGCTTATTCTGTTATTTTATCTATTGGCTTTATTTATTATGCATCATCTCTTATTGTTGCGAATCCTTAGGAATCGGTTATGAGTTGTTAGGAGTCTAGCATTATAAATATATGATAATTAGAGCAAGTAGGCAGCTGGAATAATTAACGTATTTGTATTAGAGTTTAGTCCTCTCCATACGGACTGACTTCGGAGTTTAAGATTCTTGCTCTCAAAGTTGTCAATAAAATTCTATTATTCAGTTACTTCTATTTTTCCTTCTTTTTATGGTTCTTATCATTTTGGTATCAAAGCCACGGCTATCACTCGCTCATCCACCAATGACCCACCACCACCAAACCACGATAATACATCGGAACCAGTATCCCAACAATTAGCTGCCATAGCCTCTCGTCTTGAGATGTTGGACACCATAGTTATTGACGTGACTGCGTTAAAAGTTCAAGTTGACAGGGGAAACAAATCTGAGGGCAGTATGGATCGTCGGTTTAGATCTCATTGGAACGATGATTTAGAAGACAAGGGAGAACAATACGGGAGTCATAGAAATACTGTGCGTCCACCTTACACTAAGATAGAATTTCCGAAGTTTGATGGAGGCGACCCTCGTGGTTGGATTTTGAAGGCTGAGAAATGCTTCAGGTATTACCAAACACCTGAAGAAACGAAGGTTAACGTGGCCGCTATGTATTTGGAAGGTGATGCACTTTATTTGTTCGCTTGGATCAATTCCAAGAGAACAATTTTATATTGGGAGGAGCTTTTGAACGCACTTCAAGAGCAATATGGCCCCACTGAATTTCAAAATCCCGATGAACATCTTTGTGCTATCCGTCAAACAGGTACGGTACAAGAATATCGCCAAGAATTTGCTAAAAGGTCGGTGAGAGTGAAAAATTGGCCAAAACATTGTCTCTTAGGTATTTTTCTTAATGGGCTACGAGATGATTTAAAAGTTGATGTAAGAATCCATAAGCCCAGATTTGTGTATAGGGCAATGAGCTTGGTTTTAGAATTTGAGCAAAAGGCAAATCTGAATCGTGGGCCTAAAACAAATCAGTGGGTCACTCAAAACAGGCCCAATTCCTCCCAATTCCCTCTCTCTCGTGTATCCACTCAGCCCAACGTCCAACTGACCCAACGCCCATCTGTAGCTGTTTCTTCTTCATGTCCCGCAACGCTACAACCTTGGGAGTAGGAAAGGCAGCAACGCATCGCCAAAGGATTGTGCTTCAGGTGCAACGAAAATTTCTCCCCACGCCACCGGTGCAAGGTTGCAACACTCACCCTTATGGAGGTGGCCGACGACAACGACGCACCTGCAGAGGAGCTGGTCGAGAACAGCGCTGACGTTGTTGATGACGGAACAGGGGAGTACGCTGAGATATCCTTCCACGCGATCTTGGGTAACCCAACCAACACAACGATGAAGTTGCACGGAGTGCTTGGAGGCCGCAAGGTGCTGATTCTGGTGGACAGCAGCTCCACCCATAATTTTGTGTCTGAAGAGATTGTGGAAGAGCAGAAATTACCGGTAAAAAATGTATCTTCCTTTGGTGTACAAATCGTAATGGAGAAATCATTTGCTACAACAGTATGTGCCACAATATTTCTATTCAATTACCTGGTCTTACTATTACTCAGGATTACTACCTTTTCTCACTTGGTGGAGCAGATGTTGTTTTAGGAATCAAATGGTTGGCTTCTCTTAATACAGTGCAGGCAAACTGGAACAAGATGTTCCTGATCTTTTACTTGAATGGGAAAAAATACAAGCTTCAAGGGTTGCCACCGAAGCCAAATTTAGAAGCTAGCTTTCAACATTTGTCCAGGAAGGAAGTACATTCAGAAAACACCATCCCTGCTCCAATTCAGAAGGTACTGGAGAAATTCGACAATGTTTTTGAAGAACCTACCAATCTACCACCATATCGCCAGCATTATCACACTATCCCTCTCCTTCCTGATGCTAAACCACCAAATATCCGCCCATACCGCTATCCTTACTTCCAAAAACCGCAACTACTCAAATCTAGGTTTGTTCAACCCAGCACCAATCCATATGCCAGCCCGGTGTTTCTTGTCAAAAAGAAAGATAATTCTTGGCGAATGTGTGTTGATTATAAGAGGCTCAACCATATTACAGTCCCTGATAAATACCCAATACCAATTGTTGACGAGCTTCTGGATGGGTTACATGGTGCCACCATTTTTTCAAAGATTGAGCTTAGCTCCAGTGACCACCAAATAAGAGTCAAACCTTGCTAACATCCCTAAAACAGCCTTTAGAACCCATTCAGACCATTATGAATTTGTTGTTATGCCTTTCAGCCTCACCAATGTCCCTTCAACCTTCCAATCTGCAATGAATGAACTCTTTCGCCCTTATTTAAGAAAGTTCATCATCGTATTCTTCGATGATATTCTGATCTACAGTCCTACCTTGGAGCATCAATTGAAGCATCTACAACTCACACTACAACTGTTGCAAGAACAACAGTATTATGCCAAAACATCTAAATGTCTTTTTGGCCAAGAACGCATTACTTTCTTGGGACACATGGTTTCGGCCAAGGGTGTTGAGGTGGACCAAGAAAAGATTCAAGCTGTGATAGAATGGCCAGTGCCTCGCGCAATGTGAAGGAACTATGGGGTTTTTTAGGTTTGACAGGTTACTACAGAAGATTCGTCAGGAATTATGGGCTCCTTGGCACGACCACTCACTGACCTCACCAAGAAAAATGCCTTTCCATGGACACTGGCAACAGCAGAGGCATTTTCGAGACTCAAACAAGCCCTTACTACAGTACCAGTTCTCCAACTTCCTAATTTTATTCAACCCTTTATGGTTGAATGTGATGCTTCTTCTGAAGGGATTGGAGCAATTTTACTCCAAGATGAACATCCAATCGCATATTACAGTAAGGGTCTCTCCTTCTCCAATAGATTTAAATCTACTTATGATCGAGAATTGCCTGCCTTGGTATTATCCTTGCAGAAATGGAAGTATTACCTTTTAGGACATCATTTTTTTGTGAGGATTGATCACAACAGCCTCAAATACCTCCTTAGTCAGCGCTTAACCACCAATGAGCAGCAATGCCTCCTCATGAAGTTACTACCATTCGACTTCACCATCATCTACAAGGCTGGGAAGGAGAATAAAGGAGCTGACTCCTTGTCTAGGCGCCCTCAACATGCGGATTTCTTTGCTCTCACAATTCCAATTCCACTTGATTTTTCTCACCACTATGAGGCATTGTTGGCTGACCCTTACACTCGGTACATTATTGACAATATTAATCAAAACCCTTCATCTCAATCTGATTTTCAATTGGTGGATCACAAGCTATACTTTAAAGAGTGCCTAGTGGTTCCCTTTAATCACCCTATTCGTCATAAGCTACTCTCTGAAGCTCATGACACGATGGCAGCCGGACATGGGGGATATTTGAAGACATTACAACGATTAACAACTTCTTTCTTCTGGCCAAAAATGAAGAATGATGTAAAGACTTATGTTCAGAATTGCTTAGTCTGTCAACAAGCAAAATACCAAGCCCTGGCACCAGTTGGCCTCTGACAACCACTACCTATACCCAAAAGAATATGGGAGGACATCTCAATGGACTTCATATCTGGTTTACCAAAGTCCGGGGGCTATGACACAATTTTAGTGGTGGTTGATTGCCTTAGTAAGTATGTTCATTTTATCCCCATCTCTCACCCATATACTGCAAAGGTGGCTGCTGAAAAATTTTGCAGGGAAATTGTTCGCCTTCACGGCATTCCTAGGTCCATTATTTCAAATAGAGACAGTCTTTTTGAGTGCTTTTTGGCAGGAATTGTTCAGACTCAGTGGTACCAAACTCAGGATGAGCTCTTCCTATTATCCCCAAACTGACGGACAGACCGAAGTTGTCAATCGCTGACTTGAAGCTTATTTGAGGTGCTTTGTTCAGAAGCAACCTCGTTCTTGGAGTCGATTCCTAGCATGGGCAGAATTCTCCTTTAATACTGGGTTTCATTCATCCACTGGTACCACACCGTTTTAATTAGTCTATGGAAGGGATCCTTCCACTATTTCTCCATTTGTACAAGGTGAAACCAGAATTGCTAAACTTGAAGAACAACTTTTGGCTCGTGATGATATGCTAAAACTCCTCAAAGAACACCTGATGTAGGCTCAAACCAGAATGAAGCAACAGGCGGACGCTCACCGGCGTGAATTAAACTTTCAGATTGGTGATTCAGTTTTTCTCCATCTCCAACCATACCGGCAAAAGTCAGTGGCCAGAAAAAGAAATGAAAAGCTGTCTCCACGATTTTTTGGCCCCTATAAGGTCATTCGGCGAGTGGGACCAGTCGCGTATGAGCTGGAATTACCAGCATCATCCAAGATACACCCCATTTTTCATGTCTCACTATTAAAACCAGCATATGGGCAATCTGCAAACACACCACCAGCATCTCTCCCTATTCATGACGACTGGGAACTTGTGTTACAACCTGAAAAAGTTCTTGCTCAGATGGGTACAAATAACCAGAAATCCCCACCTATAACTATTAGTTAAATGGGCTGAGCGTCCTTCAGAGAAAGCTAGTTGGGAAAGCAACGATCTTATCAAGGAACAATTTCCTTCTTTCCGCCGAGGACCAGGCAAATTTCCAGGAGGGATGCACTGATACGACACCTCCACCTCCGATTCTTAAGACTTATTTTAGGAGGAAATTTAGAAAAGCACATGAGGATCACATGGGCCAAGATTTAGTCAATCAGTAGTTTAATTCCAACACACATCCAGTAGTTGATTCCAACACACATCTAGTAGTCATATCCCATTATTTTAGATATTCTATTATTTTACCGATTGGCATTATTTATTATGCATCATCTCTTATTGTTGCGAATCCTTAGGAATCGGTTATGAGTTATTAGGAGTCTAGCATTATAAATATCTGATAGTTAGAGCAAGTAGGCAGTTGGAATAATTAACGTATTTGTATTGGAGTTTAGTCCTCTTCATACGGACTGACATGGGAGTTTAAGATTCTTGCTCTCAAAGTTATCAATAAAATTCTATTATTCAAATACTTCTATTTTTCCTTCTTTTTCTGGTTCTTATTAGAGAGTCAGGCCCTCTTAATCATCTTCCTTGATTGTTACTCCTGCATTACACAAAAAGATCTAGAAATTTCTATCTACAATTATCGTCACCCAATTGTCTAACAAAAACAAGATTAGTGGTTAGACCAGGAAAAATGAAGACTACAGTTAAACAAGAAATATCTAAAGTAGCAGTGATGGGCAAATGATTTCTATTCAGCAATGTGAATCTCGACATTTCCAAGACATTTGTTGTCATTGGTAAGGAAATAACATTGTTTTTAATGTGATCGGAAGCCCTAGAATTGAAGTGGATCTTTGTTGCTCCATGGTGGTTTGAGTGTGAAGATGCTACTCCTCACAAAACAAATCACTGAGACATGCATCTAAAGAGGGGATAGAACCTCGATTCATAAGAATGGACCTAGTGCCGTCAAATTCAGATCTTAGATTCAAAAGAAATCAATCCCTTCTAGTAGTTTCATGAACAAATCGAACAAAGGTAGGTCCTTTAGGAGGCAACATAGCATATGTAATATTTGTATATTTAGCCCAAAGATTCATGAAGCTAATGTAAAATTTAGAAATAGAGGCTTCCTTACTGGACACTAACCAATTCATGTTCAAATTAAAATCGATAAGCAACGTTATGTTGACTGAAGAGCCACTTTGAATAAGACCACATTTCGCTTGCAGTGTTGAAGAGTTAAAGATTGAAAATGATGCTAGACTTCATAGATCTCAAAATCTAAGCCATGATTTGAGCATCCTTGACTTCCCACTTGACATATTCATCACTATTTTTATTTTTATCAGGATCAGAATTATTTGCATCATCATGGCCCCATTAATTCTTATATTTGACAGATATATTGAAATGGAATGCTTATGCTGAGTAATTTTTCCCATTAAAACAAACTAAGAAACTTTCATACTTATTTTAAGACATGAAGCCAATATACTAGAGTTAAGATGTAAAAAATGGAGTCATCAATAAGGAGTTAAATATGCAAAACTGGAAGCTGGACTAGTTTTGAGATAAAATAAAGGTAGAACTAGAGTTGAGATGGAGAAAAGGCTGGACAAGGATGAGATTCAACAAAAGGTTGGACAAGAATGAGATTAGACAAAATGTTCTGCTACTATGACAACTTGGAAAACTTTTGGCAAGAAATTTTAACATAGTGCAATGCGATTTCAGCCCTTGAAAAAAGTTAAATGACCATATACATATCCATCTATAGCTAATAGATCCTACTTAAGGAATGATTTTCAAATCCATAACTGTACAAAACACACATAACCAGTCTTTGATAACGTATAGATTAAGTCTTTGACAAGGCTGCATAAAATCAACCTTTGATAAAGGTGTATTGATGTAAAACCAAAAATATGATTAATTCCTTTGTCATAATTGACAACTAATACTGTTGACATTAAAACTAGTAGATTTCGTACAGAGTCCATATATTCATGCATTAGTAGAAGCTCTGTCAAAAGGATTAGCTACCCTTTTAAAACTAGCAGATCTCATGCACTTGCAATTTTGAATTTGTATTCTTTCCTTGATTATAACATGTTAGTTATAAGATATATTTTGACATTGTAAATTAACTATGTTTAAGCTGAAAATCAGCATGTATGATGTATATATAATGAAAAGGCTATACAAGAAAAGGCAGATATTTGCCAAAAGATCTCTAAGTTTGTCATGGTGCTAGATCCCCAGTTCAAAAATGGTCAAGTATATCTTGTTCTCTTTTAGTTCCAGTTTGCTCTTAGTTATTCTGTTCTCAATTATATCTTGTCCTCTTACTTAGAAAAGTCCTACTCTAGCTCTTTTGTTCTTAGTTATTCTCGATCAAGTTCTCCCAGCCTCATGTATTCAGACAAAAATGAAGCCTTCTTGGAATCGATTCAACCTGGGCATTCCACTTCATTTATTTGGCAAATGTAACTGTTGAGAAATATTCAGCTGAATATTTCCTAAGATATTATTGACTCCTAAAAGTCAATAAATCAGATCAGAAAACATGTATCAGATCTGATATTGTGTACAAATATTAGGAGATTATGTATAGATATTAGAAGATTATGTACAGAAACTAGTTTCCTAAATTAGCTAGCTCTATTTCTATATATACATGTAACTATGTACTGATGAAAATAAGAAAAGAAATA
>JAOSBM010000007.1:2758834-2778710 GCA_027568955.1 Erythroxylum tenue
TAAATTAGCTAGCTCTATTTCTATATATACATGTAACTATGTACTGATGAAAATAAGAAAAGAAATACAACTGTTCAATATTTCCGCAGTAACATTCCGCTTCATGCATTTGGAAAATGCAAGGATTAATGAAGTGGATGACAACAATCTTACTCCTAATAAAGACAAAGTCAACAATGAACATTTCAAGTGGGATGTCAAAGATGGTCAAATTAAGGCATGCCCAATATTGCCTTGAACCTTCAACCTTTCGCTGAGATGTGGATTTAGTTTTAAAAACTCATATCATCAACATAACACAGCCTGTTGTTTCCAGTTTGAGCATGAATTATTCAGTCTTCAACAAGGCAGTCTCTGTATCCCTAAATTGTACTCTAATTTTAGATATCTGTATGTTGAATATGAAATACAATTTATGTTACCTTACCTCCCGAAGTTCTTAGTTCTATTCAATCCCTTCAATAAATTATGAAAAGAGACCAATTTCGTATGAAATTGAGACTTGAATTTGAAGTCACTAGGTCCAATCTTATGAATCAAAATCATGTTCCCTATTTGTATTGATGCTTTGATGAGTTGTTTCGGAGCAACATCTTATCACTCAACCCACCATGGAACAACCAAAATCCACCTTTGCTCCCACAGTTATACAGCACAAAGCAAGCCAAGAGCAGAGGCTATAAGCATTAGTCAATATTTCTGTTGTAAAGAGTTTAGTCATCATGTTTCAAATTGTCTAAAAATATCTACAAATCTAAAAAAAAAAGGATGCCATATTATTAAGAAACGTCCTACCATACCTCCCTAGAGACCCGTAACAACATTTACTGCTTCAGCTAACACTTCTTGTACTGATTGTTTGTAGGGTACAGCAAGCGTGAAATAAAATCCGTACAGCATGCGTGAAATAAAATCCTATACACCCATTCAATCTTGTAAATGAACAAATGGTCCACCAAATGATCATTTTTACACTATTTTCCTTAGGACTCTTAGGTACACCCTTTTCTACATCTTTGGTAGTTCAATTCCGGAACTTCCAATCATAGGACAAACAATGCTCATTTCCTTATCAATGTAAACAAATATTATGAAAATCCCCAGATTCACATTGTTGTCATGAACCAATTACCTATCAAAGCTACTGGTGATATTTCTTTCTGACTTAACTTTTTTGTCTCTCCTGTTCTTAGAACTAATCTTGTTTCTGCCGTTTAATTGGTTGACAATAATTGTGAAGAATTTCCTAAATCCGGTTATGTTATGCAGGATCAACAATCAGAGAAGACGGTTGCAAAGGGCATAAGATGGGACATCTTTTTCATCTCCAATTTCTCATGTTTCCAAGTTGGTCCTTACCCTTAATTGCTAGTAATTCTGCTCATGTCATTATCAAGCATGACATAAATGCATTACAAACAGAATAGTCACACACACACACAAACTAAAAGTTGAAAAGTCATGTTTGAGATTGTAGTTACAGTTGTTGAACATATATCATGCAAGAATAACCCATGTGCTGCCATAATATTATTTTGCATAAAAAAGTAATTTAGTGTAAAATGTTTATTTATCTACAACTAATGAATACAATCCTTAAGCAGGAAAACTACTACTTTCATTAGTGTGCCGATAAGAGTCAAGCTTGGCCTTCCTTAATATTGGCAAAAATACTTGAATTTACTAAGTTTTATTACTCTATTCATTTTCTTTTCTTTACAGTATTTGTTTACTCCATCCAACCTTGTCTATTTTCCTCTCATTAAAATTTTTAGTTAATGTCCATTTTGGAGAAAAGGAGTGGTTGACATACAAGCCGAGTAATATATCTCAATCCAAAACTTTAAGTCATAGGATTATGGAATCATTCTTGTGTATATCCATAACTGTTGCTCCTAGTCAAGATAAGAATTTAGAATATCTACTACCTCTATACACTTCAAATGTTTGACCAATTTGTGACCTGTTATGAAAAGCATATCTTACAAATGAAAAAGACAACAAACCATGAGTTTTTGCAATTTTAGGTATTTAATGAAAATAATATTCACAAGAATTATATCTGTATTGATGTCAAGTTGAGAATACTATGAATCACCTGTCAATGGTTCTTCCGGTGAAAATGACAGGGAAATATCTAGAGTACTTCCCAACACCAAAGCGTTCAGCAAGCTGTTGAATTTTTTGTGAATCCAAAAGTATCAAAGCCTTCCACAGCTGGCAATAATCTTGTCTAAATCCTTCATTCAATTGCTTGTAGATTCCATGATCTAGAAGTACTGTACCTTTCATTCACTCTTATTATGATCAACCTCATAATAGAATTACTTTACTGATTCAAGTACTTATTATTAAGTAGTGTAAAGACATACCCAGAGAAAATCCTTTTGGACCTTTTGCACACACTAATATGTTACCAGGATGGGGATCTCCATGAACAAAACCATGAATGAAAATCATCTCAGCAAAGACTTCAATCAACGATTTTGCTACCTACAGCACAAACTAAGAAGATGTCAAGAAACAAGATCAGTCAACCCCATTACGTTGAGGCTTTGAAAGTCAACTAAATTCTTAGATAACAATTTAAAGACAACTTGACAATAGCAATCTGATAATATCGATAGAAGTTTAAAATTGTTTAGCACAGCATGCAATTTTTATGCCTTATGACATTTGTCACAATCTTATAAAAGCGAGAAAAACAAGTAATCTCAATTGAAGGGAACAACACTTGCAATTATTCTAGAAACGCACCATGAAACAAAGTAAGGGAACATACCTTTGTAGGATTTACTCCAATTTCTTTCAGAAAGCCAACGTCATCTACCTGAGGGCAGCATTTTGTCAGATGGCACATAGAGTGGAGTGAAAGACCCAACTCAGCAAACTTTCAGATTTGACTTTCATCTTAAACGTTCACCCTTTAAACAATCTTCAAGTCAAGATAGAATGCAACAAAATAACAATAAATATCATATATGGGAACACTACGGAGACCCTGTCCTGAGAAATATACCATTCAATAAATCTACTAATACGTTTACTTTGTTATGGGTAACGTGGTGCTCCATTTTATTTTTCCATTGCCCCTCGGTCGGTTAAACCAGTAGCAGTCTCTCTAATCCAATTCTGACCCAGAGGGACAGTTAAATGAAAAATCTGTATTGTACTATAATTGGTGTACTGTCTCCCAAAATGTATAGTTCAATGAACAGAAATTCAATAAGACATGTGCCTTCCACCGGAGAATTGCCATCATTTATTTGTTAAAGAAAACATGAACTTAACCAAGCCTTGATGAATCAAAAGTTTGTCAAACCAAAGACTAATTTAAATTCAATAAACCCATAATTCAAGCTAAGATAGTTTGACATTTAGAGGAAGTGCATCTGAGAGCAAACTTTAGTATAAGGACAATAACATCCCCTCTAGCTCTTGGTATGGGTTCAAGTCATGGACAATGTCCTTGCACATTAAAAAGAAGGTTAATTACAAGTCATCCATATCAAATCCTAGGATGCTAAAGTCTCATGCAAGGTTTTTTGGGACTGTTACGAATACTTAATGATTTGTATTTACTATACACCTCTATTTATATACATGACGTGTGCCTAACGATGGTTGGGAGATAATGTCAATCCCTACAATCAAGCTTCTTACAATCAAGTTATAATCCCTGTAATATCTGTACATTAATTCATAATATGTAACAGTAACACTCTCCCTTGAGTTGGAGCATAGATATTCATCATGCCAATTTGTTACACAGATATTCAACCCGGGTCTCATTTAGAGCCTTTGTAACGAGATTCCCTAGTTGTTCTCCAATCATCACATATCCTATAGATACTAGATTTTGTTGCAACTTTTCACAAACAAAGTGACAATCGATTTGAATATGCTTAGTTCGTTCATGAAACACAGGATTAGAAGCTATATGAAGATCAACTTGGTTATCATACCATAATTTTGTTGGCATATCAACTTTAAGCCCAATTTCAGTGATATATCCACATTATTTCACATACAGATTGTGCCATAGTTCTGTATTCTAATTCTGCACTCAAGCGAGATACAACATTTTGTTTCTTACTTTTCCATGAAACCAAATTTCCCCTAACAAAACACAATAGCCTGTGGTAGATTTTCGATCAATCTTGGACCCTACCCAATCTACATCTGAGAAGCATTCTATACAAATGTGACAATGATTTTTATAGAGTATATCTCGTCCAAGTGCTTCCTTCAGCTAACACAAGATTTGCTCCAAAGCGGGGCAGTGATGGACTACTAACAAAGACATAAATTTACTCACAATGCCAACTGAGTAAGCAATGTTAGGACGAGTTATTATAAGGTAATTTAGTTTCCCAACCAGTCTCCTAAACAGAGGAATAGGTATTGCCCACTCTTTCACATTACATTGTTGCATAATATATAGACTATACAGGTTTCTATTCTAGGAATTCACAGTTGTACATGATATGGTCCTGATCTGATTTAGCTAACTTATAGGAACCAAATATTTAGCAAGATATTCACCAAGAATATCTCAACAGAATCATTCCTATGAATAAAGTATCCTGAAAATTATTTTTCTTCTCTTGTTTAAAGCAATAATCTTGATTGTTGAACAAAAACTTCAACTACAAATGTGCTTGAATAAAGTATTAACTATTGAGTAAAGAAACATGACTCAAAATTTGTGTTGAAAGTACTTGGATAGGTTAAGAAATGAGGGGAGCAACAACGTCTAATGTGGATGGGGCATGTTAAAAGGCTAAACAAGTCCTACAATTGAAAAGGACAAAGGATTATACTAGTTTATATACAAACAAGGGTCTATAAGCTAATGCCTCAAAAATGTTTGTTGAAGTTGCAGTTAACTTCACAAATTTACAAAACACAATTAACAAATTTATGTAACTTTTACCATATATATATACATATATATGAGTGAATAGTCTATGAATAGATTTGCCTATTTTTTTACATTATTGAATGCATATGATTCCTTTCTTCATCATATACTTATTCGTGCATAATTAAATGTGTGTATCATTATATTGGTTGCATCTTAATAGATCATTACATGTATACATATGTAAATAATATGCAACTTTAGCTACATTTGTACAATGATAACTTCTATTCGATATGCATGATTTCGTTGTTCTTTAGTTTTCTCTTTTATAAAAGGAAAACAAAAATGATATAACATGAAAATGAAAAGGAAATTGAAAAAAAGAAAAGTTTTTCCCACAACTAAACAAGCCATAAGAATTGTCAAAAATCATGAACTTTCTGGTCAAATGGTTACATCTAAAAGACACTTTTAAGTTTTCAAGAAAACCAAGGAATTAAGAATGACATTCTATGGCTAGAATCACGCAATTTACATATTCCACTCATTAGGGTTAATAGTCTTGCCTTGTGACCCGAGCAAAACTGCATTGTGAGAACCTTGTTTGTTGTCAACCCCTGCACATATTTAGGTGTATGTTGACATACAAGTGTATAAAATTTTGGCCACAAAACCACATTTGGTACCAAATTAAACTGTGTGATAAGACTTAACTAACAATAGAATGGAAGATTCCAATTATCTTACCCAAAAAACACGTGGAACCATAACCACATCATTGCTTTCAAAGTTTTTAGAAGTTCTCTCTGCATTTCTTGCCTCCTGGATGAAATCTGTGGAACCATAGAAAAGCAAGGACCCATTATATTTTCTAGTTAAGAAAATAATAGTTCATACATCATAGTCATTATTTAGAGAGTTAAGAAAGCAGCCAATTCTTTCATTACACAACAATATTAAACTTAGAAAGGGCATTTGTACTATGCATCGCAAGCCTGAGACAAATATTTGAAGATGTAGTCAATTGGAATCTGTTACATGAATACTTTTAAACTTAGAAAAGGCATCCATATTATGCATTACAAGCTTGAGACAAATATTTGAAGGTATAATCAATTAGAATTTGTTATGTACACTTGAAAATTGACTTTTCAAATTGAGTCAGAAAATTGGTAGCCAAAAGTATTTTATAAAGAAAGAAATGAGTACTTGCTCATAAAAGTAATTCACTACAAGAAACATACAAATTTTATCCTATTCTTTTGTTATAAAATATAATCACTATACCAAATGACATTCAAAGATCAAATTTTAGTTTTCTCCTGTTACGAAATATCTATATTAGGGAGATATATCTATATTAGGGAGACTATGATCTCCCTGTTTATTGTGTGATTTCCTCTTTATTCCTAAGATCCTTTCCTTATGTAATTACCTCTGTATAAAGGATACAAGGATGTTGAGTTACTATCAAGCCCTCAGTGAAATATTCTTTGTTCTTTACATGATATCAGAGCCTGTTTTTTTTCAAACCTTAACTCATTCTCTACCGTAAAACCCTAACACCTTCTAATCCATCCAAAACACTTACCTCCACTTACCAAAACCAAAAACCAAAGCCACATAAGCAACTAGGTGGTACCGGCAACCACCAAAGTACCAACAATGTCGCCGGAAAATCACCCACGCGTCAGCGAGCAGGCGTCACGCGCCATCCTTCGGCGAGCATCGGCAACAACAGTTTGATGGGTCAACTCGCCTCTTCGTCCTAAATGGAGTTCTGGTCTTACTTTGTGTCAAAACCAACCAGAACATGGGTATTCTGACAACAGTAACATCTTTTATACATTTTAGAACAACGTCAGTACTGTTATTAGTGTTCGTTTAGCCAGGAAATCCGTCCAAAAGACCTGGGAGATGTCATATTTCAGTAGCAAATCACTGACAGGTGTTCCAACAATAGGTTCCTCAACTTTGTGAGTCACCAGGCAATATTGGAACGGTAATAACTATCCGTTTTGGTCGAAGAATGTAGAGATGTTCTTTAGAGGTTAGAGAAAGTTGTCCCATCCTACATCTGATCCCCTAACCGATCAGAAAATACTTGAAAATTGGCAAGGTGATGATGCACAACTATTACATATTCTTTTCGACTCCATGGAACCTAAAATTTTAGTCCTATTCTCTCATGTTAGCACTTGTAAGCAAGCTTGGGACTATGCTAAGCTTCTTTACTCTAGTAACATGCTTTGCATGTATGATATTTCTGTTGAGTTATTTCAATCCAAACATGTGGAAAGTTTGATTGAATATTTTGGGAAAGTGAAACATGCATTTAAGGCGTTGAATTCTTTACCACCGATCACATCTGATATTAAGGAGATGCAGATTCAAAGAGAGCAGTTGGTGACTATGACATTTTTGGCTGGATTGAAACCTGAATTTGAGCCTGTGCGAGCACAAATCTTGGGAGGAGTAAATTTTCCATCCTTAGTTGAAGTATATTCCAGACTCTCGCTCTATGACTGCGGCAAATCCACCAGAGAATAACTCTGATAGCTCAGCACTTGCAACACAACCTGATTCATTAGTCAGAGGAAGCCATGGGGGAAGTCGAGGATGTGGTGGTCGAGGAGGACGTGATAGAGGCTCACGACTCCATTGCACACACTGTGATAGAGGCAGACATGATGAAAAGTCTTGTTGGGATAAATATCCCCATATGGGAGCTGTTTATATTGCATCTCTTAAAGAACATTATTCGGCTACAACTTCACAACGGTCTGTGACTTTATCTCAAGATGAGTATACTAAGTTTTTGAAGTATCAGTCAGCTTAGCAGACATCGTCTTCATCTATGGCATCTGTGGCCCATCAAGATAACCCAATTGCCTGTTATTCAGCTATCCCTAGAAAACAATCATGGCTAATAGATTATGGTGCCACTGATCACATTTCAGGTAAAATAACCAACTTTAACCATATCGTTCCTTTACCTCCCTCTCATAATGATAAACATACTATTGTTGATGGATCTATTGCCACCATTTAAGGTGTCGGACACTCTCATCCTTGTCCTTCTCTCACATTACCCTCTACATTATTTGTACTAAACTTTCCTTTCAATCTTATGTCTGTGAGCAAATTGACTAAACAACTAAATTGTTCTGTATGTTTCTACCCTGATAATGTCATTATCCAGGATTTGAAGATTAGGATGACGATTGGAGAAGGGCGTGAATCGAATGGAATGTACTATTTTGACAAGTTGCAATCATCCATCACATGCCCGGTGTCAGTCTCTCCTATCCATAGTCAAATGGGTCATCCATCATTGGAAAATCTCAAGAAAGTGGTGCTAGGGTTAGATTCTATTTCCAGTTTAAATTGTGAGTCATGTCAGTTAGGAAAACATCATCATACCTCGTTTGATTTGTTGTGGAGTTGTCATCCTTTGCCACTAAACACTTCATATTCCAACCAAAAACATAGCCACGCACTATCGTTATCATCAACTACTTGTTTGATCTTTGGTCATATTCATTTTTGTCATTTTTGATGATCATATTGCTCAATTTGTGTCCTTTTTGGTTCCTCTATAGCATCCTTATGACATCTAATATTTTCGACAATATAAGTGCGAAGATTTGTGAAAGTGGTAATCTTATTATCACACTTACGTTAAACATAAGACTACAATTAGGTTTATATACATAAAACCTATCGGTATATATATATTGGAAAAATACACTACTACCCTTAATTATACATAATAAGCAACACTCTCAAGTTGGTGCAAAAATATTACACATGCCCAACTTGCAGACTATGGTATGAAAGGCTCGATAGTCCTTTTGTGAAAACATCAACTAGCTGTCTTTTTGACGTTACATGGAACAAGCTTAAGATACCATCAGATAACTTTTCTTTGATGAAATGTCGATCAATTTCGATGTGCTTCGCCCAATCATATTGAACAGGATTCTGAGCAATACTGATTGTAACTTTGTTATCACAATACAAGGATAACCTATCTTCTCCAACCAACTTCAACTCTACTAGCAACTTTTGTAGTCATAAAAGTTCACAAACACCTTGATCCATGGCTTTGTATTCTGCTTCTGCACTTGATCTTGCAATCACAGTCTGTTTCTTGCTTCTCCAAGTGACCAAGTTACCTCCCACAAGTGTGCAATAACCAGAAGTAGATCTTCTGCCATCTAAAGATCCAACCCAATCCGCATTTGTAAAGACTTCAATTCGAAGATACTCATGTTTCGAAAAAAAGAAGACCTTTTCTTGAGGCTGACTTTAAATATCACAAAATGCAAAAAACAACCTGCTGATAAGATTCTCTAGAATCATGCACAAGCTAACTGCATAAGCTGGCTCACCAAGCTAACTGCATAAGCAATATCTAGTATGGTGTGAGAAAGATAGATAAGCCTACCAACCAATCTTTGATATCTGCCTTTATCAACTGATTCTTCTGTTCCTGCTTGCAGCTTATGATTGCTTTCAATGGGTGATTATGCTAGTTTACCTCCCAACATACCAGTTTCATCCAAAAGATCCATAATGTATTTCCTCTGAGAAGTAACGATTCTTTTTGTTGATCTTGCAACTTCAATTCCCATGAAGTATTGTAACTTTCCAAGATCCTTGATCTCAAATTCTTGAGCCAAGAGCTTTTTCAGCTGAGCCATTTCTTCTCTATCATCTCCTGTCATCCCTATATCATCAACATAAACAATAAGCAGAGTGATCTTACCCTTGTAATGTCTCATATAGAGGATATGATCAGCATTGCTCTATTGATACCTAAAAGAGATCATGGCTTTGTTGAATCTGTCAACCAAGCTCTGAGAGATTGTTTCAACCCATACAAGGTTTTCTTCAATATGGACACATTTCCTTGATTTCTCTCATTATCAAACACAAGAGGAATCTCCATATAAAATTCTCCTTCCAAGTTTCCATGTAGGAATGCATTTTTGACATCAAATTGCTACAAATCCCAATTCAAGTTAGCTACATATGATAGCAAGATTCTAATTTGTTCATTTTTGCAACAGGCACAAATGTCTCCTAATAATCAACTCCATAAGTCTGAGTGAATCCCTTTGCAACTAATCCGGTTTTGAATCTTTCAGTCGAACCATTAGCTTTGTGTTTTATTGTGAACACCCACTTGCAACCAACTAGCTTCTTGTTGAAGAAGTAACTAGTTCCCAGGTTTCATTTTTAGCTAGAGCTTTCATTAGTTCTACCATAGCTTCTTTCCATTTTGGATCTATAATAGCTTCCCCCCAATCCTTTGGAATAGAAATAGAAGAAAGAGACAAGGCAAAGGCTCTAAGGAGCGAGACAAGGAATCATAAGAGGCAAAGTTAGTAATAGAATGTTTTGTACACGACCTGGCCCCTTCCCTTTGAGCAATGGGTAAATTTAAATCAGAATCAGAAGATAACTCACCCAAGGATTCTTGCAGGGTAGGAAGCATGATGGCTTCTTCAGACCTATTCTTCCTTGTGTATCTTAACAAATCAGGTCTATCTAAACGTTCAACAACATTATCCCCCTAAACATCATCAATTTTGTCATTCGCCTTCTGAGCATCAATCTCCTCATTCTCCTCCTGAACAAGATCATGAAGTACCATAGGCACCACTTCTTCTACACTACTCTCCCCCTGAAGAGGTGACTGTGTAATGCCAAAGTAAGGTTCAGACTCTCGAAAGGTAACATCCATACTAACATAAAACTTCCTAGATGGGGGGTGATAACACTTATATCCCTTTTAGGTTGGAGAATACCCAATGAACACACATCTCAGGGCTCTCGGGTCTAATTTCCCAACATTCCTAGTATGGACAAAGCACACACACCCAAAAACTTTTGGTGGAACAGTATAGCTATGTTTCCCGATTAAGACTTCTAAAGGAGTCCTGAATTGGAGAGTTTTGAGAGGCATTCTATTAATAAGACAGGCTGCCACTAGTATAGCATCCCCCCAGTATGGCTTTGGAACATTCATAGTAAACATAAGGGATCTAGCAACTTCTAATAAATGTCTATTTTTCCATTCAGCTACCCCATTTTGAGCACTAGTATAAGGACAACTAGTTTGATGAACAATCTCATGAGTCTCCAAATAAGTATCAAACCTACTATCCATGTATTTTGTCCCATTATCAATTCGCAAGACTTTTATCTTAGCATCAAACTGGGTGTGAATCATTTTATGAAAAGATTGAAAGCAGGAGAAAACATCACTTTTTGCTTTAATCATAGACACCCAAGTCATTCTAGTGCAACAATCAATCAAAGTAACAAACCATCAATTTCCAGACAAAAAAGCAGTTTATGTAGGACCCCAAACATCATAATGAATAAGCATATAAGGAATAATGGCTTTATTATCACTTAAATGGTAAGAGTTTTCAGTATGCTTAGCATACTCATAAGCATCACATGACAAAGAATCAAACCGAGTTCTAGAAAATAAACTAGGACATTGTTTTCTAACACAAAAAATGATGGATGCCCTAATCGCCTATGCCATTGTATTATTTCTAGGTTGACATCTTGATATTCTAATCACAGTGCAAATGGTCTTTATCCGAAGTAACATCCTTCGAGTACTCATGAGTAATATGGGCTATTAATCCCGACCTCTCAACTAGTGCAGTGTAAAGCATAGCAATTCTTCTGGTTTCCTCCTACTGGATTAAAGAATGTGCCTCCTCAAGAGAGAGAAAAGGAGATTTGCCAATAACTTGAAACTCTCAATTGGTCAAATTCTGGGTTCAAACCAGCCAAAAAATTAGACTCACTCCTTTTCAAGCACATTTTTAATCAGTACCGCATCATTAACACACTTGGCTTGAAAATCTTGATAATAATCCAGCCATTTCATAACCATAGAGTTTTCAGCGTGTGCAGGATCATCAGCTGCAGGTTCTTTCTTGTCACCAGTCACATATCCAATCTTGCCTCTACCACAGATATACATTCTAACTGATTGGGACCAATGAAGAAAATTCTCTCCATTCAGTCGTATAGTAATGATTTGAATGGAATGAGAATCTAAGGTAAGATTATGAGGTGGAGATGTTTGAGCAAATGGGTTAGAGGATTCAGCGATGTCGCAATGCTTGAGATAGATGGGTAGGATTAGAGAAAGTAGGTAGCGGCTAGGGTTTAAGTCTGTTCAGATATGCTCTAATACCATGCAGAAATTATAAACTGAACAGAGGTATATCTTATTTCCTTAACAATCAATACATAGGTACAAGATATATAGGAATACAAAGAGCTATTCTAGGAAACTAACAGCTATACATAATATTCTAATTGATCTAATTTAGCTAACTTTTAGGAGTCATTAACACCTAGGAAATATCCGGGTGGATATCTCCCAACATATACCTTTGTAATTATTTGCATATCGTTTTATATTACCCACTTCCCCGTTCACAAAATCAAACAAATTTTCATAACAAGTAATTGATAATTAATTGATAAAAAAGCAAGTGTGACATTATATATTAAACTCACCAAGTTCCAATGAAATAGTGTTTGCAAATTCTGATACCAACCAATCAAACCTATATTCGGGAAAGAGCTGCTAAAGAAAAAATAACAAAGAAAGGGGGAAGGAATTAACAAGGTGGAGATTGGTAAGCATTAACAAACAATTTGCAAATAGAAGTAGGATTCACATAAATTAAATCATTGCGTAAATAGGAAGAAGAGCCAGTAGGTAGATAATGACAATAAAAACCAATAGCATTCATTTTTTAGAACCAGATATGACATCACCCTTTAGTTGTTACAGTATGTGAGCTACATAATCATAATCATAAAACCAAGACCTACAATAGCCACCCATTTCACTAAGAAATAGGAGAACACAATAACATGAGGAGTCAATAAAAGTGTAGAGCTGGTTACCTTGAATTTAATCTCCACGTATAATCTTGATGTGCATCAATGTTAATTCATGAGAAATAGTATATTGAGATTGAAATCATATTGTATAACTGAACCCCTAATCCAAAAGAATTTCAATCTACTTTGTGGGAAAACATACTATGTATGATCATGTCCAGATTTTGTGGACATGTACTAATTATATCCATAAAATTATGGTAGAATATCCCATAAATCATGGGATCTAACAAATCTATACAAATTTATTTTTTATTTTGTTTTAGGGTTAGCGTGTATAAAGCTAATGTATGTCTATTAGTCAAATGTCAATAAAAAATTCCTCCTTTAAATTCTGTCATGGTATCAGAGCTTTAGGTTTTCTTAGAACTGAAACCTTCAGTTGTTTAGCCATTCCTTTCCTACTCTTTTTTTTTCATATCAAATAGAGTATTTTTGCCAGCCCTCATTGCTGGTTATTTCTACTTCCTGTGAAAGGCCTTGATTGACTAAAAAAAAGGTTTTTAGTCCTTTGAGATGTTAAAAGTTGCAGAGACAACAGCCACATCCCAATTAGAGGAGATTATTCATTCTCAACAACTTGGAGAACTCCAAAGCATACCTACTGCATACAAATTGGATGGGAAAAATTACCTAAAATGGTCCCAATTTGTTCATACAGTGCTAAAAGAAAACGATAAGATTGGTCACATTATAGGTACTAGACCCAAGCCAGAAGATCCTCAGTTTGAAGCATGGGATCAAGAAGATTCCATGATTATAGCATGGTTACTCTATGATTCCTAAAATTAGCGATAAAGCATGTTTTTGAACATTGCCAAGGAGATTTGGGATGCTATTCAACAAACCTACTCTAAAGCTAGGGATGCAACCAAAGTATATAAAGTTAAAGTGAAGATAATGGCTAAATAAGGAAACAGAACAATCACTGAATATGCCAACCAGTTGAAATCCTTGTGGCAAGAACTTGATCACTACAGAGCGGTAAAAACAAAATGTCCTGAAGATGCAGCTATTGTAAAAGAATTCGTTGATAGGATCAATGATTTTCATATAGGACTCAATCCCGAATTTGATCAAGTAAGGATTCAAATTCTTGGCAAACTAGAAGTAACATCTTTTGATGAGGTTATGGCACAAATCCAAAGTGAGGAAAGTAGAAGAACACTTATGCTTGAACCACAAGTTATGGACAACTCAGCTATGATGGCTAGTGACAACAACAAATCAATTGCAAACATAGTGAGAGTATCCCGTTTTGAGACTAGAAAGACTAGTCAATCAAAGGCTGAAAACCATGACAATTTGTGGTGTACTTATTGCAAGAAGGCATGCCATAAGTGTGAAAAATGTTGGAAGCTTCATGGAAAGCCTCCAAGTAAAGACTGAGATCACTTATTAACAACCCTAAACACCCATCAAGTACCTGTACTTTGGCATATTCAAGTGACTTTTCAGTCTCTATTGGATTAAATGTCTCAGGTACAACATTTGTAAACTCTTGAGTCATGGACTCCGGAGCTACTGACCATATGAATCATTCACCAAATTTTTTTTCACCTATTCCCCACGTCCTAGTAGTAGAAAAGAAGTTACAGCTGATGGCTCTTTGACAACTATAGCAAGTGTGGGAGATGTTAAAATAAGTCCTTCACTAATCCTAAGAAATGTCCTTCATGTCCTTAAATTATCCACAAATCTTATCTCTATACAAAAACTCACTCAAGATTTATGCTGCAATGTGATTTTCCATCAAAGATATAATGTATTTCAAGACAAGGATTTGGGGAAAATGATTGGACATGCTAAAGAACATGACAACCTCTACTACCTTGAAGCACCGAGTCAATCAAACATTTTTAAGGGCAAATTACCTCATTCTTTTATTTCAGAATTTTTTTCCTCCAATAAAGAAAAAATTTGGCTTCATCATCGTCGACTTGGACCTAAAAATTTATTTCCTTCCTTGTTTAAAGGTTTAGATGTTGAACATTTTTAAAATGAAGTGTGTAAACTTGCTAAACACAAGCATATACCATTTTTAATTATTAATAAAAGAAGCTCTACTCCTTTTTATCTCATTCACAATGATATTTGGGGCCCTTCCCCTATTCCTAATGTCTCTAGGGCAAGATGATTTGTCTCTATCATTGATGATTGTACTCGTGTCACTTGGCTTTTTCTTCTCAAACACAAATTTGAGGTTAGTGTTGTTTCTCCAAATTTTTGTTCTATGGTTAAAAACCAATTTGGAGTCCCCATCAAAAGGTTTCGGTTGGATAATGCCAAGGATTATTTTAATCAAATCCTAACCCCATACTTTCAAAAGGAAGGGATAGTACATGAGTCCTCTTATATCAATACCCTAGAACAAAATGGGGTAGTAGAAAGAAAAAACTATCAACACCTTAAAACAGCCCGATCCTTTTATGTTTCAAAACAATATGCCTAAATCTTTTGGGGGGAAAACCGTTCTTACAACAACTCATCTCATATATCATTTTCCTTCTAAGATCTTAAGGTTCAACAATCCCAACAAGAAAACTCTCAACCTTCTACCCCACACTAAATCCTACTAACAATCTTGTTCCTAGAGTATTTGGGTGCAGACAATTTGTCCATGTCCATAGTCAAAACTGAGGGAAACAAGGTCCAAGGGCAATAAAATGTGTATTTGTGGTATATCCATCCACTCAAAAAGGGTACTGCAGAAATTCTGAACAAATGTATATTATTCTCAATATCTTCCTAGGTCAATACATAGGTACAAGTATATATAGAAATAAAGAGGGCTATTCTAGGAAACTAATATCTGTAAATAGTATCCTAACATCTGTACATAATATCCTAACTGATCTGATTTGCTAACTTTTAGGAGTCAATAATATCTAGGAGATATCCAGTTGGATATTTCCCAACACTCCCCCTCAAGTTGGCTTGAATATGTTATCCATAGCCAGCTTCGTAACCAGAACATTAAACTGCCTCTTGTGTAATCCCTTTGTGAGAATATCAGCTACCTATTGTGATATTGGAATATAGGGAACACAAATTAATCCTTTTTCGATCTTCTCCTTGATGAAATGCTCGTCAACCTCAACATGTTTTGTTCCATCATGAAGAACAAGGTTGTGAGCAATTGAAATTGCAGCTTTGTTGTCACAATATACTTTCATAGGAAGTGAAATAGGAATTTGCAGTTCCTTTAGCACCCTTTTAATCCATAAAACTTCAAAAATTCCATGTGCCATTGAACGAGACTCAGCTTCAGCACTGCTTCTTGCAACAACACTTTGGTTTATGTCGTCTCATAAGTACCCCTTAGATCTCAAGATGTAGATAATTACTAAGAACCACAACTCTTTGTAATCTAGAACTTTTGGATTATCCTGACCTTTTGTACTCTAGATTGTAAATATATTTAATCAATGAAATCTTTAATTTATGAAAAAAATAATTAGTTGATTATTTCCATAATATCAACAAATATCATCTCTCTCTCTCTCTGTGCCACATCTTTTTCTCATCAAGATGTCCATATGGATATGTAGAAATGAAATATGAGCTAAAATGTGTCAGTTTTTCAAGAAACTCATTCGACATGATGCTTCATATCACTAGCTCAATGAAATAAATTTATACTGTTTATTGTCCTTACGAAGTATAATGATTTTTATATCATAACACTTAATTTAACAATTGAGGGAAGCTTCAACAAATTTCACAAAAAACACAACCCCAAAGGAACTATCAATCTAATTTATCTAAAATAGCAATGTTGATAAAGGGAAGCAAGTGGAAAATATAAGAATTAGCAGGCACCCATTCAACGGATTTTGAAAGGAGTGACATGGTTGATGTGTCTATTGTCATTTGACGCTCCAATCCAGGATACTGAACCTACATGGAATAAAGAAACCTAACATAATTCAGCAATTATTCCACAGTCAGAATCAAGTTTGTTGGATTAGGAAATTTAAAGAAATGTAAAAGAACTTGGTACAAAACTGACCAAAAAAAAAAAAGAAGAGAAAGGCATGATTCCATAGCCCCCTGCTATATGCCTATATCAAGAAGCCAAACCAATGAAACAAAAGAATGGAAGGAAAGCAAGCAAGGGTATCTACAGCTTGTACATACACATCTCTATGCAGCCCTCCCATCCCAACTTCTCCCTCCCTCCTGGGTCTCATAATTCAAATAGGAACTCTATTAGGAGCAGTAAGATTACCTTCAAGCCTTAAAAGCACCACATTTATTATTCCCATTAGGAAATTATATTGTTTTCATATAGTTAAAGCTTTAACCATCAAAAGAAAAAGTGGAGAGCAAGGTAAAATGAAGATGCTAAATTAAGGTTTGGGTTTATTCCAGTAGCAAAAGAGTAGAGAACCTATCTCACAACAATAACAATCTACCATGTTAGCTGATGCAGACATTTTAGCAAATTGAAGTTTTGTTACTGACCAAATTGTTTCCAAAGTAAATTACTGTATTTAGAAAGATAAGATGTGCTAATCAAGCCCTAGTTCAATAGTAAGATAATAATGGAGTAACTTGGATTCAAATGAGCGTCCCTCAAAAAGTTAAGCCAATGTTTGCATTCGATTGGACCACAAAATAATGTAGTTGTCTTGTACATTAAAAAGCTAGATTTTAAACAATATTCTATAGATGAAGCATCTGTTATTCATCAACCATCCCCTTAAAGTTGAATCTTCTCGACATCAAAATTATCATTCATCATCTCCCTTCACAAGCTAGGGAAAAAAAGTGTTCTAGACTAAGTCTAAACAAATTCAAGTCCACTTAAACATAAAGAAAAAAAGGAATAGTTAGGGTTAATTCTAAAAAGTAAGAGATAAAGAGATACGAACTAGCAAGTGAGCATTTCAGTTAGAAAGAAAAATAGTAAGATCCAACTAAGTATTGACATAAGACATACTACCCATGCTCAATTGCAGGTCAAAAATGAACCTAGTGTGAATAGCTTAGTAATAAAGGACTATTTAGCTAGATATAGGCATGCCGACCTTATGTAGGTATCATCTACATACACTACCATGATTGCATTCTTTTCTTCAGGAGAGAATTTGATAAACATAGTTTGATCTATTTGACATTCAGTGATGTTATACGACCAAAGTTGTGCAAGAAGTATCAACGTTTCACTCATGGAAAATGCAAGGGTCAACACAGTGGGCATCCATATAGGCGATGACTTGGCATTTTAATTAATTAATTTCCAGTTTATGTATTTGCTTTTCCAGTGGTTATTTGTTTCAGTTTCCTGTTTTTAAGTAAGTAGTGAAATTGTGGTATCTAACTCCACTTCTGTAGGAAGTCAGTTTTTATTTTCCCTAAGGCTATATGTTGCCAATTTGTACAAACAATAGATTCATTCAGTAAAAACAATTTCTTGAGTTCATTCTCAAACAACACAGGTTTCGGGTTCCCTTTAAGCAGGAAAAATAGGTCGTTACAAGAGAACAAACGTAATTCCGATTAATACACCCAAAACCAATCTCGATCCTAACATTCAATGAATCTGCATCTTTTTACAACTCAAGTTAATTTTTCAAACCATGCTTGAGGTGATTGTTTGAGCCCATACAGTGATTTCCTTAGTCTGCATACTTTTCCAAAACCTTTAAGTGTGTCAAGACCAGGAGGAACCTCTATGTATACTTCTTCTATGTCACCATTTAAGAATGCATTCTTTATGTCTAATCGATGCAATGGGCATTCTAGAGTTGTTGCAAGGGAGAAAAGAACACGGATAGAGTTCAGTTTTACAATAGGAGCAAAGGTCTCCTCATAATCAAGACCATAGAATTGTGTAAAACCCTTGGTAACTAGTATGGCTTTAAATCGATTTATCCTTCCTTCTGTGTTATACTTGACTACAAACATCCACTTGCAACCAACTACTTTCCTTCCAACAGGTAGTTCTATATAGTCCTAAGTTTGGTTCTTCTTTAGATCATTTATTTCCTCCATAACTACTTCCTTCCATCCAGGTTGTTCTAACGCTTCCTAAATATTTTTAGGAATTTGTATGCCACTCAAAGTCGTAGTAGATGCCCTATGGTTAGGAGAAAATTTGTCATAAGACACAAAGTTTCCAATCGAATATAAGTACATGCTCGTTTTTCTTTCCTTAGAGCAATAGGCAGGTCCAAATCATTCAAAACATTTCCACAATATAATGTGGCACAATCATTACCTACATGGTGCTAAGGCCTTGGTTGGCTTTTTGACAATGTTGTGGATGAGTGTGATGCTCGGTCTCCTTTTGTTCTTTCTGCCTTCTGGAATAGACAAATAGCGTTTTCTCTTTTGTATTCTTTTGGACATCAGGAACATAAGGATTAGAGTTGGGTATATTAGGGACTGTGATTAAACTTGGAGCAAGACTGAGTACACTTCGAGCAACACGATTGTGCATACTAGGGTCCATAAACCAAATTTGATATTCATTTATAGAGCTCTCCCCCTTAATATTAGATTCATAGTAGAATGTCTGCTCTTCAAATAATGGAACATCCATAGTGTTGTAAAATCTTTTTGTGGCTGGAAAATAACAGTTATACTCACTTTGATTTTCATGAATATCCTTCGAAAATACACTTAATGGATCGAGGATCACGTTTGCTAAAGTTTTGGTGATGAATATGCACAAAGGATGTACAACCAAAAATTTTTAGAGGTATATTGGTCATGAATTGAATGTGGGGCTAGGTGGTGATGAGAGGCCAATATGGAGTTTGAAAGTTTAAAATATGAGATGGCATTCGATTAATTAAATATGTAGCAGTCATAACTGCTTCCCCCTAAAAAAATTTTGGAACATGAGTTGCCAACATTAGTGAATGTGTAACTTCTAATAGGTGTCTGTTTTTTTTCTTTCTGCTACACCATTTTGTTATGGAGTATCAACACAAAAATAAGAGGAATAATACCATGTTCACTAAGATATTGATGGAACCTATAGGGCAGAAGATGTCTTAGACATTGAGCACATTAGGAGAGGGAATAAACCAGCAGTGTGGAATG
>JAOSBM010000007.1:2803341-2818356 GCA_027568955.1 Erythroxylum tenue
TAGGCGAGAATCATTGTAATTTTAACTATTTTATATTCTTAATAAAACTTTGTTTTCTTATTTAGTTTTGATATGAAAATTTTTGTAAAATCTATATTTTATTTGGGCCCCCTATCTTAAATTTCTGGCTCCGTCACTGATCCTACACAAATGCTTATGTTTTTCGCTCTTGCACCTTCTCGAAGACTTGGGTGAGTGAGGAGGTTTTTTGCCACACATTGAAGATTATGTTGAAGTTTAAATATTTTGTCTACTTATTTAAAATAGGGCTAAAACTTTTTTTTGTTCAACTAAATAACTTTTTAGTAATTTAAAGCACTATGTTATATTTATTTTCAATATCGTTCCATTGTTATTTTATATTGTAATTGCGACTATATAATGAATGCTGACATGAGACGGACCAGTAAATTAACCACTGCAAAATGTTGGAAAGTCATATGATAAGAAGAAAAAAATAAAAAATAATAATAATATTATTAAAATTAGGAAGAAGAAGACGAAAATTAATAATAATAATAAAAAAAAATTAATAAAAATAAGAATGATAAAATTAATAAGAATAATAAAATTTAATAATAATAATAATAATAATACTAATAATAATAATAATAATAATAATAATAAAGAATAATAATAAGAATAAGAATAAGAACAAGAACAACAAGAATAATAACATAATAATAACAATAACAATAACAATGACGACAACAACAACAATAACAAAAAAATAATAATAACAACAATATTGATAACAATAATAACAATAACAATAATAACAAGAAGAAGAAGAAGGCGAAGGAGAAGGAGAAGGAGAAGGAGAAGAAAATTAATAATAATAATTAATAAAATTAATAATAATAAGAATAAAATTAATAATAAAAAATAAGAATAATAAATTAATAAGAATGATAAGAAGAAAATTAACAACAACAACAACAACGATGATAATAATAATAATAATAAGAAGAAGAAGAAGATAATAATACTAATAAATAAAATTAATAATAGTAAGAACAATAATAAGTAGAAAATTAATAATAATAATAAAATTAATAAGAATAATAAAATTAATAATAATAATAATAATTAATAACAATAATAATAATAGTAATAATAATAATATTATTATTAATATTAAGAAGAAGAAAAAAAGAAAATTAATAATGATAAGGAATTTAATAATAATAATAATAAAATTAATAAAATTAATAATAATAAGTAGAAAGTTAAATAATTACTAATAATAAGAATAATAAAATTAATAAGAATAATAAAATTAATAATAACAATAAAATTAACAATACTAAAAAGAAGAAAATTAATAACAACAACAAGAATAATAATAACCAAATAGATTGTTATGAACTAATAACCATTCTATTTCTTATTTATTGTTCGTCTTTTTTTTTACTGAGTTAGTTGTTATCTTTTGGTACGTGTAATATTTATTCAAGCTCTTATCTCGGATAAGGAAGAGAGTTGAAATTTGAGTTTTCGTATATTTTCCTTAAAAAATTTTATTCGAATGTCTTTATCAATTATTTAAATCGTTGTTAGCGACTTCTGCGATACTGCTTAACTTGTTGCAACTATAATAACTTCAGAAAAATGATGGATCGTAAGCATTACAGATTCAAGACGTATTACTGCAGTAGGCAAAATAAATATTCGTATTAAATGGGATAATTAGTGCACTAGTGCTTAAACTTTTATCTTTCTATGGTTGAGTTCTAAACTTCTTTTTAGCTTTTTCCATGGAGTTCTAAATTATGTCCTTTTGATATTAGTCCTTTAACTCTTTATAATTTTGTCAAATTAAAATCATGAACCTTAAAAATTATGAATAATTACAGGGATGACAATGAGTCAGCTCATAAGCTCAAACTCGTGTTTTCAATGGATCGGTCTATGAGCTCCTAGGCCTAAATCGCCTTGAGATCTAATTTTTTTAAACAAAACGACATCATTTTATTTAGAAGAGTTGAACTTTAAATCAGTCTGAGCTTGAATCACCCAAATCCGAACCTAATTAAAAAAAAGACATTATTTTATACTTTTAATTGAAAAATTATTTTAAAAAAATTAACAAGATTGACTGTGCGATCCCTAGGAATGAAAGCTCTTTGTGTTAGCAGTAAAAAAATATTTAATACCTCTATTCAAAGCAATAAAACACAAAAAATCAACAACTTTAGTAATTACAAGAAAAAAGTAAGAGAAAATTTTCTTCATACGGATCAATAATTACATTAAAGTGGACAAATTTTCATGTTTTTATGTATCAAAACAGATAATTAAGACTATGTAAATCTTCTTCACTCATATTTAGGGATGATAGTATATGTAAACTTTAATTGTATCAAGCAACTCAATTTACTCGGATAATATTTATTTGAACCCTATTATTTTTTGAAGAAAATTCTAAGTCAAAGTATTATCGAAATTAATGAAATACAAACATGACATATCATGTGGAGTGACATTGTGACACCTCACTGTAATGCTAAGCACATGTGGATGTAACATAAGTATTTGAAATCAAAATAATATTACGTACATATGATACTGCGACACTTGTGTGGTAAGGAATAGAAATTACTCTTTTCCTAATAAATGCTCATGTTTCAATTCGAAAGACTTGTGATGAGGAAAATCGTGGGTAATGTTTGGAGCTGATATTCACCTTCCAAAATGATATCAATGATTAAATTGAATTCTATAGCATGCTTCTAATTTCTAAATGTCCCAACACCAATATAAGTAATAACTCACTAGAAGTGTATTGGCTGCCTCCTGAATCACAAAGTTGTCCGCCACAGTCTGCATCAAATTGACCTAATCTATTCTTATGTTGCTGCATGTTCTTACGTAGTACGATATTTTTTTTATACAATTATTCATACCTCAAGAGTTCAAGCCAACACGACATATGGAACCAAAACTTTATGCACTGTTCTTCTCGATTATATATCGAAAGGCATAACGATGAGCTGAAAATGAAACAACTTACAGTGCATCAAGAAGAAAATAACATGAAAAGGAAAGGGTCAATACTCAGAAAAAGTCTCCGAGTTTCAGATACTGCAAACCATAACCACTTATTTTCCTATCAAAACACGGGAGAGAACAATCTCCTCTTCGCTGTCCAAGATCTCTCAACCAAGTCTATTTTAGAAAATCTTTTCAAAGGTCCTGAGGGCCGTTAATTTCCTGGAAAATTATGATATCAATACCTTTAGGTATTATATTACCGCTTGTACATTGATCCAACGAATGTATCAGTTGTAATGAATTACCTTATTCTGAATCACTGCTCCATCAGGAATTTCCAATTTCTCACCTGATTTTGCAACAACACTCACTTTTCCCTGCAAAAGAAAGACAAAGTTATAGTAAAGCTTGTACAAGTATAAGCAAAACTAAGAAGAAATTATGCAGTCTGATGACTACACATCCAGCAAAAAAATTTGGAACAAAGCATGCTTAACACTTAACTAATCCAATGATTGCATTGAAGGATGCACCCAAACCCAAGGAAGTTAAAATAAGGCTTTAGAGGCCCTTCTGCACTACCGTTAGAAATCTTCGTAGAGCATATAAACTTTTTCACGTACCCGAAAATGGCCAAAGAAGAACTTTTTGATGAAGCAAGGGCTTGTGGTAAATACTCTTTCTAGTTCAAGACGAAAGGGGGGAAAAAATAGAAGGAAAGAAGATCCACCAGTTCTACTAAGGGACACCATATAATTGGCAAGTGAAGCTTTTCAACATGCCTAGAGCGAATTCAGTGCCTTTGCATAGACTTCGTTTAACAACTCAGGCATTCATTTATCTCTTTACACCAATCACATCAGCAGTTCTTTCCACATTTGAGAAAAAGAGAAAGATCTCATATCAACATGCAGACGAGAAGCATGTTTGATTTTTTCCATGAGAGAATCACATAATAATGTCAAATTTATGGGTTTGTTTTGGTCAGTAGTTCCAGCATTAAAAAAATCTAAAAGCAAGATGAGAAAACCAAAAAGTGATAACTAGCATTTTACTAGGATCTACGAATGCAATTAAGTTCAACAACGTAGCCAGTTTCCACAATGGTATACCAATCAATTTGGCCGGTAAAATAATGGAAGTTATGAGTTGTGAACTTTTTTTTTTAAATTTTTACCAATATATTTTTTTTCAATGGATTCAAAATGCTACATGATGAGGATTAACAAGAAAGATAGGTATCAACAACTTATCCAAGTTTTATGGCTTTTCTCTGCATTTAAAGACAGCATAGTGCTCATTTACCACATGAACATTTTAGAAAATATGGATTGGTAATAAGCCATCATGAACCTGGAATGACACTCCTACTAAGCTACCAGCATTGACACCGCCAACCTATTGCTACACAGCTTAGACCATCAATCATAGCAAGTCCCGTACAACACAACTGACTCAAAGCACACCACATGGTCCAGTATATATTCCCAACTCTTTCTGCCCCATTATATGTAAAGCATGCAAATGGCTAGAACATGTGTCTACTATGCAGGTTGAGGCAACAACTATTTGACAAGAAGTCAGATTGCACGTACTACCTTGAGAGTAATATTGGCTCCAAACCACACATCACCAGCAACCTTAAGGCTATCAAGCTCAACGATGCTGGGTATTGACTTAAATCTACTTAAGAAGTTCCCGACCTGTGAAGGGTAATATATAAACCAGAGTAACCAAATTTGAACTTAATCATGGTCTACAATAAGCAAACTAAAAATTTACCTTCTTAAATTCTGGGCCTAGCTCAATAGAAGGATTTGCAGGATTAGTTCTAGCTTTATTTCGGACTACAGATCCATCTTCTAATAGATAAAGATCAGACTGCAATATAGGGTAAATAAAGTTGATTAATTCCGCAAAAACTGCTATCCAATAATCTAAAGCACAAAAATAAAAGAAAGCAACCTGAACAAGTAGCAAATCTGAAGTTGCCTTCACTGGAAGAAACCGAGATCGCGGTACATTTATACCAATAGCATGATCAAAAAACTGTCATAAACAGGTGGAAATTAAGATCAAATGAAGTCTACATTTCACATTCACAACAAAGATCGGTAGGTGAATCTAGTACCCTAATTGCTGCACCAGCTGCAGTTTCTAACTGAAGGACTTTAACTCCATCCACTTCCTGAAAAAGAAAAGCATCCATGTTATCTAAAAGTTGTCCATCTTACTGTTGAACCTTTCGACTCCATCTTCTCAAAATACAGGGCAAGAAAATTTGAAGAAAACCTTCGGGTTTGGAATTATCTCCATCTTCAAAGCATCAGCTTCCACAAGCCTTTTGATTGCCTTCAAGTTCACCCACCTGTTAAAAGATCCATATTAGTACTATCTATCAAGTGCTGTTGCATTAATGACAAGATTTACTTACAAATTGTTTGTGTTGAAAATTTTGAATTTTTCTATTGACTTGAACTCATTGACCTGTTTAAAAAATATAATAGTTAGACATCTTCCTCACAGATATTACCAACACGATGAAATTTAAGACAATCTGAAAGCAGCTTATATCAATGTTAGATTGTTTTGCAGGCAAGTGAACAGATGTTGAACAGTAATTTGATAATAAGACTGTTACTTCTGTCAACCTTGGCATTTTACGTGGTGCAGTTTGTCTTGTGGATATAGGATAATACACCCCAAAAAGCACCTTGTTTTTTTCTCTATATATACAGGTTATAGCAGATGATCTGACTAGCCCAAACCCACTATCTATAAAGAGAAAGATGAACCAGTGGCTTACATGCTGATCAGGGACCTGGGCAATCTCCAGTAGCTGCATGACATAATCAAGGTGGAAAGCATTAATTAACATAGATGTTAGGGAGAGTAGCACCGAATAATTCATGGTTAGGATGAAAGTATTTAAATAAAGTTAACCGTTTTAAAGTTCCAAAAAATGAGAGAGCATAAATGCTAAAAACAAACCATATCCATTTAGAGAGGTATACGGAGATGTAAGTATCACTAAATAGTCATTTGTAAGGTTCTCATCCAAATCATTTCGAGGAGAAGACTAAAACAGGATTCAATTGGTCCACAGTTAAAAGGGAGTACATCCAATTAGCAAAACCTCTTAAATTTCCCAGCAAAAGACAGTACATGTTAACAAACTTGTTCCCAATCAACATACTTATCAATGTGTACCGCTAATCTGCAACAAAATAAATATTGAACAGACTCCAAGTAGAGCAGAATGGAAAGAGGGTGCTATATGAAATTGATAGGTATGTGCGATTATGTTTAGCTACTTCAAATATCAGATTTGAGAGGTTGCTAGTAGCTTCTAAAAAGTAAAGGTTGCAGGCAATTCACAATGTCAAGGGAGAAAACAAAACCACTTCCTCCTTCAAATAATCCAGAAAAGGCCACGCCCATCACTTATCTTTGGGATTTATTGTCTTAATTTCAACTGTTTCCAAATAATTAAAGAACAGGTCTTGAAGTTACTGTTCCTAACTTCAACATGGCTCAAAGCTAATTTCCTATCTGAGTACTCTTGGTGGAATCTGGAGGTGCATACATAAGATTCAACAATCTTAGACATGAGAATAGAAAAAATTCCCAACAATCCATGTGTGCTAAGAGAAGCAAATTTAATTATTTGAATAGTTAGAATTCAAACTTTGACTCCAGATAGTCCTCTTCCATACTTTTTACTTGATGTGTATCCATACAAAATAAGTCCCTATTACGTATTGTCAATTCAAAATAATCTGCTTTAGAGATACCTTACGTAGCAACACTACATAAAGCACACAGTTTATTATAAAACGGACACCAAATATCCAAGATGCATGCCTAAACTTAACAGTATTTTATATTTTCAACTTAAAATATATTTCAGAGATAGTAGCATGAAGTTGTAACAGTTCTAACACATGGAACCACTTAGCTCAGCAGTTCATTTTAGACTGTTTACACACAATTAGTTATTTTAAAGTTTTAACAGATTTTGGCAAGCCATCTATGTGGTTTGATAAGATCACTTTTGACCATCTTCATTGACGATCCTTCACAGGAAAGTGAAAACATGACATAAACAAAATCTAAAGCTAAGTAAAAAAGGCCTACCTGAACTTTCCCTTCATAAGAAATTAGAGTACCACCTTTGACATCAGCAAGGGTTTTAGGGGTCACCTACGAAAGGACGAAACTATGAGAAAACAGCTCTAAAATGGAAAAGTCAAACTTAAGTAAGATCATATCTCTTTACCTCCATACAGTATTCATTCTTGTTTGTGATTAAATGATTCAAGATTTCTGGAACATAAGTCAAGGATAATTGGTGGTCTAAAAGCCTCAACTTTCACCTGTTTCACCCTTAAATACTAATAAATAACATTGGAAAAAGTTAAATTTTGGATACTCAGATCAACAACAGCACCAAGGTTATCTGAGTTTGCAACAAACACATACTCCTTACCCTGCGAAGGATAAAGGAACACAGAAAAAAGGTAAGATATTCAGGTAAATTTGGAATACAAGTTACTGCTCAACACTTAAAGGTAAAAACATAATCCTGCATCACATTCTGAACCTGTGATAATAAAGCATCAAGCTTGCCACTGTTATACAAGGATGGGAAAACATCACCATGTCCAGGAGGATACCTTCAAGTGAAGAAAGCAGCTAATAAAGAACTTCTCATATAATCAATCAAAGAAAACTAACATTTACACTCTCATCATTCGTACATAACTACACAGCAAAAGGCCCATTCCATGCAGAAATGCTCCTTGTGCAGTTTAAGACACCTTTTTTTCCTCTATATATTAGAAATTTTCTAAAGTGATTACTCTAAACTTTACTTCTTTAGGTGAAGCTGAACAAGATAAGTAACTAATTTCATGTAAATTAAATGTACAAAAGCTAATATCATATGCCTGTCATACAGTTCAAACGCAACCCATGTTTGATAGTTGCAATGAATTACCCTTTACTGGCCACAAGTGCAGCATACTTCATAATTTAGGTATTCTACATTGGTCAAACTCCAATATAGAGCAAGAACAAATAGGCATGAATCTCAAATATAAATTAACAAGCAGGGAATTGGGAAAAAAAACATGAAATTTTAATTCTTACAGTTGAAATATAATAATAAACACAAATTAGTCTTATTCATGAAAATTCATAGATATTACAAACCTTTATCACTGAAATGCCTGGTAATCCATCAAATAAAAAGCCAGTGACAAAGGAATGAAAATATATCTGACAAGCTTACCTAATAATAAAACCACAAGGGCATTGTATTGAAGAGCCTTTAATTCAACTTTTCAGATATCAACTACCCTAAGCACTATGAGCATATTTCCATTGCATGCATAGTCACATATGCTAACAATACTTAGATTTACCAATATACAATGGGGGCATATATACAAACTCATATGTGTCAGTTGCTAAACTCCTCCTCCCTTCCAAATATATAATTACGTCCATCTCTCAAACAGGTATTAGTAGAATTTATAATTCAAATGCACAAAAGCAATAGTATTATGTGTCCAAATATTCATTCCCCAGCAGAAAATTTTCATTATATAGAAGAATACCATCCATCTTTTCCAGTCTGTCCTTTGCTTGGCAGTGGCGAGAAATCATCAACAACAATACGAGGATACTGGCTCTGTGTAAATCCAGGGGAATAAAATATAAGTTAATTGTTTTATCTTATCTGGAAGCGCACAATTTAACACTGAAATGCTAGCCAAACAGCAATACTACACACCTGATTGAAAGAATGGATCTCAATGTTTGATTTTGAGTACTTCTCCACAATCTAAGCAGGAAAAGAAGTGGTAAGTTACCACTGAAATGAAGCCAAAACATAAAACGTCAAAGAAGGAATTAAACATCAAGGTCAGACCTTAAGTGTATCTTCATGAGTGTTGAATGAATTCATCAGAAGCAGGGGAACTTTGCACCCGTATTTGGAATTGAGATTCTATAATAAGTCTAACTGTAAGTTGCAGGTGAAGATAAACAAATAGATCAAAAGTACATTCATATCAAAAGAAAGGATGCCAGATAAACTTAAACCTCAATCTGGATGACAATAAGGTCCAGAAATGTCAGTCCATTGCGAACTTCAATGACAGATCTGCATTACAGAAATTGTTCCAACTTATATCACTTTTAAATTTAAAACTTTACAACATTATTTACTAAATCAAATGAATTTCAGATGCAACCAGCCCCTCTTCCTAACCCATGTCTCTCACACACGTTATCTTCAGGTATGGTGGGACCCTGGCAGGGATGAGGGGTATGTATAAAGTGTATCTCGTTAAAATTCTGAGAATACGGCAAAAAGAAAAACATACTTGGGACCAGTGCAGCCCATTGTTGTCCCCAGACCTCCATTAAGCTTCAAAACAACGAGTTTGTCCAGAAGTTTCTTGGTTTCTGCAGGATCTGTAGATAGAAGCATTGTGATAAGCTTCTAGAAAGTAACACCCAGTGATAGAGAATCACCGATAATTCAAAGCGTTACCATCAGAAGTAGGCGCTAGGCTATCATAAGGAACTACTACTTCATCGGTGGGTGTTTGGATCTTACTCCACTCGATTTGTTGCGCTTCACCACTTCATTCAGTTCAGAATTTCAAATCCAATGGATAATCAGTAATTCGAAAATTTGTCATAATGAGACAAAAATCAACACTACATATAAGATCTCAAAAATCTAAACGAATTTAGAATAATTATTTGGGGAGAAAAATATCTGAAATCATAGATTGCAACAGAATCAGTTATAAAAGCAACTAATCTAGAACTAGTAAATACAAATCTAGGTGAACTAACAAGACAACAACTGAATTGATTAAAAAAATGAAACTGAAATAGCAAACGAATTGAAGCGTAATTTTGCGCGGAATCACCTGAGATAGCGAGCAACAAGGCTTAAGAAACCATTTTTCTCGTTCTCACTGCAAAAAAGAAACATAAGGGAATCAGAAACAGGTGAAGCGAACTTAGATCCAAATTAAATGAATACGAAGCATCAAGTAGCCAGTGATGACCTGATATGGTTAAGAGCAGCAGTAGCCGTCTTGAGTTGAGAGAGCCTATCGGTTGCAGTAGCCATTTCTGGATGAATTGAACCGAGAGAGAGAGAGAGAGAGAGTGAGGTGGTGAGGTGGTGTGGTGTTGTGACGTGTTACGGTATGCAACGGAGATTATAACCAAGAGAGAGAAATTTGTTGTCTTCTTGCACTATTTGTTAGATATTTAAAGAGTTAGAAACCGTCAAAAAAATTAAAAAGGAAAAAAGAGTGAGAAATGGAATCGGAGAATATGCAGGCGAATGTAACGCTTATGTGCACATGGAATGAGAGCTTCCAGTAACCAGCAGAAGAATAAGGTAACCAAATTATGACACTTAAGTTTAACTTTCCTTTTATCTGATCGTTGATAGATTTTTGTGTTTCTGTGTACCCAAATCTGTGATTCTTGTCAATCCAATCCAAATAGAATACGGAAGTATAGAGTTGCAAAATTCAAAAGAAGCAGTGAATTTCTCGGGCACTCAACACAATGTCAAAGCCCAACATTTCTATCGCCACTTCTTTCCTCTCTTTCAATCTTTTACCGTCATTCTAAGCGAAACATGTAACCTAACCATATGGAATCAGTTCTCTGGATATTAGTGTTCTTAAAACCGACCGGTTATTGAACCGGAGGTTTTATTAGTTACCGGTTTGACCGGACCGGTGTGACGTCATAATTATGTAATAATTATATTTAATTATATATAATATTAATAATATTTAAATATATATATAATAAAAATAAAAAAAATTTGATTGACCAGTGGTCGGACCGGTCCGGTTTGACCGATTCAATTTGAGATCGATTTACAGGCTTAAACCGGACCGATCGGACCGATCAGTCCAGTCCGAGTTTGAAAACTATGCTGGACATGGTATGACTCTAAAAATTACCTTTCTTATAATCAAGCTTTTAGTTCCTATTGGACTTTTAATAGCCTTGCCTTAAAGAAAAACGTTGCACCATTTAATTTATAGTAGAATACATCTTTCTTTCAATTTCATTGTTAATAGGCATTAATGTTCTCCTTCTTAGTCTCTTTTGAGGTTGCACCACAGAATTTATGACCTTCTTCTGTCAATATTTTGTAAATGAAATAGGAAGGACTTGTTCCCTTTATGTCACAAAATTTCTATTTCAATGCCTTCTTATGCTCCCTTAACACTTGTAATAATTCGTCTTTTTGTTTATTGGACGACCAAGCGCAATTATCACCATTTACTTGAGTTCCCGTCTAAAAAAGAATATTGGAAATGTATTTGTTATTCTAAGTTTTGTGGTTCTCTATAAATCACTTAACTTTTGATTGGGTTAATTTCATGTGATCTTCGTGATCTTTTTTTTTTTTGGGTTGAAAGGTCTTTATTTACCTCCAAATAAACTACTTGCTTTTGTAGTCTTCACTTTGAAGTTAATTTTCTACCCTCTCCTTTTCCATAATTCCTAAAAAAAGAAGCAAATTTTTAATGCCTAATATAACAAGAGAACAACAAGAATCATCACCTAAGTTCGAATATTTTAATGCATTTAGCAATTTGAAGTTTAAGTTTTTCTCTGCAACTTTACGGATCAATTTGCCTTCATGGAAATTTATTATAACCTTTTCTATAGCAAGGAAAAGTCTATATATTTTCTTAAGTATTTTTCTTGATTTTGATGTTAAATTATCTTTTTTTAACCTAGTTCTTGAGATTTTTAAGGCAATTGTGTAAATTAGACCTTGGGATGATATTATTCAAGAACTATAGGCCATTTCAAGAAAAATCATAAAGAAAATTATAATTCTTAGAGAAACACGATCTGGTTCGTGCCCATATGCCACCTTATGGTCTAGATGGATTAATTGTAGCAAGTGAAATTACCTGATCCATAATTATATATGAGACTGTGTGCAGTTCATAGAGGAAATATGAAGATCTATGATTTAGTGACAAGGCTATGTAAGAGACCATATACTAATTTCAAGAAAGTACAATTCGCAATTTAGTGATATAGTCGTGCCATAAAATGCATGCTAGTCGTAAGAGAAATAGGAGGATCTATGATCTAACACCAAAGTAGGTTAAAGACCTTGTCTCTCTATAATATACAACAAATGGATATGCAATTGGTCCAGATTTCTCACTTAAGACTCTCCTCTATAGGAGGTCTTGAGTTCGAGTCATGCCAAAGGAGGAGAAATAGGCATGTTCCTATTGATGATCCTCTAACCTCCTGGGCACAGCTCCTTGATCGGATCAATTACGAACGCCTCGCTTCCAGCGGCAGTGTGAGAGTTGGAGCTACTAGGAAACCTGAGGGCTGATGGGAACCTGAGCAAGGGGGAGCCAGTGATCAATCATCAGTTGACCAATCAAGTATGTGAAGACTCCTTGTGCGCAGAAGTATATAGGCTATGTAAGAACCTGAGGGATCTTGAGGTTCTAGATTTACATTCTCTAGGCTCTTGGGGTGGGGTCGTAGAGGTTTAAGATTAGTCTGGCTAAGCCGGGATACCTAATGTAATAAAAAAAATAAAAAAAGGGATATGCAACCTAAGGCGTGGATGTGTCAGAGCCTCTGTCCCTCTCTAGAAAGATTTTCAAGATAACTTGATCATTACTTCTTAAATTGGTCATAGCTTTCTCATATAAACTTTCATTAAGATGATTCAAGCGCCAATTGAAATTTAGGAAAGAAATAGACAACTTTCATGTTTTAAGTGTTTTGAGTTTTAAAGAGATATATGGGTCTGTATGCCAAACCGTGTTTCCTAATATGACAGATTATAAATAGACAAGGGAAGCCTTAATTTTGAGAGTTCTTTCACTTTACACTTTGGATTAGCCACTAAGGTAGACAAATAAACCATAGAGGAATACGTAGTAGTTCTTTTTAAAGGAAAGAAAGATCAAAATCATCCCAACAACATAAAGGTCACACAAAAAATATTGAGATAAACTCTAAAAATCTCTCTATTTTTTATTTTCTTTTGTTTCTTTTTTTCATTTATTGGTTTAAACATGATGAGTGGCTAATTATTTCATACATATAGAAAGGTAGGAACTATAGTGCTTTTCTTTATATTGATTTGATTTATTTTGATTTATAAATGAGATATATTTTTATGAATTGCTTTTGATTGATCTTAATGTATGATTTAGTTATATCAGTGTCTAAACCTGATTATCATTCACTTATCGATAGCTCAAAAAAGGTTGCTTGTGAGTGAATCACAACATAGGTAATAGGGTTAAATGGGGTACTTAAGAGAGTCTAATAACTGGTGATTTAGTCATATATTTAGTATCATAATTAAATCTTTTTGCTTATTTATCTAAGTATTTTTATCGATTTTTTACTTAAGTTGTTCATATTTTGTTTCTAGGTCTAATTCGCTTACTTGGAGAAAAAAAGGAACAAACTCAAACAAGTTTAGAGTAATTTAGAGCTATTTTGATTGAGTTATGGAGTGCATGACAGTGTGCATAGCCATGTTGGAGAGTTTTAAGGCATGGTGGAACACATCCATGTTGATATGAAACACACCTATATTGAGTTGTGAATAGGTCGTGTTGACAGTATATGCTCGTATCTGTGCAAGTGTTAGCTCTACGAAGCATTGCGCATTCATTTGAAGTACACGAAAAATTAACATACCGGTGTTGATGCCTTATGTATATCCTAAAATCTGAATTTCAATTTTTAAAAGCCAAGATTAAGTGGCAGAAGAAAGAGTAGGCTAAGGAAACACAAAAAAATTCCCTAAAATGGCAGGAAGCACGAAGAATAACCAAGGAAACCTTTTAAGGTAAGATTTCATCAATCTAGTGTGAAAATTTTGAAGATTAAAGGGAAATTTCATCAATCATGTTATCCTTATTTTTTTGCTTTCTGTTTAGTTGTGATGTTATGTTAAATAAGATTAAGAATTAAAACCTTTTTGGTATCTAGATTAGATGAACCCCGGGATAGACCCTGTAGTGATTCTATAATAATTTAATTTATTCTTTTATTTGATTCAATTATGTATTCTTTATTATTCTTTAATTAATAATGTCGATATCTTTGATTCATATGTGATTTCATGTAATTGAGATTGAGAAATCCTTTGTATTAATAGATTTAACATAATTGAAATGAGTTACATGCAAATCTAGAGATAGGTCAACATAATTTAAACATCTGCTGGTCCTAAACTTCTTATCTTTAAGCATTTGAAATTGCTCCTCATAGGCCCCGACATTAAAATATAGCATCTGATATCGCACTAGTAGATGTGTAGCAGTATCTTGCGCAAGTAGTGGGCAAGCTTCACTCGAGTCTCTAAATGATCCTTCACCCCTTTATCTTTTTTCTGAATGCCTCCTTTTTCCTTCATTGTTGCATTGCCTTTGTTCTTCTTGTCATTATGTCTAAAACAAAATAAATTGTGAGGAAATAATAAATATTCATACAAGAGGATTTCTTAATCTCAATCATATGAACTCAAACATTGAAATAATATTTGTAGATATTAATTCAATAACTAAAAAGCATAACTAAATTTAAACAATCAAATTACATTAAATAAAAAAAAATCAAATCACAATATCCATCCCAACTTAGGATTTAGCATAACTAGGAACTAAACAAACTTAGTTCATAAATATAGAAAACAAAACAAACAACAAAAGTTTAGAAGATTATACACACACACACACACACACACACACACACACACACACACACACACACACACATAGGGTTTAGCATAACTAGGAACTTAACAAACTTAGTTCATACATATAGAAATCAAAACAAATAACAAAAGTTCAGAAGATTATATATATATATAAAGAATCCTTAATGCATGCTCAATGACAAATTCTCGGGTATATTATCCAGTCTCATTCTCAATTCATGATTCAATTTCTCGCCATT
>JAOSBM010000007.1:2832602-2851924 GCA_027568955.1 Erythroxylum tenue
TACAAAATATTTTAATTATTTGTTTACAAAATAAATTATAACTAAATATGAGTAAAATTTTCTCATTAATATTTGATATAAAATACTAACATAAATGTTAACTTTGTTTAATCTCATACCAAATACACAAAATTAGTAATTTTATTTCTGGTTGGGTCGGCTGTGCTAGGCCCAAGCCCACCTTCGTACATCCACGGCCCATACGGCCCGACAGGAGTTAGACTCCCATACAAACACAAGAATCTACGTAAACTTAGCATCCACAACATATATAAGGTACTATTCCACCGTGATTAAGGTATGAGACTGTAACCCTAGCTGTTCCTCATATTCTCAGTTACCAAAACATCTCACAAAGATTGACTTGAGCGTTGGAGGGGCCTCCCGGGAAACAACTCCCGGCCCGCCGTTATCTGTTTTGCAAGTATCTTGCAGCTAGAATCACACAGGTCATGGATCAAAACAACGACGTTCAACCTCAACAGAATTCGGCAGAACTAATTTCTATTACAATTCCCTTTCTATTCTCATTCTCTCTCGATTTTGCCATTCTTTCGTTAGGTTACCAAATAACACCTAAAAGGTTTAAGAAGGGAATAAGAATAAATCGGTGAAGAACCAAGCCTAAAACACAAAGGGCAAAGGGCACGGCATGAAGAAGGAAACAATAGCCAAAAGAGAAGTACATGCACTAAACGGTGAAGCAAAACGCAAACCACAAAAAGGGTAAACACAACAAATAACAAAGCAAACCTATGCTAAAGGAAACAGCAGAAGAAGGTAGCCATGAAATGACGAGCTTGATAGACAAAATGCGCACATAAGATACGCGTTGAGAAATAATAAAGACACTGGATCAAAACGGTAAAGCTGGTGAATACAACAGTGAGTAACTTGAATAATGATTAAAACGCGGGGAGCCAAATGCAGAGCGCGAGATAAAAATTACAAAAGATGACGCCTGTGAGCCAGGGAATCAAAATCATTGCTGGAGGAGATGAAGCCCCAAATCCAATACCAATGGCTTGAATGAATGAAGAACACGTCTCTCCTTACTATTGGGTCTTCGTAACTGTACGAGATTTTAATAGAAAAAGTGTCCCCTTTCAAGTTCACTGTAGCTTTTTACTCTACCTAGCTATCACATGCTCTTGAGCCATGTTTTGAAAATCGAACCGAATTGATCGGTCCAATCAGTTTTGGTTCAGCCTGATTCTGTTGAGACTGGATGTTGCTGTTCGAATTTATTGTCTCGGTAGGCTTGACGTAAAGAATACCTGCAAAACAATAAAGACACTCCGGGGGTTGGTTCCCGGAAGGCCCCTCCGACGCTCAAGTTAGTTTCTTTGTGAGAGTTTTTGGCAGCTGAGAGTAGAGAAAAGTAAGGTATGAGTCTCGTACCTCTATTATGGCGGAATAATACCTTATATATGAAGCAATTGCTAGGTTTAGGTCTTTACGTACGTCTTAGTGTTTGCATGGGAGATTGTCACCTACGACTAGGCCGTCGACACCTGGACCTGGGATTGGGCCTTGTATGGCCGACCTAACCAAGTTTGATCGGTGATTGGTCGGCTATTCGGTCCGGTTCATTCTTAAAAATCGATTTTTAATTGAACCAGTCAGAACAGGTCAAAACCGGTCTAATCGATCCGATTCGACCGGCCTGACCACTAGTTCAATTAATTTTTTAATTTTTTTTATATTTTTATATTTTTTTAATATTAAATATAATTATTGCATAATTATAACGTCACACTGATTCGACTGATAATTGAATAGGTCGAACCGATCAAACCGATAATTAATAAAACCTTCGGTTCGATAACTAATCCAAGTTTTAAAACACTGCTGCTGGAAAATCCTCCTAGTCGCCCTTCTTCTCCATCCCACACTATTTTAATCGTCCTTTACAAAAGTTATTAAAAGTTCCCATTCCTATCGTTTTATTTCGATTCCTCCGCGACTGGATATTAAACGAGGCGTTAACGTTTTCAATGACATGGCTGCAGTTCAAAAGTGCTGTCGCACGTGTCCAAAAAGAATATGACAATGGTCTGAATGGCATTGGGACACAGAAGCTGCCAATGGGGACTGCAAAAAGCTATACCTAGACGCTCGAATATTCTCAAGGACCCAACCCTTCCGTCGGATCAAGTGGAAGGGCTGCAATTTATAAGGGCCTCAAACTTCCTCTCATCGTCTTCTGCGGGTGGATGGATAGAGAATCTAGTTGAAATCTAGTATTCCTGTCCTTTCACATAATCCGAGTCAGGACACCAACTTTCTCCGTGGTTTTCTTCAGCTTGACCCAAGTTGGCGTTTGCTTCAAACAGCCCCACCTCTTAATTGATTTGAGTTGTCAAACAATACCATTCGACCGTTTGTTTCCCAAGTCTCCTTTCTTTAATTCCACCTAAACCCGTGTACAACTAATTTTACAACCTTTCGCAGATCATTCAAATCGTGAACCTCGAGTACTTCTCAGTTTTAGCCATTTTAGGCGGCCGGACTTTGTCAACGAGGAGGTACGTTAGACCAGAACATAAATAGAGAAGCAAGATCTCTTTTGCCACATTACTCGACAATGGAAGCGTATTAGGGAATTTGAAATGAATTCCATCAATACTAAGTTTGCTAAAACAGTCCAATCTATCAGAACAAACTAGTTGATCCAGGCAAAAGACAGGTTCATTAAAGAGAAATGCTCAGGAAACCAAGGGCCCCGCTCTCTTTCTCAAGTCTAAAATGTTTGCAGTCCGTGAAATAAATGAAAGGATGTCATACAGCTTTCAGTTGTGAGGGGCAGCCCTGCGCAACAACTTTTCACAGCTTTCGGTTGTGAGGGGCAGCCCTGCGCAACAACTTTTCATACTTTCCCCTGCATACCACCTAGGAACTCCACTCCCTGTTCCCCCATTTTCTGCACATCCTCTGGGGATAATATCTTGATACACCAAACATTATTGACAAATGACCTGCAATTGGGATAGAAACAATATACAAGAACAGATAATATCAATGAGAGACATGCTAAAAGTAAATTTGAATGCTTTCTGTTTGCGTTACTTACTCCCATGGGTCATCACCAAGGAGAAGTATATCATTCTCCCTGTCAACGAATACAAGCTGCCAGCCTGATCTATGAGGGTTTTCTAATCTTCCCTCAATTCCAAACATCTGAACCAGTTCCTCTCGCAGTTCATGATAACTGCTGAAGCGGGAGATGTCTAACGAGCGTCCAATCGTCGAACCCGATTTGTAAACCTGCAAAAAGAATTATGTAGCAATACTGAGCTGAGACCCATTGTAAAAGGAACACTTAAAACTTCTTGTGGCTTGTACCTTGATGAAGGTTTGACTGCGAGTTGGTGAGCCCCGTTGCCCTGTGCTAGCTAAGAGCTCAGAAGAGTCTTGGACACAATCATACATAGAACTCTGAAGCCTGGAATTTTCCACTGCCATAGAGGGCGTATCAGCCTTAATTGAAGAAGAGCCACATCTAGGCATTGTGACAGGTAGTAGAAGTCCAGATGAATCAATATTCATCCCAAAAATTGTATGATTCTGAACATCAGAATCACAGTTTTCATGTTCCACTACAGCTTCTTTCTCATTGTATAATCTAGGGAATGGCACTGTATTGGCAAGTGCATTAACTTGTGAATTTGAATGCTTGGGAGCCCATGACTGTTGAGATAACCGCTCACTTACCATGAACTGACCTCCGTTTGAATAATTCAAAGGATTTTCACTAGCTCCAGGACACAGAGAACTAGGCATCTTCTGTATTGTACTGGATAGAGAAATATCTGCATTTGAGTTCGTATAATCGATTTTTGAGTAGGATGGAGAAGGAACATTTGATTGCTGTCTTTGGAGCTGCTCAGTCTGAAACAGAAGGGAATCATGGTAATTTCGTTGCCTTTGTTGTCCTTGGCTGTCCAGCAGAGTGTTAAACTGTTGCTGCGAGAGATGCTGGGGCAAGCTTTCAATTGCAATTTGGCCCTGTGCCTGCAACATGTTATGGTGCATATTTCGTTGTATTGCTTGCTGTTGATACTGAAGATGCATCGGTGGACTATGGCTGCTTGACTGCTCATGAGACACAAAGGGCTGTTGATACTGCACATGCTGCTGTCTCTGAAGATCACCATTTCCCAGGTTCTGCAAACTGGCTACCAGCATTGCCTGGTATTGCTGATTATGGTTATTACCCAAAATTGCTGGATCCAGCTTCTGTTGCATCCATGAAAATGTGTTTGCAGCTTGAAAATTCAGACTTTGTAGACCCTGTTCTCCACTTCCACCACTTAGCCAAATCAAGCCATTAGCTGCATCACCTGTGTTATCTGCAAAAAGACAATAAGTTGAGGGAAAAACAAACTAGAATACTAGAAATAGAACTGGTAAACCTTGTGTTGGAAATAATTCCAAGTTTTAATTGTTTTATTGGGACATATAGTGTTATGAGTTTTCAGAAAGTTTTAATCTATTACAATTTGATATGTAGTTTTCTTAGGATATAGGCCTGAAGTACTACAAAGATGTCACTAACTACTTTGTTGTAACATAGTTATTGTTTGATTTTGGCTATTAACACGGACTTGAATTTCTTACCTCCTAGTATCGTTCTCCAAAGCTTCTAAATCTTTTCTTCTTTCTTTCCCCTTACCCTAAATTCTTGTTGTTTGGGACTATCCTACATCTGGAAGGTAGTGAATGAATTGACAAAGTCAAAATGATGGTTGACTGTAGCCGTATCAAGGGCCAAGATGTCGTAGAAGAATCAAGATACAGGAAAAGGAAAGAAATGTTAATAGTAAGTTCCATTATGCCTTGATTTTTCTTTCCCAAGAAAACTAGTAATTGCACCGTCAAAGGAAATTTTGTGATATCCAACAGCAAGTGAATCGGTATGGTACAAGACAGGACTTTGAGTAAGAAGAGGAAAGGAAACATGCAACTGCCAAAACTATTTCGAACTATATTTCAAAATTAAAATTATTTTCACTCCAAATTATATAATTAGTTGGAAAGAATGTTAAAAATGAAAAGGTTAAACAAAAAGGTTTATTTAATTAGAATACAATATCATTCTATGGCATAGTTTCGAGGGTAGAATCAAACAATACAGTTGATAAACCTACTCACATAAAACTACAAAAACAAGAACATTGAAGTTTCTCCAAAAATCCTTCTTGTTTAGTTGAAGCTATCAAAATTCAATTCCTTAAAATAGGCAGTCTTTACATCTATTAATATTTATATCACATCACAATGTAAGACAAGTTTGAAAGATTAATGACTAGATCTTGCATAAATTCATGCTAAAGAATTCTTTCTAAGTGTGCCATCAAAATATAATATAGCATGGGAAACAGTGTAATTTATCTCTGAAGAAAAACACCTGATATCCATCTACTTTTTAGTGTTTTATAGTTTTCATCCCTCGCTTATTATAAGCTACTTCGAAACGAGTTTATTCTAATTGTGTAGTTCAAATTAAGGAAGAAAGTATTCAAGTAACTTATTATTTGGAGATTTCGAGTTTGATTCATACTCCCCTCTTGTTTATAATTAATTAATGTACTAAATTTAAACAAAAATTTACAGATTTTAAACAAAAATGTAGGTCAGCTCAGTCAGCCAGTTAATGTCATTTGTACTTCTAGGATTGAAGTCTGAACCCCACCTATAGCAATCTCTTTTGCATGCAAGAAAATTGGCTAAACTGAACCTAGTCCTTCCCTGCTATGGTTGAACCATCATGTTCAACTATGGCCAGTTTCTTGATGTATCACAAAATGTTGACCTAGAAGGACATCTATCAACATGCAAAATGTTATGTACATCCTTAGATCTGCATCCCTATTATAATGTCACGTGCGCTCTATTTTCTTCCAAGTTATAAACCTTTGTATAACTGGTTGAACATCAGTTTTAGGCAATATAATGTATCCAACCAGTTAGCCTGAGGGAAAGACATGAAACAGATTTATGAAAGATCAAGGCATAAATACCAAGTAAGGATGAAGATCCAGGATGCCAAGGTCGCTTCAATCTTAGAGGGAAAAGAGAGGGATACATTGGAAAAGTTGTTAGTGGCTCGATTTCCCATAATGATACCCTTGGCTGCCTCTCGCCTGCAGTTGACTCATCCCAACCAACCTATAGAAGAAGATAAACCAAATAAGTGCTAAAGGAAAATAATAAAGAATAAACATACAAGGCATACTCACGACTGGACTTGCAAGTTGTGAGTAGACACATTATACCACTGGCAACAGTATTTAAGAACTACAGCCTCAATCTTCCTCATAGAAAGGTGAAATATAACAGTGACACAAAAAGACACGTCATACGACATATATACACATAAGAGAGTTGGAGTCACCAAAAAACTTCTTGTTGTGATTTTATTGTTCTAGCACAATATTGGAGAAAAATAACTTCATGCATGTAAAATTAATCTAGATTAGCATTTCCAACATAATTATTGAACATTTAAGCTATGTTGGAAACCTTGAAGTTCAATCTAAAGTTGTATCCATCAAACAGGCATGAAAGAAAATTATGAATAGGGAAGATCAACTACTTTCAAGCAGCTGCGGAAAGTTAGCATGGAATGAAGAACTATTTTGTAAGACAATAGATAAACAATTAATGAACATAACATTGTATACAGAAGATTATAAGCTGCACCTAAAAGAACAACCACATAACCTAATTCCAAGACTTCACAAAAAGGAATTCAAGATATAAAAAAAAATGTATACTAGATGGTTGATATACATTTCCCATTAAATTAATTGGCAAAAGAGTAGGTGAAAATGAATGAACAAGTTCAACTATATCCTTTCCTTCTTGAAAAATAGAAATATTTGTACATATGCAGCACAAGGTATACACCTTGGAACACATCAGAGGAATTTCTGGCTATTGATAAAAATGGAGATAGTAATTCAGTACTAATGGTCCATGACAATATGAAAGGTATGGATGCAGCCTGAAATGGGAATTCGGCCAACACACAGGATCCAAATCATTTATGCCAGTTATTGTACCCATATGAACTTGTTCATTCATTTTCTCCTACTCTTTTGCCAATTAATTTCATAAGCAATGTATATCAACCATCTAGTATTCTATTTGTACATATGCAGCACAAGGTATACACCTTGGAACACATCAGAGGAATTTCTGGCTATTGGTAAAAATGGAGATAGTAATTCAGTATGCTAATGGTACATGACAATCTGAAAGGTGTGGATGCAGCCTGATCACCTTGACAGATCTCCAATGGGAATTCGGCCAACGCTCAGGATCCAAATCATTTATGCCAGTTATTGTACCCATATACCTGTTGAATACAAGCTCATCAAACTGCAGATGTTCATATGACATAAAGACGCAACAATATAAACAGTAGCATTTGTCAACAAAATGGTCATGGATGCCTGGGCATTTAAGGCGCCATTTGTGTGATGCTATTGTAATCAATACAAATTTACCACCCAAACAACAAACAATATGATGTAAAATTAACCAGAATGTATACAGCTGGAGAATATACACAGATAGAAGCTATTTTACCTATGAATTAACCTGCACTGAAAAATTATGAACCTTGTGTAAATTTCATTTAACTCTGTCAATGAAAAGAAAATGGTTTCTGCATATTATACATTCAGCTCCAAACATTTTACTTAACCATACAAAATCAGAATGAATTAAGACATCAGGGTCATATGTTAGATACATACACACACACACACACATATATATATAATGGGCATACTGAAGAATTAGTCAAATGTTTTCCATAAATTAGATTCAAAGACATGGGAGATATTATCATCATTTTTTACTAGCAACAATTATAATACCTACGCACACTTGATTCTTCAGTCTCAAAAAGCATCCGGAAGCGCATCCCAATCGATACACGTGTATGAAATACTGCTTTAACATATTTTGAGAGGGGTATAACAAACTCCGATGGACTAGCCCTGACAAGAATACACATGTTAAATATGGAGAGTAGATCAATCAAACACAACAATAAAGAAACCTGCAAGCACCTTTTGCACCTTGGGTTATAAAAGACAGTGAAGCAGCTATTAGTTGCTGCAGCATGGGCTGCAGCAGCAAGCAATCCAATGTGCATGCTATCACTGGATAGCACAGATGATGGCATCACAGTTTGCGGTCGAATGGCTCGACGAATCCCTAGGAGGAGTTGATTTTTCTCATTCCTATTTTAAATATTAAAATGGTAAGTTGCATCAAACCATACATTGAGTTAAATTACTAAGACGTTCATGTACCAGATAAAAAGGACAGAATCTCCAGCTACAAGCCTTTTAGCACTGACAAATACACTCCAACCCGTTGTGAGTAGATGGCGCTTAGGCTGGCCTGCAATTAAGGAGGGAATAGACATATCCCAATCTTGTGTCAAAAATCAGTTATCAGAATTTAGAAGGCCATTCGGAAGTAATTATTACATGACCTCATTACCAGTGATTAGAATGGGAATAAACCATTTCAGATTACTACCTGGCATAACTCCCACTCTGCTATAGAAAATTATACAAAACAGCAATTTTAAATTTACTATTGACAGGGAGAGATGATCAACAGTCAAACACCAAAAACACATTCTGATATCTGAACTTCTCAATTTATGAGTCATACAAGAGGGAACATTAAAGCTAAATTCCCGCAAAATTCTATAAGCAATGCGGCCAAAATGGTATTAACCTTAGACATTGAGCATCCAAAATATGGATAAGACAGTCATAACTCAGAGTTCAACATAATCTTCAAAGTTTTTACAACTTCCATCCCACCTTTTATGATTATCGAATAAAATAAAACCAACTATTTTCACACAGCAATAGGTGCCTTTAGTAAAAACCAAAATAATGATCAAATTGATCTGAAGTAAGAAATAGATCCTACAATCTGCACACTAAATATATGTACTGCTTGATGGTTCTCAACTTTGTTTTGTAGAAATGATACCCTAAGTAGGTCAGTATAGTAAGCAGCCATTTTAACTAGCCAAACTCTCTCTTTTCCATCAGATAAAACAAAAATTTCAAGAAAGCTACTTAAACATACATAAATTAAACTCTCTAATATGAATCCTTCCAACGGATAAAACAAAAATTTCAAGAACGCTACTTAAACATTCATAAATTAAACTCTCTCATATGAATCCTTCTCCCTCTTCTCCTCTATATTCTATCTGCTTAACTTCCTGAAACCCTCACAGGTAGTGCAGCAAACGTTGGACCCACTACAATACATATAGCAAGACTGTAATGGATGCTACTTGAACATAAATTCATGATTGTTTTCATTTCATTTCAGTGATCATTTTATCTTTCTCTCTTCCAAGATATTTTATATTCTCAGACATGCAACCTTCTCCCTCTTGTCATCTCTCTTCTTGCTGCCTATCTTCCTCAAAAACTCATAATGATGTAGCAAAACATTGGATCCATGACATTTCATCCTTAACACCTAAACAATAAAGAAATAAGCATTTACCAAAAAAAAAGAAAAGAAATAAGCACCATAAATATGGAAGTATCTTTTAGAAAAAAAAAATTCACAAGAACTGGAAAGTTACATATTAGGGAGATTATTAGCATTAGCCAAACTTTCAGAAACTCAAAAACATGGGGATCTCTGTTGCAAGAGACCATAAAGGCAGCTCATAAAATTCCAAACCAATTAAGTAGTGTAAATCTAGCCCATGTTTAAAAGATTACACTAGGCACATTTTTATTCTCTAACAGTGCTCTTCAGTTGAAATAAGAAAATCATGAACAGCTGATAAAGCACAAGTCTAGTCTCAGGAATGAAACTCCTCCTACATGGGACATTCAAGGGATGTAAATAATCATAACCTGTAATATGCACACAGGTGCAAGCTACAGAAACAAGTACTGACAACCATATAAAACCAATGCATAGATCAACATAAACCAATGCATAGATCAACATAAAGCTTACTTGTATATGACTAGTTATTAACACATTGATTGGACATAATAATGCCTACTCATAAATTGTTTTTTCTTACTTGCACACTCGGTGTAAAGAAACAAACCAAAATGTAGTTAAATGCAAGTTACCAGCAAAATTGCATTACCAATCACCATACCAAATTGCATTACCAATCACCATTCCATGAAAACAGATAGACCAACTACTCTACAACACATCATGGGAGATGGCTTGGCAATCTTTATCTGACTAAAAATACAATAGGTTTAGAGGTAGGTATTTTCTTCACCCATGGATGTTGCTGGCAGGAAGACTTAATCAATGATAATCAAGTTCTTGTCCGGAGCACATAAGAGTTCTTAGACCCAGTTTATCAGAAGGTTCAGTTAAGAAACACATATTATCCAAACAAATGACCAAAAGAGCCACTTCAAATTGGGAGTTGAAATGAAAGAATTATGTGCTATCAAAATACTTGATACATATAAACAAAAATAATTGGCCAACTGCCATATTCACAGGAATAGAGGAGAAAAATGATAAGATTGCAGATGGACGCATAAAATAAGGTTATTGACACTTGTAACCAACTATACAGCATTCCTACCGCATAGAAACTCAAATCTTAATGATATTTTTCATGCAGTCAAGGAAAGTTATGGTGTATACCTCGAAAAATATGCCTAAACTTCCATTCAACATCATGGAGATCCCTGGCAATAAGTTCCTGGGCTGGTGGTTGTAGTGAAAAATCCTGCCAAATGAAGAAATAGTAAGAGAAGTGAAAATGATACTTACCAACGTTATCAACTAAACATCTCAAAGAACAGATAGCCAAGAAAATGACTACCAGTGGGGGAAAGACTTTCTCAGCTGCACGACGAGGGACAGAGAAGCCTCCATGAGTACTGGTATCACTAGCTGTCAGTGTCTTACAAAAGTAATTTGTAGGCTGCTTGCTTGGAATTCCCAGCTCCATGGGAATGATGGTATCTTTCTGCTCTTCCTGTAAGTGCAATAAACCAAATTAGAATAAGGTAAACACAAATGATAAACGTTATTAGATAATAAGATTACACCACCGGTGTCAAAGGCTGTAAAGTCATTTGGGCATACACTTCATCTGTTTCGACATCTGCCTGAAACTCCAAATAGGGGTTAATACTTACACGATCAAACAAGATATAAGTGCACATAGTGTGGATTGTCAGACAACAAAAATTTATCCTGCAAGAACGAGATGTGACTTGTAACTTTAAAATAAACAAATAAAAGCAAACCCCACATGCATGGTGACATTATGGAGTTGGCATATCAACTGGGGAGGCAAGCTTGGGTAATTGGGTATGTGACCATCAACTTCTTTGTTAGTGGTAGCAGCAACCTATGCAGAAAAAAAGGCCATTATTTCTTCAAATTCGGGAGAACATTTTCAGAAGTAACCATTGAGAAGAATTTGTGATCACGAAAGGAAAACCTGCTCACTGTGACCCTGTGGGAAGTAGACCACTGGGCTTCCAACAGTTGGTAGGGACACCAGTGGACCAGCGCAGGCATGCCACAGCTCCGAGTTCAAGCATTTGTTTTCTCCTACTCATGACAAAAGACAAGGAAAAGGAAACCAATAGGCTCAATTCCAAATTAAACATGCGAGGAACAAGCTGAATAAGCTTTAGATCACCAAAAATCAAATTAAAAGCGGAAACTGAGAAACAAAAGTAATTATAAAACATACCTTCAGGACCCTGCTGACCCATCCCCGGTGATGATGCTGAGTGCTTCATCTCCCACCTCTTTTTAATTGAATTCAACCTTTTAATATTATAGGAAACTTACATACAACTTCAACACTTACTCTCGGGAATATTAGATACCCCTAAATCAATAGTCTTCCAAGTTTAGAAAACTAGACAGATATTCTGCTACCAAAATCCTCCACTGCCAAACATATTACAGAAAAAAGAAAAAAAAGAAACACAACTTCAAGTCACTAAATGCACATGTCTGCTTACGCTGAAGGAAAAAGTAAAGAAAAGCAAAACTCATACTAAACCCAAGTTCATAGACATGTTAGAAAGAAAAGCAAAAGAAAGAGAGTGAGAAATCGCCATGAAATACAGCTATTAAAATGTCTGAAGAACAAAACAGGTAGAGATGAGAGATTTCTCTCACTAAACGAACTTTACTAGAGAGAGTTCTAGGAAAAGCAGACCAAGCTGGACCTGGAAGCAGTGGCAGCAGTACCCACAAGCCAGTGAGAGTGTATGAGAGAGAGAGAGAGGAGTATGGCAAGAATTGAATCCCCACCGCAAACAGATCCGTACAGGATGATCTGGTCCGTTCATCTTTTGACTGATATGACAACAAGCATGTGCCACCATCCTTCACTTGTCCTTATCAGAGTACGGATTTCTCTTTTTATATTATTACAGTTAGAAGATACGTAGTACGTACTGTATTTATTTAATTTTTAAAGAAGTTTTTCGTATTTTATTAAATTGATATAATTTATTAGTTTATATTTTAAATTTTTAATAAACTATATACATTTATTTAAAAATATGAGTTTTAAAATATTAAAATATATAATTTTCTAAAAATTATAAAGAGGTGTATATCTTTGTTCTAATTATAATACTAAACATGTCACAAAATATATAAAAATTATTTTTCTAACTAAAATTAAGAATAAATATAAATATAATATAACATATGAAAGGATATAATTAAACTTATAATTTAGTAGTAAATTATATTTTATATATTATGAAAAATAAATTAAGTACAAATTATTTAAGTAAGAATTACTCTCTCATAAATAATATTTTGAATAATATAATGATTTCTATGAGAATACCTAAAAAGAGAAGTGCATTATATAATTTTAACATGAATTACATAATCAATTTGCCAAAATGGCATCTTTGATTAAAAAAAAGCCACATATGCTTTTGCATTTATAAGGTTATATCAACTTTATTCATTCCATTTTTATTAGTAATTGTTATACAAATTAGACATATAAACCAAATTAAAATTGAATATATCTAATAAAGTGAACAACCATGTCAAGATCTTTTTTTTTTTTGCAGGAAACAAACTAAGAAAATTACAGGCCGAGACGCGGGAACTGGAACTCGAATATATCCACAAGAAGGATATGATGGCACTCGATAGGTGTAGTAGGTAAATAATGGATGCCTACAGGAAAGTGGGCTGCATAATTTGCGAGCCAGTCAACACAACGGTTGCCCTCTCGGTAAATATAGCGATGCGCAACAGCCCAATTGTGAGTAAACAACTCGTGAATGCCCAGATCTTTAATATTACTTATGTGAAGCATAAGCATAATATCCATTTAATGTAAAGTATAAAATAATATAAGATGAGAGAAATCTAAATAATGTATCCAAAAATTTAGTGATGTCGTCATTAATCGCAATAAAGATTAGTATGTCACTAGAATGGCGTCAAATGCTTGTGAAATGTCACTAGAATGGTGTCAAATACTTATCAATGTGATGCTCATGTGTGGTGATGCCCCTGTCAAACTTAATCTCTATATTAACAAAACTTAGAGCTAATTATTTAACCTCTCCTAATCAAATATTTGACCAAGTCCTTCCTTTGAGATGTGTACGTCCTCAGTCCTCATCATATTAAGGTACAAAATCTTTCATAAAACACAATAAAAACATCCTTCTATCATATTTACTTTGTTATGGTAATAAAGTTGGCATATAAACTAACAGGTGGAAAATAATCAACTTATATTTACCAGTAGCTCAAACATAAGCAATAGCCATCTACACTGCCTAGTCAACAATAAACCCAAACAATGACGCCTATACTGCAAAGACATATTTCATTTATGTTTTTGTAAATTCGAAATTAAATATTTTAAAATATTTCCAATCATACTGTATCATTCACATACATCTTATAAACAGATTGGTGAAAGAAAATTGTGAAAACTATTTTTCTATAATTAATTGCAAACAAAACATTACAAGACTCTAAGCTGTCACAACTATAAAAACAATTTTCACATGCAATGTATTCTACATCTAACAAGGCACAAGTTGGCTTTGATACCACTGTAAGGTTCCAATCATGCATCTCATACATAATGTATATCACATATACGCAACAAAAAATAAAATGAAACCTTAAAAATCAGATCTACTTATGCATATAGGTATAGAAAACAAAAACGTAAAATGTAAGATATTTACATACCTTTCCAACGATCTCCTTCGTTCTTTAATCTCCTTCGTATTGGGTTGTCGTAAACCACAACGATCAATGTAGACCGTCTCTAATGAAAGTCCATATGAAGATAGAATGATAAAACCTCACCAAGAGATGGCTAGAATTTTTTCTTTGTGCTAGCAAAGACAAGAATTCTTATGAGAGTTAGAGAGAAAAAGAGTGTGTGTAAGAAAAAATCTTTTTTTTCTTGTGTCTTACATAAGATGCAGGAAAATCATCTCTATTTTCTGTACCATTTGGCCTTCCTTAGCCCCCATCACCAATGGAAAGTTATGGAAAGTTAATGGTCATGAATAACATGTATTAATGTAAGTTATGGGAAGTTGATAACCATGAATAACATGCATTAATGAAAGTTTTGAGAAGTTAATGACCAAATTGGTAGCCAATAACATTTGTTTCTAATACATTCTATGCAACATTTTCTACCACGATCACATAGCGATACAATCTCAAAACATTCTCTCATATCTTGAATCACCATTCAAGACCATTTTACTCATCCTTCAGATCTCTTAAGTGTGTAACCCATTAGGTTTCCGGTTATGTTGGCCACTTGAATTAACACTTAATACAAGTAAGTCAAGAAAGGTATCTAGCAACAAGTCATGACCCCCAATTGATCGAAAAGTCAGTGGTTTGACTACGAGCCCTTTCATACATAATGTTGCCATGCAATTCGTCCTTTAACCATCTATCCCTACTTGGTTCAGAGTATGCTCAAAGTGTCAACTCCCACTAGACTGACTATGTCACATCTAGTCTAAGTGATATTAGATCTTATTATGAGGATCTCATTACTCTATGTATCATTGAAGACTCTCTTCATGACACATATCTGCTATGACCAGAGACTCCCGAGTAATGACCCTGATAAGAGACCGTAGGTATCATCTCCTTCTATCAGGAGTGGTGAATCCTTTATTGGCTACTCAATTACCTATAAATACCTCAAGTTATACCCAATCACCAACCTATGAGTAACCCCTGAAAGGCACCGATAAATGGAGTCAAAGCACATGATCATTATCCGAGATATCACCTCAAGACAAAGTATACTTGCATTATTGCTATGATGAGACTATTATTGAAACTGGAATAGAATATCTATATGATTGTCTCATAGTAGGTCAATCCAATATACTTACTATCCTTAGTAAGAATCCACATGTTAATTCTAAACAACTCATGTCTAAAGTTTATGAGATCCATTGCTTGATCCAATCAAGGAGTATAACTTGTGTTAGTCTGTCCTGATTAACGATATCCCATCTCATTAATCCCATGACTAGGGAAATTTTAGATACTAACATAAATACCCTCGATAATCCACAAGCGCACAGTTTATTCGTGTAGTATCTAAGATGTCGATCCCACGATGATGGATAATTTAATCATAAAATTTAAAGCCAGAACAAATGGCAGAAATTTAAAATATAACGAAACTAAAATGAGAATTCAATTCAATCAATCAAATTAAAAATCACTCGCGACAATATATGTAATTAAGCAGTTGCAACATACACCCAAGAATCAACCTAAGGGAATTACCAATATAGAGAAAGGAAATTTTACCTATCCTTAATGCTAATCAAACTGATTATGAATTACCGGATTATTGGTTCTAGATAATCCTAGGGTTGATTACTCTCTCTCGAGTTATACCCATTAACCTTAAATCATAAACATTAATCAGATTATGGAAGATGCAATCTTTCGATTAACAACCTATCCAAAACCCTTATTAGTTCTGAAGTTACCTAATAAACTATCGGAAACCTATACAAGATCTCTCTTCGCACAATTTACCGATTTGATTTAATTCTTTTTTTTAAATCACCTAACTCTCGTTAGCCCAATTTAATTATTTTTCATTCGATTCACCCTTTTAGTTTATTATCGAATTATGCAATTGTAAAATTAAATCACAATAAACCCAATAAAACATAAACAATCAAATTTCATTAATTCAAAGATAAAACTTCGAAGGTGAGTTTAGAACATCTCAACATTCAAAAATCATATCATCAAACTGTTATTCCCAATTATATACAATAATAAAATTGAAGATAAATAGGAAATACGATCTGAATGGATGATGGGAGGCAGCGACGTCCGGAAACTCCTGATTCAGGAAGCACATCGAGTCAGCTTCTTCTCCACATCTCTCTTCTTTCTTCTCTTTCTCAATCTCCCAATGAATTCTCTCTTGGATTTCTCAAAAGTGGCTGATGCAAAAGCTGTCTCTGCCTCTTTATCTTGTTCTTTAAATATCGTTTGTGTTCTGAGTAGCCCTAGGATTCTTTCGGGTCCGAAAAGTTTGAAAAATTCCTCGAAACTTGATGTTTTTGAGTGTCTGCATATCTACTCGACGCAGGCCACCACCTTGGCCAAAACTTGACATTTTTTGTGTCTGTGTGTCTGCCTAACGCAGGCCACGATCATGGGCCAACTCTAATGCTTTTGTCATGATCATGACCTATTGTGCCACGATCATGGGCCGTTGTTTCAGCCTAAATGTCTCCAAAACTTCTCTGTTCTTTGCTATTGACCTTAAAACACTAACAAACACATCAAGGTACCTCAAACATATAGTATTTAAGTTTAAAGACTTGTACTATCTCATAAAAACACTTAATCACAAATAATTAACAAACTAACACAATTCTAACCTAAACATGTACTAAACGATTGAATTAACAATTAAATATATATCAAACTAAGCCCTAAAACATGATGCAATTTACACTTATCATGTGGGTAAGAGTAGAGTAAGTAATATAGTCAAAAAAGATGTAAGGAATACGAGTGTGATCATAAGATATGGAGATTATAGTGAAGAAGGTGAAGGAGCCCAGGGGATAGAAGAAGAATTAGATAGAGTGGGTAAGGAAGGTGAATTGAAAGGGAAGGGTAAGAAGATTATAGGTGAGGAAGAGGGAGGGGAAGCAGCAATAAGAAAATTGGCATATGGAAAGTGATTTTCAAGAAAATGAACATATTGAGAGATATAAGGTTTGAAAGTAATGGGGTGAAAGAAATGATATCCTTTATATTAAGAATAATAACCAAGAAAAATATGATGATGATTTTGGTGTAATTTTGTTAGGACGAGTAGATCCACAGAAGAAAAACATTGATAACCAAGACACATGGATGAGTATAGTATAACAAGAGTTCATATAGGCACTTATGGTAAAGAATAAGGGTAGTTAAGAGGTTAATAAGATAGATAGCACTAGAGAATGCTTCAAACTAGAAGAGTTTAGTGAGAGAAGCATGGAGAAGAAGAAGAGTGAGTTTAGTTTCAATAATATGTCAAGTTTTGCATTAGCAAGGCATTTTGTTGAGAAGTTTGTGTAAGGATCCAATCATGCATCTCATACATAATATTTATCAAATATACGTAGCGGAAAATAAAACAGAAAATCAGAAAAAAAAATAGATCTACTCATGCATATAGATATAGAAAACAAAAACATGAAATGTAGGATGTTTACATACCTTTTTGACGATCTCCTTTGTTCTTTAATCTTCTCCGAATTGGGTTGTTGTAAAATACAACGATTAACGTAGTTCTTCTCTAATGAAAGTCCACATGAAGATAGAAGGATGAAACCTCACTAGGAGATGGCTAGAATTTTGTCTTTGTGCTAGTAAAGACAAGAACTCTTGTGAGAGTTAGAGAGAAAAAGAGCGTGTGTGAGAGAAAAGAACCTTTCTTTCACTTGTGTCTTACACAAGATGCATAAAAATCATCTCTATTTTCTGCATCATTTGGCCTTCCATAACCCCCATCACCAATGGAGAGTTATGGGAAGTTAATGGTCACGAATAACATACATTAATGGAAGTTTGGGGACAAGAAGTATTATAATGGATACCATAAGTAGTAAGGTACTAAGCAAAAGCAACTTTGACGAGTTTAAGAGCTCCATCAAATTGAAATATTTCAATAATAGTGGAGAAAATATTTTTAGTGGTAGTTTAAAATTTTGAAAATGAGATCAAACATGAGATTTTTGAGTTAAGAGAAAGAACCACGTGTAATGAATAAAATCATTAACGAACATGATGAAATATCAATATCTAGAAATGAAAGCAGATGGGGAAGGTCCCCAGATATCATAATAAATAAGTTGTAAAGGTTTAGTAGAAACATAATAGGATAATTGAAAAGAAAGTTGAACCTTTTTCCTTGAAGGCAAAAGATACAAGGATATATAAATTTTGATTTAGTAGATAAAAAATGTGATAAATGAGAAAGCATAGACTGAAATAGACGTCTAAGATATTGATGCAATAAATCTAGTACAATTGGAGTGATTGTAAAGGCAATGAGTTTTTTAAAGTGCAGACAAATCTTTATTAGGTAGATTTATTATGGATGGAACTCATAAAAGGTAGTATCATGGTTTTGAGATCCTTCATAATATATCAAAAAAGGTTAAATTTAACAAGAAAAAAGTTATTGTTAACAAATTTGGCCACGAAAAATAAACTTATGGTAAGTTATAGAACAATTAAAATATTTAAAAGTGAAGTAGACAACCTCTCTAGTATGTAGGGGTAAGGCTGCGTACTATCAGAACTCCTCAGACCCCGCTTCATTGTGGAATTTTGGACTGGGTGATAATGATGATAAGGTGAAGTAGATGATTATGGGTAGAAATCTGAAAGTATTAATAGATTAAATAGGAAGTATTTGTCCATTATCGAAAATCACTTAGTTTAAACCTTCATACAGAGTTGCAAAACATAAAAAATAAGGATTAGGGGTTATGTGAGTAGTGGCATCAGTATCAAGTAACCATTTTGTTGGGACTCGATCCTGTGATCGGCCCCCAACCGGAAAACGAAACGAAAAACGGAAAACAAAGACAGAAACGAAGAGCGGTAGAATCCGAAAACAAATCCGAAGGGGAAGGACACGCGATCAAATGCTTGCGGAAACAAACAAACGAAAGAATCGAAACAAGCGAAACAGAAATCAGAATCGCTTCGAAAACGAGCATCAAACTTACGCC
>JAOSBM010000007.1:2853380-2868773 GCA_027568955.1 Erythroxylum tenue
CAACAACAATAATATTAATAAATTTTGTATTATAAAATTAATAATAAAATGAAAAAACAAAAACAAATAATAATAATAATAATAATTATAAGATAATTAATTTTGTATAATAATAATAATAATAATAAGTACAAAATTTATAATAATAATTAATAATAACAATAATAAATACAAAATTAATAATAATAATAATAATAATAATAATAGTAATAGTAATAATAAGTACAAAATTTATAACAATAATTAATAATAATAATAATAATAATAATAATAATAATAATGATGATGATGATGATGATGACGACGATGATGACGATTATGATGATGATAATACTAATAATAATAATAATAATAATAAGATAACTAATTTTGTATAATAAAATTAATAATAATAATAATAGTAGTAGTAGTAATAGTAGTAGCAGTAGTAGTAGTAGTTGTTGTTGTAGTAGTAGTAGTAGTAGTAGTAATAATAATAATAATAATGAGTTTAATAAGATAACTAAGAATAAAAAATTTGCTTATGTGGGAGGAGGGGTATTTCTGGAAGTTGCTTATGTGTTTTGTCTCGGAGACGGAGAGAAGAAGTTTTGTCCTTCGATTTTGGAAGGAACAAAATTTTTTGTTTTTGTGATCCGGGGACAGAACAAAAATCACTTCGGACAAGCAACCAAACACGCAAAGCGACAGAATTGTTTTGTTTTGTCATCTGTCCCTACTAAAGGGGAAAACAACCGTACTCTACGTTATAGAATCTTAATCAATAATAAGCCTACAAACTCATCAAAAGAGATAGAAGATTAAGGTAAAGGGACCTCTTTCCCCTGCTCTCTTCACCTTGAGCATAAGAGAATTAATCAAGCTCATTAAGAGTGTGATTAAGCAAGAAAGAAAATTTAAATTCCAATTCAAATGCAAAAGCCTAAGAGTACGAGCTTATTCTTTATATATAAATTGAGCCTTTTCTTTAAGGACAATGCTAACTTAGTAAGTGCTCTTATGGTTGCTCTAAATACTTTTAAGAACTTTCAAGCCTCTTTATTAATAAGGAAAAATACCAACTTTTCATTTCTTTTGGAGTAAGTGACATTTCCAATTGCTTAGAATTCATAATAGGTTTGAAAACTTCTAAACCTTATTATTTACTTTGGCATTCCTATTTCTTCTAAGGTACTAGCCTTTACTAAATTCTAGCCACTCATTGAAAAGGATTAAATCAAGAATTACAAGATGGTGTAATAGAAAGTTATCTATAATAGGGAAGATATAAGTAGTTAATTCAATTTTAAAAATCATACATTTATACTAATCTTATCAATTAATGTTCCTTAAGAGCACTAGCAAGATAATTGAATAGAAAATGAGGGGATTTATCTACTCTAGGAATGCCAACACCAAATCACTATATAAGGTTAAGTGAAGTGATCTTTGTTTACATAAGAAAGGAGGACTTCAGATTATGCCCATTAAAATCACAAACTAGGTGCAATTGATTAAGAGAATAGGAGCATCCTATCCGATAAAATTTCCTTTAGTTTAGTTGGATACATGCTTATTAACTAAAGATTGAAATCTATTAGAGCATAAGGACAAAATATAACTTATCATGGACAATGGACCATATAATCAAGATTAGGGAGATAATCAAATTGTAGTTTATATATAAGCTTAATGATGGAGATTATAAATCATTTTAGTATGATAATTAGTCTAATTTTGGACCTCCTTAATGAATTCATCATACTCTTCTCTTTTGAAGTGTTACTATTGATCATGCTATAGTTAAAGTGACTCTATTTACCAACTCAACTATGTAACTAATCATAAAATCCTTACATAATCTCAACCTAAATTATTAGCTGTCTCCATGAAAAAGGACTATATAAAATGGAGCAGATATCATTAATGGATGTTCATTAAAGATTTATGCAAAAATTTATAGAGGAATCTTACTTCAAAAGCCATTTAGTAGAAAATTGCAAACATACCCCATAACTTCATTCTTACTATATAGCTAGCTATTAAAGGCAGAACAAGCAAGCTAAACAGGATGAAAATATTATTAAACTTACATGTTTCTTATGTGCTTTGTAATCAAAAACTAAAATCCACTGAGCACTAATAAATGTGATTTATAGTGTGTTTTATAAGTTGTAGAATGAGTTTTAGGTGTTTTCTTTAGTAATAATCATATGTTTAGGACTTAAATTTATGTCTTTGTTATTATTTTATGTGTTTTATTTGATTAGGGAAAGAATTTAATCTTAATGCATGTTTTAGGGGATATTTAGTATGTTTTGATGACGAGTGGCGATAGGAAACTTAAAGAAAAATAAAAGAAAAAGTTGGAGAAGGAGATAGATCACGGTTATGGACCTATAGGATTGTGCAGGATCAATGTTGGAACAACTAGAAGCTTCTATCACAATTTTGCAAGATCAATGTTGTAGCAACTGGAAGCCTCTATCATGATCATACAAGGTTTGCATGCTCTTGATAGAATATGCATGCAAAAGACAGTGCACGATTGTACTTAGTTATGATCCTGCAAATGTCAAAATTCTAGGTCACGAGATTTTTGTATTTTTGGTGATTTGGGGCTATTTTTGGAACATAAACTAGCATAAAACCCTATAAAGAGTCATAAGAGTATCAAGAAGCACAAAATTCAAAGAGAAGAACCAAAAAGGGGCTTGGAACATCTAAAAAAGAGATCAAAAAGGAAAATTCCTAAAGAGTATAAGTTACATAATTTCCTATTCAAGGACACGAACAAGAGAACCATTTGAGATTCAATCTTCTTTTCCTTTCTTCCTTTGTTGTGAATGATGTTTTTGAATGATTTAGGATGTATAGTTTCAGCTATAAATTGATAAAGTCATTTTAGGGATTACTTTTGAATTGTTTTGTTTAACTTTTACATTCTTAATTTAATAGAAATATACTTTATAGAGTTTATCATTTTAATCTTCAATTTCAATCGGGAGATTATGTTTAAAAATCTGTGTTATGTTGTACAGCAAGAGTTAGTATCATAATAGATATACAAACATCAGACTAATAGGTAATTAAAGAGAGATCTTAATTGTTTATTAGTTAGCCATAGGATTGCTTTAAATCCAGTTGGACAATTAGGAAGAGTTTTGATAAATCGAGAGGTCATAATTCAATTCTTATCTATTTTAATTGGGATTATTTGAATAGATCAAGAGAAAGGACAATAATAACTATTGGACATCTTCAATCAAGTATTATTAGATAGAGAAGGTAAACTGAAAACAAGACAAGGATAGACATAATTGTTAAGTTATTATTCTTTTTTAATCATAAAAATAATATTGCTTTGTTATTTGTTTTATTACCAATTTTCTCTAGTTTAGTTTGTTTTATATCCACAATTTTCTATTTTTACTTTAAAGAAAGTGTATAAAAATCGTTAGGTGACTAATCCAATCATCATGGAAGCAATACTGTTTATACTATAAAGATATAACTCATATAATTACGATATAGATAGATTTAAAAATCTAAACAATAAGTTTTTGGTGTCATCAATAAGGATCATTTAATTTATAATATAGTGCAATTTTACTTTAAATTAAGGATTTTAACACTTTTGTTTTTGGGATTGTAGGTGTATGAACCCAAAAACAAGGAATTCAACTAAACTCTTAGATACATAAGCTTCTAACATCACTAAGCAAGAGAGAAAATTTTGAAAAATAAGATGTCAAGAAGCTATAGAAAGACTAATGGCAAAAGAAAGGAACCAAGGAGGTCAGAAAAGAACACTTATGGGCTTTATGATGCCTAGGTTCAATGCTAATCAATAAGGGATCACAAAACCACCAATGTAGATAAATAGTTTTGATATTAAACTAGATTTGCTAAACATGCTGCAAACTAATGCCTAGTTTTTTGGACTGGCCAATGAGGATCCTAATGCTCATTTGCCCAATTTCTTAGAGATATGTGACACATTTAGATATAATGGGTTGTTAGAGGATGCAACCAAGATGAGGCTATTCCTATTCACAGTTAATGATCAGGCCAAGACATGGTTAAATTCTCTTATCCTAGAGAACGTAATGACGTAGGAGTAGTTAGTTCAAGCCTTTTTGGCTAAATGCTTCCCTTTGATGAAGACCACAAGGATTGTAAAGGAAATAACAAATCTCTAGCAAATTAAAGGGGAATCACTGTACAAAGTGTGGGAAAGATTTAAGGATTTGCAAAGGCGCTATCATACCATATCTTACCCAAGGAGCTCTTATTGCAAACCTTCTATAATGGAGTTAATCCACCCATAAGAGGTACCATTGATGTAGCAGTTAGAGGTTTATTGATGAGGAAGACAATAGATGTTGTGCATGATTTGTTGGAGGAGATGGAAAATAATAGTTATCTATAAACGTCAGAAGGGAGTAACTAACAACCATCCTTCAAGAACTTGTTGATTCAGTGATAACATTATAGGATGAAGTTACAAACCTAGTTAAGCAAATAAACAACTTGAAAACCACTTTATCCAGCCTATTAAAATGACACTATATGAATTGTGCAATCAAGAAGGACATATTATAGCTGATTGCTTTCTAGTGGAGAGTAATAATATGGAGCAACTAAACTGCATGGGAGCATAACTAGTTTAAGGTGGTGATAGTCCCTACTCTAATACCTATAAACCTAGGTGGAAAAACCAACCAAAATTTTCTTAGTCTAATAATGCAAGAAACCAAATGAGAGCATAAGGCCCACTAAGATTTTAACAAGATAGGCTCAATTAATTAGAATCAAAGATGGAAAAGCTAATGGATCTACTGAATTCTAAGTTCACGAGCCAAGATGAGAGCTAGAAGAGGATGGAAACTAAGTTCAACCAAATTGCAAAAAACCATATGTCTTCCATCCATAATTTAAAGGTTTAAGTGGGACAACTTGCAAATGCATTGTCTACATAAAGTTTGGGGAGTCTCCAAAGAAATATGGAGTAAAACTAACTAAGAAGAAGACTGAACCTCACCAAAAAGGAAGCTAAGAGAGGGAGGATAAGAAGGAGGAAGATAAGAGAGAGGACCCACTATATATCCCTCCCCCTCCATATGTTCCCAACAATGTATTTCGACAAAGGCTAAAGAAGAATCAAATGGACGTGTAATTTGCAAAGATGAAGTAATCATAAATTAAATTATCCTTTGTGGAAGCTTTGGAGACCATATCCAAGTACACAAATTTTCTTAAATGGTATCCTCGACAAAGAGTTATAACTCCATATTTACTAACCATATACTCTCAAAATTGAAAGATTCAAGGAGTTTTACTATACCATATGTAGTTAGTAATTTATAATTTTTCAAATGTTTATACAACTTAGGTGAAAGTATTAATCTTATGCCTATGTCTATTTTTCAAGAAATTAGGCCTTAAAGAAATGAAGCCAACATTCATGTCCATTCAGTGGATAGATCAATTAATAAAGACATCATATGGTGTGGTAGAAGATGTGGTAGTCAAAGTGGAAAAATTTGTTATTCCTATGGATTTCTTAGTAGACTTTGGAGAGGATTGAAATTTTCCATTAATTCTTGGTAAACAATTCATGAATACTATAAGAGAATTGGTGGGTGTACATGAAGGAAAATTAATTCTTTAAATTGGTGATGAACAGGTTGAGTTTAACATGAGTAAGGTATTGAAGAATTTAAAGGAGGGAAAATCTTGCATGAAAATTGATATAAAAACTGAGTGTGTAAAAGAGCAAAAGGATAACCACAAAGAAGACGTTGATGTTGAGGATGTCGAAGATGATGAGGAGTTAGAAAAGGAGGAGGAGTTGGGTGAAAAATTAAAGCAAGAAATCTTAATAAGGATGGAAGCACCCATACACTCTCCATTGAGAAACCACCTACTCTAAACTTGAGATCCTTACCCACACACCTTAGATATACTTTTCTATGTAAGGGTCATACTCTACCCATCATAATTTCAAACAATTTGGATAGGGAATAAGAAAGTAGATTGGTAGAGATAAATAAAAAGATGTTAAGAGCCATGGGATGGAAAATTTCAGATATAAGAGGCATAAGTCCCAATATGGTGATTCATAGGATTAACTTTGATGAAGGTTGTGAGTCTGTGAGGGAAAGACAAAGAAGACTAAACCCTCATATAAAAGAAGTGGTCAAGAAGGAAGTAGTAGAGCTCTTAGATGTGAGTATTATTTACCCTATTCTAAATAGTGAATGATTTAGTCCAGTACAATATGTGCCTAAGAAAGGAGTGATGACAATGATGGAAAGTGAAAAAGATGAGTTGATCTTTACTTAAGCAGTCACAGGTTGGAGGGTATATACATTGAGTATAGGAAGCTTAATATGGTGACTAAGAAGGATCACTTTCCTTTACCATTCTTGGATCAAATGATTGAGAGAGTGGATGGACACACATTCTATTGTTTCCTTGATGGATATTCAGGATATAATTATCTATCTAGAAGATCAAGAGAAGACCACTTTCACATTTTCTTATGGAACATTTGCTTATAGATAGATACTATTTGGGCTTTGCAATGCACCAGTAATTTTTCAAAGGTACATGATGTCTATCTTTGTAAATATGATTAAGGACATTATGGAAATTTTTATGGATGATTTTTTGGTCTTTGGAGACTCTTTTGATCATTTTCTTTTGACAAATTTGGATAGAGATATTCAAAGATGTGAGGAATTACATTTGGTTCTAAACTAGGAGAAATGTCATTTCATGGTGCACGAGGTATAGTTTTGGGAAATAAAATATTGTTCCAAGGTATAAAAGTGAATAGAGCCAAAAAAAGGTCATTAAGAAGCTTCCACCACTAACCAATGTAAAAGATGTGTGTGTAGTTTATGGACACTCAAAATTCTACTGTCGATTAATAAGGACTTCTTTCTTATTACTAGACCTTTAACTAATTTATTAGTTGAGGATTTATGTTTTAATTTTGATGAAAAATGTTTTATTGTTTTCAATACATTAAAGGAGGCCCTCGTTTTAGCACCCATATTGATGTTACCGAAACTTTCTTTACCATTTGAGGTTATGTGTGGTGCTAGTGATCAAATGGTAGGATGTGTTTTAAAGTTGTGGAAAGACAAAAGATTGCATGCTATCTACTATGTAAGCATGACTTTATTAGGAGCCTAATTGAATTACCTAAATACTAAAAAGTAGCTGCTAGCAGTGGTATTCGCTTATGACAAGTTTCAGTCTTATCTTTTAGGTTACAAGGTGATAATTTAAATAGATCATACAACATTGAGATACCTTTTCACTAAGAAAGATGTGAAGTCGAGACTTATCCAAGAAGGTGCTACTTCTACAAGAATTTAGTATAGAGCTTAGAGACAAAAAGGAGAAGAAAATTTAGTGGTTGATCACCTATCATGTTTTGAAGGAGAGGAGGTGCAATAGGTTGAAGAAATTAATAAGTAGTTACTCGATGAATCCTTGATAAAGATAAACCACCTATTTGTTCCATAGTACGTTGATATAGCAAATTCTGTTACAAATGGCATCCTTCCCCTTGATTTGTTTTATCAACAAAGAAAGAGGTTCTCATATGAGTGTACTCATAATTTATGGGATGAAACAATATTGAATAAAATTTGTTCTGATGGGCTAATCAATAGATGTGTTTTAGAAGAGTAGATGTTAGAAATAGTAGCATATCATCATAATTCAACTTATGCAGGACATTATGGAGCAAAGAAGTCAGAAGCTCATATATTGGAAAGTAGATTATATTGACCTAACTTGTTGAAGGATGCTCATGAATATGTGATGCAATGTGATAGGTGTTAAAGAGTGGGGAATATTTCAAAAAGAGACAAAATTCCCCTTTCTAATATATTAGAGGTTGAAGTCATTGGTGTATGGGGGTTAGATTTTATAGGACCTTTCTTATCTTTAATAAGGAACACGTACATACTAGTGGGAGTATATTATGTCTCAATATGGGTTAAAGCAATGGCAACTCCAACCAATAATGGCAAAGTGGTGAAAAATTCATCAAAAGGATATTTAGTAGATTTGGAGTTCTGAGAGTGATCATAAGTGATAGAGGAGTTCATTTTTGTAATAAATCTTTTGAAACTCTTCTTAAGAGGTATGGAGTCTACAATTGAGTGGCCACAACCTATCATCCATAAGTGGCCAACTGGAGGTTGTTAACCAAAACTAGAGAAAATATTGGAAAAGATAGTTAATGGTTCGAGGAAGGATTAGGCATCGATGCTTGATGATGCTTTATGGGTATATCGTACCACCTTCAAGTCACCTATTGGTACAACAATATTCTAACTTGTTTATGGAAAAGCTTGTCACTTGCCTATGGAGTTTGACCATAGGGAATATTGGGTGATTAAGACAGGCCCCTATCCTGTAATGACTAGGCGACCTGCCTAGCACTCCACGGTGGCTCTATAGTCGATATCTGAGTCAGCTAGAAAGTTCCCGTGAAGCTAAGCCTATTACCCTTGTTAAGGAAAAGCTTCAATTCACAATAAGAAATGTAAACAGTGGAGTTTTGTTTTTTAGTTTATTAAAAATTTCGGTAGCACAATGACTGTATTTTGACATCCAAAAAAAATTTCAAAGTCCCTGTAAAAATTCAAAACACTTTTATTATCAAATCAATTTCTCAACTCCAAATTGTGGACTTTAAATCCACTAATGTACAGTCTCAAATAGTTACATCAATAAACTTTGAAAAGCTAAAACATCGTCATGCATTCCATTTAAAAACCTTTATACACATCCATTATTTATAAAAAGCAATTTCCAAAACATGTTCAAAGATATACAACAGTTCTAAAAAATATGTACAAGGCAAAATAAAAGTGCCTACACAGCAACACTTTATGAAGTTGACTACTCACGAGGTGCAGTCCCTACTACTGAAGCCCCTAAACGTGCACCTGGGAGGTTTTATTTAAAAACAGAAAATAAAGGGTGTGCTAAACGAGCTCAGTGAGTATTATTGGTTTCAAATAAAAACATTTATACAAATATTAACCTCCGCAAAAGAAAACAATTTCTTTTCTTTTCAAGTTATAACCAATGTTCTTGCAAAACACATTATTTTCTTTTCATAAGATTAATGCATATGTAAAACAAAACATATAAATTTTTCTAAGATCAAGCTCCACTTTTCTTGTAAAGTATACAACGATGGAAATCAATACTTTCATAAACTTTCTTTTTAAAACATAGCCTATCACTAATTTTCTTTTTCAAATGGTATCTTTAGATGTAAGGCCATGGAGCTAGTTCTGCATCGCTTACCCGTGCCTTGTTAACCTCTATATACCGATTGTTATGAAGCTGGTTCTACATCGTTTACCCATAACGATGCTATAACTACATATAAATCATTGGTTACAGAGCTAGTTCTATATCGTTTACCCGCAACAGTGCTAGCATATTATATACTCCGCACGTCTAGAGGTCGACTCATAGGACATACTAGCTGACACAACACCACCCATGTTAGTGACAGATGTCCCCTAAACACCGCCATGCACATTAGGACATACTTTGATCGATATAATCGTATGTATAAAGATCTAACGACGTACCATAGGTTAAACCACAATTAATACATAAGCGCGCCGCATTTTAATACCAATTAAAAACATATTCAAAATCCATTTCTATGCCAATTCAAAGCATATGAAAATTTCAGTTCAATGCTAATTCAAAGACTGTGTACATCTCATTGATTTCCAAGTGCATTCAAAACTCAATTCAGTGCTAAATCAAAGCATATGTAAATCTCATGAAGATTAAATTTTAAATTCAAATAGTAGCACTAATGGAATTATTCATAAACATACTTTTCATAGTAAGGTAAAAACCATCTTTACAAAATCAATTTAAAGGTACACTCACTATTTGTCGTTTATCGTTAACCACCCTCACGTGTTCAGTGCTTTCCTTTTATTAGTCTCGAGTCTACAGTGACGAGAAAAATTTATTGTCTTATTTAGCTATGAGGGAGATCCCTGAAGGGCTCCTAAAACCTACCAAGTACATTCATAACTTACCACCTTGTTTTATAAATTTTATGACAAAGGGCTTAACCAAAATCTTAGCATTTTGTAAGATTAAAATTTTGTTTTCTTTTCATTTAACCATTGAACTGTTAGTTTATGCCCTACATCCAATTGCTTTGGTTATAGTTTAGTGACAAAATTATTAATAAAGGCATTCTTTATCTTTATGTATTAATTACATTTGATGTTTTAATAGTTAAAGATAAAATCTTTAGAATAGTTAACGTGTAATTGAAATTATGATGAGATAATAATTGTGAGATTCAATTTAAATTTACGTATTATTCCTAAATGTTCCTAGTTGTAGTTTCATCAAGATGGGATATTGTTGAAACGGTAAAACTAGCACACATTATGTTTCTTTCTTATGAAGACAGTAATTGATTCATAAATTAAAGTATGCAGATACTTAAACTAATGTGTGGGTGATTATTAGAGAATAAATCACTTAACTGACCCGACTATGAGAATCCCAAATAGAATATTACGTATATGTTTGTGGATTTTCTCATAATGATGTTTGTATAATTGATCCTTAGACTTAAGATTACCAAGGTATCTTGTGTGGGAATTACTGTGTTTTGATACTATTTATGAATTGTCCTTGGATAATTCGGTTGGTAGTACTTAGATGTAATATGAACCATATGGAGATAGTTGAGTAAGTTAATAAAGGATTCATCACTCTAAAATAATTAGAGAGAATGTTCCACTGTTCTTGATTAGTAATGATTTATGGAATTCTCTGGCCATAGTGAATTGATATTTGAACAGTCATTTTCAAATATACGTTACTAATTAACAAAAATGAATATGATTGTACCGAAAAAGTAGACACTATATCCATACTATGTCCAATTAGAATATTGAATGACGAAAGGATTTAATTATACATCATAATTATACATGGAAAAGTTAAGTCAAACCACTTTGACATTCCAGATATTTGGGTGGTCATGACATGTTGCTAGATGTTTATCTTGGTTTATGATTATAAATTGTTTAATTAGAGAATTAAAGATAAATTAAAAGGAGTTTTAATTTATCTAATTCTAATTATGAATTAGAATTATAGTTTATAATCATTGCCAATATATTAGGAACCTAATGGTTCACACATCAAAGAGCAATTTGTGAAAGAAAAATGAATTTAATTAAGTTAGACTTAATTATAAATTTTAAGAAACTTTAGGGGTCAAATATAAGATATTTGATTTTATTAAAAATAAGTTAATTATAATTAGAGTATAACTTTAATTATTATTAAGGAATTTAATTTTAATAAAAATTACAAAACCACCTAATGATTTTTCTATTAATAGGAAGAAAAGATAAATGAGCTAGCACTCTTATTATTTAACTCTAAACTCGTTTTTGTCCATTTCTAAAAACATCCAAAATTTCACGTACAAACCATAAAAATAGAGTATATACATATCAACTTTTCATGATTTTCTACACTCTCCCTATACACATTATCAATGCTTTTTCTTTCTAACTCAAAATAAAATCCTTTCAACACCATCATATAACATATTGGTCATCAAATCCGAGAAAATCAACACATACAACATACCCTGAATTTCCTCACTCACTTTTCAGCAAACATGCATATAACTATTGCATAACCATTTAACAGTGAGCTAACGTGATGTATGCTTCATCTTATATAGAAATAAAGAACCATAAAAAGCTTACTTGTTTAAAGCTCTAACATCTTCAAAATCACGTGAACCCTAATCCCTTATGCAACCACGTAGGTCATTGTAGAGGTTGGTAGGTTTCGGTTTTCTTTGGGGCAAATGAAAGAAATAACAAAGTAGGAGTGGTAGTGGGTAGAAGAAAATAAGATTTTACTCTAGTGGAGATTTGATGAAAAACTTTGTGTATTAGAAGAAACTTGAAGAAGAGGTTACGAGGAAAATGAAAATAAGAATACAATACTTAGTCTTTCCAATGAAATTGTATAGTCAAAACTTGAATTAGACAAGTGACAGTTGTCACTTATCTAACATCTTAGGCTCTAACTAAGTTCTCTTTGAACTAGCTCCCATAACTTTCATCCTTTCATTACAATTATCTTCAATATTTTCAATATCAACTTCTTACAAATTCTAAGTCATCCAAAATTTTCAAAATCATTTGTAAATTCTCCAATATCATTTTATTTCTATTTCTGTTTTCCACACATTAATTTACTTACCAAGTGGCATTTTTCCTAGTACAATTATATCCCATATTTTTGGACATTATTCCACAAAATTCACCAAAATTTAAAAATTAACAAATACACTCTCCAATTAAATTTTAAATACAACAATTTCACATTTTTCAATAGTATCTTATCACAATTCAATTATTCCCGAAATTATCCATGAATGCATGTACAATTATTTTCATGTGCAAAATTTTTTTTACTATTCACGTGCATGTGTATGACATATTATGTGTGAGCATGAAATGCATTTCAAATCTCTTAGTATTCTTTCATATTTACTATCCTAACCTCCCCGTAGGTAATGGGATGTTATAGTACTTCCAATTGTATCCATGATCCATCTTGATATGCTGTTAAGCACAGGAGAGGACAGGCAACATCAAGTTCAACCCTATAATAACAACATCATAAGGAAACATCAAGTGAAGAATTCGAATAAGAAGAAGGAGGCTAGGAGAAGGTGCTCAACAAAATTAAAGAAAACAACAAGAAGTTGGAGGGAAGAATGGAAAGAAACTTTGAAGCAAGTAGTAAGACAATAGTGCTACAAAACGGAGAAATTGTCAAAGTACTTTGAGTTATAAGGCATCCAAGTTTCTTCTACAACACCATCACCAACAAAATCCTCATAATTGTTTTTGCCCTTATTTTTATTTTTTTATTGTTATATTAATTATCTGTGTTTTTTTAATCTATGTGTCATTTCCATTTTAAGGACATTGCGTTGTTCAAGTGTGGGGACACACACATATATATATTTGCACTATCAATTATATGTGACTTTGCATTTGCATTGTGTTGGTTTTTATTACATTGTGTAAAATTTTTGTTACTGGTTAGGTCGGCCATGCTAGGCCCAGGCCCAGGTCCAATCGTCGACGGCCCATTCGTAGGTGAAAACCTCCCATGCATACGCAAAGACCTAAACCTAGCAGCTATTCCTTATATATAAGGTACTACTTTGTCATGATATAGGTACGACATTAGAACCCTACTTTTCTCTAGTCACAGCCACCAAAACCCTCACAAAAAGACTGACTTGAGCGTCGGAGGGGCCTACCGGGAATCAATCCTCGGTGTGCCTTTTGTTATTTTGCAGGTATTCTAGCTAAAGCCTTTCAAGCTCATGGATCCGAACAATGGCATCCTGCCCCATCAGAATCAGACTGAACCAGTTGGCGCCCACCCTGGGGCCGGGCGTCCGGGCACCACGTCTAGAACCACTCAGATAAGTCAAGTGGTAGCAGCCAATCCTGATGTAGCCGCCGTCGCGGCACTTGCGATGCAACGCATGGGTTTGCAATTACCTGTCGTCTTTCCACCGCTGCATCATGATCCCTAGATCCGTCCTCCACCAATCACCCAAAACCCTAGCTCAGACGAGCTATCGCCGAACAACCACACACAATCTTCACATCCGGGTAATCGGCCACAACCTCAAAACCGAGATCAAGAAGAACAGAGCGTAGCCTTGGAGGACAACGCCGGAACCAATCCGCACCCTCACTTTCAGCACCCTCTAAACGTAAATCCCCCTGCACCACAACAAATCTCCCTCACCCAAAGACAAATAGAGGAAGCGGCCGATTTATTGATTCGTCGAATCTTACGGTCTCAACCGGAACAGCAGCAAATCCCCGCTCGGCAGATCGATGTAATGACCGATTAGCACTCTGCTGAAGCCCTAGAATAAGATTCTATCGAGGCCCTGGAACTTTCAAAACCTGAAGACGTTTTATCAATAGATAAGCTCTGCTTTATTTATTTCTTTTATCTAGTACTTTATCACTACTTATGCATTTGTAGTGGGTACCTTTTTTCTGGTCTTGCCAGTCAAGTTTTTTAATGGCCCACGCCCTAATCATCATCAATAAAGGGTTTGAAATTTCTTGGCACAAAAAGTCTCGTCGAGATAGGCTACAAGGAGAAAGTTCTACTGATTGATCGCCATCGACATCGCTCGATCAGGTTGCCAAGATGGGATCTTGGAACTAGGCGATGCCAAGACAGGATCTTGGATCGCTCGGCCTCGACATCGCTCCGCTCGGCCAGGTTGCCAAGACGGGATCTTGGAACTAGGCGATGCCAAGACAGGATCTTGGATCGCTCGGCCTCGACATCGCCCCGCTCGGCCAGGTTGCCAAGACGGGATCTTAAAACTAGGCGATGCCAAGACAGGATCTTGGATCGCTCGGCCTCGACATCGCTCTGCTCGGCCAGGTTGCCAAGACGGGATTTTGGAACTAGGCAATGCCAAGACAGGATCTTGGATCGCTCGACCTCGACATCGCTCCGCTCAGCTAGGTTGCCAAGACGGGATCTTGGAATTAGGCGATGCCAAGATAGGATCTTGGATCGCTCGGCCTCGACATCGCTCCGCTCGGCCAGGTTGCCAAGACGGGATCTTGGAAATAGGCGATGCCAAGACAGGATCTTGGATCGCTCGGCCTCGACATCGCTCTGCTTGGCCAGGTTGCTAAGACAGGATCTTGGAACCAGGCAATGCCAAGAAAGGATCTTGGATCGCTCGGCCTCGACATTGCTCGGCTACGATATCATTCGACCAGGTTGCCAAGACAAGATCCTTAGAACCCTCAGCCTCCGCATCGGTCGACCTCGACAGCGCTCAGCCAGGTTGCCAAGACAGGATCTTGGAACCAGGCGATGCCAAGACAAGATCCTTGGAACCCTCAGCCTCCGCATCGGTCGACCTCGACATCGCTCAGCCAGGTTGCCAAGACAGGATCTTGGAACCAGGCGATGCCAAGACAGGATCTTGGATCGCTCGGCCTTGATATCGCTCGGCCAGGTTGCCAAGACAGGATCTTGGAACCAGGCGATGCCAAGACAGGATCTTGGATTGCTCGGCCTCGACATTGCTCGGTCAGGTTGCCAAGACAGGATCTTGGAATCAGGCGATACAAAGAGCCAAATTCTTGGATCGCTCAGCCTTGACATCGTTCGGCTAGATTGCCAAGACAGGGTCTTAGAGCCAGGCGATACTAAGAACCAAAATCTTGGATCGCTCGCCTCAATGTCGTTTGGTCAGTTCTTTCACATCGATCAGCCACGATTACCCCT
>JAOSBM010000007.1:2868873-2904145 GCA_027568955.1 Erythroxylum tenue
CTATTTCTGACAGTATGATGTAATATATATGTGTGGGTTTGAGTTACTAAATAAAATAAATATCAGTGTGATGTTTGGTTTTGTTTGTTCTGTCTTGGGTGGCATCATGTATCCTCCCAGGGGGTATTTGGGTGTTACATTTCATGTTAGGATCCATTAGATATCATAACCAAAATGATGTGCTTACATATATGCATTAGAGAATGCATGGCTAGGAGAATGTGTGGGCTTGCATGATGGATGGTTATGGGCTTAGACCCAATTTGATTGGGTATATATATGTATATGAGTTATACGTATAAGACCATCTAAGTTAAATGAGACCTTAGTCAAGCCCATCACTTAGAATATTAAAACTAACACCTTCTTTTAATATGGCGAGAACCAGAGTCCTTTTAAAGTTAGGGTTATTGGGCAAACCCAAGCCCGCTTTACACAGATATGTTCGAACTATAAAAATAGGATTTTCGAATTAATGGGTCGATTTTATCTAGAAGCGTTGGTTTGTTGGGCAAACCCAAGATCAACGTGGACAGAGGCGAAGTTGGGTAGTGTACATTAGATGTACACGTGTCAAGAGTTGATAACCTAATAAGTGTGCACACATCAATAGTTGTTAGCTCTAGATTCCATAGTTGCATTGGAGATGCAATTGGTATGATTGATACTTATCGGTTGAACTAAGGTGGCTTGTTGGGCAAACCCAAGGTCATTCTTAGGGATATTGTATATTAAGGGTTATGAATTCGTGAAAATAGTGGGAGCCATAATGCGTGTTATTAAAGTCCTTATAGACATGCATTTAAGTACATTCTAATTTTCCTCTCTTTGAAGAAAGGTTATTATTTCTCGAGTCAACACCATGAGTATTAGTGTGAATTTAAGATCATTGATAGAAACTAACAAGTTGACTGGACCAAACTTCCTTGACTGGCTCAGGAATTTGAGAATAGTTCTTAAGTCCGAGAAGCTTGGTTATGTCTTGGAAGAACCACTTCTCAATCCCCCTACTGCTGATGCCTTTGATGATGATCGGAGGGCATATAGTAAGCATCTCGATGATAGGGAGATAGTTAGTTGTATTATACTAGCCACTATATCACCGGAGCTGCAAAAGCAGCTCTAGGCTTTGGATGTCTATCATCTTAGGGAGCTTTTTGATGAGTAAGCAAGGTCCGAAATGTTTGAGACTTCTTGATTGCTCTTCCGCTCCAAGATGGTTGAGGGAACATCTCCAGTGTAGTACGCACTGAAGATAAATGGCTACATCGAGTAGTTGGCCTCCTTGGGTTTTCTTTTAGATTATGAATTAAGTATTGACTTAATTCTGACAGTTTTAATCGATAGTTACTCATAATTTGTGCTTAACCATCGGATGAACAATATATCCAACACAATTCTCGAGTTGGTCAACATGCTCAAGACAGTTGAGCCATCTATCCGCAAGAACAAGGTTGTGATACTGGTGGACTCTTCTAGTTCGAAGAAAAAGAGCCAAAAAAGAAGAAGTCCACAGGGCCTAAGGGAGGTGTCAAGAAAGCATAAAAAATTGCCTCGAAGGGAATTTGCTTCTACTGTGGCAAAGATGGCCACTGGAAGAGAAACTGTAAGGCCTATCTAGAGTTCTTGAAGTAGAAGAAGGCATCTGATGCCCCATCTACTTCAAGTATTTATGTTATTGATATTCATACTATTTCTGATAACAACATATGGGTATTAGATACCAATTGTGGCTCACACATTTGTACTAACATGTAGGGCCTCAAGAACAGTAGACAATTCAACAAAGGAGAGTTAGACTTGTGAGTGGGCAATGGAGCAAGAGTTGCTGCATTAGCTGTAGGCACATATGTATTGACTCTCCCTAGTGGGCTTGTATTAGAATTGAACAATTGTTTTTATGTACCTACTTTGACTAAACAGGTAATGTCCATTTCTAGTCTGAATAAAGCTAAATTCCATTTAAATTTTAGTAACAATGGTTGTTCAATTTATTTGAATGGAATGTTACATGCTATGGGTACATTGTGCAATGGTATATACATATTGGATATGTCTAATCCGGTTCTAAATATCAATAACAACAAAAGAATAAAACGAGATAATGTGAAATCGTTTTACTTATGGCATTGTTGCCTTGGCCATATAAGTTAGAGACATATGTCTAAACTACACAAGTGTGGTAGTTTAGGGTCATTTGATTATGAATCATATGACAAATGCAAATCTTGCTTACTAGGTAAGATGACTAAGTTACCCTTTAAGGGAAAGGGTGAATGAGCTAGTGGAATTTTAGACCTAATACTTGCTGATGTATGTGGTCCGATGTTCATAAATGCCAAAGGTGGTTTCGTATACTTCATTACCTTTATTGATGATCATTCTCGATATAGGTATGTCTATATTATGAGATACAAGTCTGAAGCCTTCGAAAGGTTCAAAGACTTCAGAAATGAAGTTGAGAAACAACTTGGGAGAAGTATTAAATCACTTCGATTAGATCGAGGTTGTGAATGCTTAAGCCAAGAGTTTTTGGATTATCTCCGGGATAATGGAATATTTTTCCAATGGACTCCACCTTACACGCCACAATACAATGGTGTGGCTGAGAGGAGAAACCAAACCTTGTTAGACATGGTGAGGTCTGTGATGGGTTTAGTGAATTTACCAAAATCCTTTTGGGGGTATGCACTCGAAATTTATGTTTATATATTAAACAGAGTCCCATCCATGTCAGTTGATGTTACTCTATATGAGATATGGATTAACAAGAAACCCTATCTTTCTCATATGAAAGTTTGGGGTTATCCTGCTTATGTGAAGCGGATTCAATCAGATAAGCTTGAAGCTAAATCTGACAAGTGTCTGTTTGTGGGATATCCTAAGGAAACTATAAGATATCAATTCTACCATGTTTCGGAACAAAAGATATTTGTTTTAAAACATACTATCTTTTTAGAGAAAGAATTTCTTCTAAGAGAAGACAGTGGAAGCAAAGTTGAACTTATGGAAGTTCAAGATGCTTAAATAGACGTAGATCAACTGCCTGGACTCGAGAATATTGTTCATGAAGATGAAATATTAGTTCAACCTTCTGACACACAAGAAGTTCGTAGCTCACGTAGGATACGTCATGCTCCCGAGAGATACAGATTTCTCATAAGTGAAATTAACAACGCATTGCTCATAGAAGATGATGAGTCTACTACCTATGAAGAGGTTCTGAAGAGTCCAAAATCTAACAAATGGCTTTAAGCTATGAAATTCGAAATGGATTCCATGTATGAAAACCAAGTATGGACTTTGGTTGACCCACCCGAAGGGATAAAACCCATAGGGTGCAAATGGATTTTTAAGAAGAAAACTGACATGAAAGGTAATGTAGTTACCTATAAAACTAGGCTTGTAGCTAAAAGTTATCCTCAAAGGTAAGGTGTTGACTATGATGAAAAGTTTAACCCATTAGTTGTGCTTAAATTCATGAGGATACTCCTAGCCATTACCACTCATTATGATTATAAGATATGACAAATGGATGTGAAGACGAATTTCCTTAATGGAAACCTAACCGAAGATGTGTATATGACACAACCTGATGGTTTCATATCCATGAATGGAGAAAAGGTATACAAGCTTCAGAAATCTATTTACGGATTGAAACAAGCATCTAGGAGTTGGAATATCTTATTTGATGAGATAATCAAAGAGTTTGGTTTCTCACAAAATCCAAATGAGTCATGTGTGTATAAGAAGGTTAGTGGGAATGCAGTCTTGTTCCTTGTACTATATGTAGATGACATATTGCTAATAGAAAATGATGTCTTAGCTTTGTAATCAATTAAAATTTGGTTAGCTAAGAACTTCTCTACGAAAGACCTTGGAGAAGGAAGTTATATTTTGGGAATAAGGATCTATAGAAATATATCTAAGACGTTGCTTGGTCTTTCTTAGTCTACATACATAGATAAGATGCTAAAGAGGTTTATCATGGAGCAGTCTAAGAGAGGTTATCTTCCTATAGTATATGGGATTACACTTTTTAAATCTATGTGTCCAAAGACACAAGATGAGAGGACTGGTATGAGTTTGATTCCTTATGCTTCGGCTATGGGATCAATCATGTATGCTATGTTATGTACTAGACCTGATGTATCGTATACTCTAAGTGTTACGAGCAGATACCAGTCAGACCCTAGTGAGGGTCATTGGGTGGCTGTCAATAATATCCTTAAGTACTTAAGAAGAACTAAAGATGTATTCTTGGTATATGGAGGAGGTGATCTTATGGTAAGCTGGTATACTGATGCCAGTTTCCAATCTGATATGGATGACTCCAGATCCCATTCCAAATAGTATTCACACTGAATGGTGATGCAGTCAGTTGGAAAAGTTTCAAACTAAAGATGACTACAGATTCGACAACGGAGGTGGAGTACATTACAACTTTAGAAGAACAAAAAAAGCGATTTGGATCAAGAAATTCATCATGAAACTTGGTGTAGTCCTGAGCATCGCTGACTCAGTGTAGTTGTCTTGTGACAACAATGGGGCTATAGCTCAGTCGAAGGAACCGAGGTCTCATCAGAAGTCCAAATTGGAATTGATTGGTTGTGTTTGATTTTGCTTAAGGACAAGCAAAGATTTAAGTGTGGGGAAGTTGATAGTTGTGCATTAGTGTGTATTTTTTCTAAGTATTTGACATATGTTTCTTGCATAAAAGGTTGTTATTATTGTGTTTTAGGACTTATTTTGTATGTTTTTGTTTAGTTTGATCTTTATGGTTGTTCTTTTATGTTTGATGTTGGATTTGGGTAAGAATTGATCATTTTGATGTAGGAATAGAGGGTGGCCACCTTTGCGATTGAACTAGGGACCAAGAGAGGAAAAGAAAAGGGGAGGAGCTGTAGAACAAAAACCCACGATTATGGGATTTATGCTAATTCCCATGATCATAGGAATTAGAGTCAGAAAAAACACGCGAGTTTCACTTATTTTTAGGGTTTTATGACTTGATATACGGGCACAAATCCCTAGGGTCGAGGGGGTGATGGGAGAACCTACCTCTTTGAGCTACAAAACAGATTTAGAGCCTAGAGAGAGGTAGAGAGTCAAGATTTTCATTCCAAATTGGGCAAAGACCACACCAACTCCAAATTTTCCAAATTTGGGCAAAGAAGGGGAGGAGCTTGCTTCATCTAGTTTTTATTCCTTTTTCTCTTCTACCATCTTTATGATGGATTTTTTGGTTGTTGGGGATGTTAATGACATTATGAGTAGCTGAGTTATTTGTAGAGATTACTTTTGAACTACTTGTTAAACTCCTACTTTATTGATTTGAATGAATGTTGCTTTTGATGAATGTTGAGCTTATACCTTGCAATATATTCAGAAATTAAGTTAGGTAAATTGTGTAAGGCTGTACAATGAGAATTGGCTTTCTACAAACCTACATTCATCAAGTTAATTGATTAGTTAGAGACAGATCTTGGCTAATTAGTTGATTACCTATAGGATAACTTTATAACTAGTTGAATTGGTGGACTAATTTTGTAAATTGAGAAATTACTTAATCATTTCCATTTAATTTGGCTTGGGACAATTAATTACACCTTAAGAGAGGGTAGTTAATACATTAGGACATCTTAGGTGAGGCACAATTCAATTAACAAGGAAAGAGGGAGATAAGATAGGGAAAAATGATCTCTAATTGTTAAATCTAGTACTCCAAGTTTCTGCACTTTTGCTTTATCATTTGTTCATTGTTGGTTGCTTGATTTAGTTTAATTTTTCAGTTTATATTCATTAAAATTAGTTCTCAAATGAAGCAGCTTGAATTAAATAACGTATAAACACAATTTTTGAGAGGTCGATATCTGTTCTTTACTACAAGTTACACCCCATATACTTACGGTTTTGAGCATAAAACTAGTGAATTGGTTTTGCAATCAATAGTACATCAACTATAATGAATGCAAAAACTATGTTTCCTAGATTAAATTCAAGCTTTCAAATTATAAACTACATCTAACACATATCACTTACAAAATTTGATAATAAATAAGACTTATTAATCATAGGGAGTGATCCTTAAGAACTACATCTCCCTCGTTCACATTATACTTAACTAACCCTTTCATTACAGCTTTAAGAGGAAAAACTAATAATGATTAACTTTGCGAAACATATGCATTTCCTCCTTGATACTTTTATTTCTGCTGAGGGTATTGAGGTTAATAGAGCCAAGATAGACCTTGTTTCTTTTTTGCCTTACCTCACTTCTGTGCAGGAAGTTTGATCTTTTCTTGGCCATGAATTGTTTTATCGCAGGTTCATTTAGGAAATTTCCAAGGTTGCTTCAAAAGGACAAAGAGTTTGTTTTTTATGAGCAGTGTAAGAAGGCGTTTGACGCTTTAAAGGAGAAGTTGGTTACTGCACCCATCTTACAACCTCCAGATTGGAGTCTGCCATTTGAGCTCATATGTGACACCTCCAACTATGCCATTAGAGTAGTTTTGGGTTAGAAAGTAGGGCGAATCCTTCATGCTATTTATTAGGTACTAAGATTACTGTTTATTTTGATCAAGTGACTTTGAAGTACCTACTAGCAAAAAAGGAGGCACAGCCAAGGCTCATCCGTTGGATACTCTTACTTCAGGAGTTCGATGTGGGGATAAAGGATAAGAGAGGCTCGGAGAATGAAGTAGCAGATCATTTGAGCCGCTTAGTGGAGCATAGTGCTGACACGGGCCCTATTAATGATGATTTTCTAGAAGAGCAGCTACATGCAGTACAGTGGATAGCTCCCTGGTACCTTGATATAGTGAATTTCTTAGCTTCTCATCAATTTCCTATAGATTTCACCAAGGCAAAGAAGGACAAGATGAATATCCAAGCAAAGTTTCATGTATGGGATGATCCTTACCTGTGGCACTTTTGTGCAGATCAAGTCATCAGACGGTGCGTGCTTGATAATGAATTTCTTTCTATTTTGACATTTTGTCACTCTTATGCATATAGAGGTCATTTTGGCCCAAAGCGGATAACTTGCAACGTTATAGAGTGTGGGTTTTATTGGCCATCTCTATTTCGAGATGCCTATGATTTCTATAGGACTTGTGACAACTGTCAGTGCACAGGTATGTTAGGTTCCATGGGGAAATGCCTTATACCCCCCATATTAATTTGTGAGATTTTTTATGTTTAGATAATAGACTTCATGGGTCCCTTTCCTTCCTCATTTGGATTTCAATATATTATGTTAGCAAAAGCCAACCAAACTAACGATTCTGGAGTGGCTGCAGATTTCTTGAAATCTAACATTTTCTCCAAGTTTGGGGTCCTTCGAGCCATCATCAGTGACAAAGGGACTCACTTTTGCAACCGAACTATCAAGGCCCTCCTGAAGAAATATCAAGTGATTCATCGAGTCTCAACCGCTTATCACCCTCAACAAGTGGTCAGGTTGAGGTGTCCAATTGAGAGATCAAATCCATCTTAGAGGAGACAGTGAATCTCAGTAGGAAGCATTGGATTTTGTGCCTCAATAATGCCTTATGGACATATAGGACGGCATACAAGACTCCAATAGGGATGTCACCATTCAGGCTTGTTTTTGGGAAGCCATGTCACCTTCCAGTGGAGCTACAACACAAGTCTTATTGGGCAATCAAGAAGTGTAACATAGAGTCAGAAGCTATTGGTGCCCACAAATGATTACAGTTGCAAAGCTCGAAGAGTTGCGACATGAGAATGCCTAGATTTATAAGGAGAAGACTAAGGCATTCCATGATCGCAACATATCTAGGAAGACATTTGTGGTGTGACATAAAGTACTTTTATATCATTCACTCCTCAAAATCTTTCCAAGTAACTTATGCTCCTGATGGATAGGTCCCTTTGAGGTTACCCAAGTATACCCCCATGGAGCACTAGAGATTAGAAGTGCCAAGACGGGAAGAGTTTAAAGTCAATGGACATCGTCTCAAACGCTATTTTGAGGGATTTCATATGCACAACGTGGAGGTGATGGAGCTTGAAGTTCCAACATACATTGGTTGATATTGATTGACAGGGGTTGAGCTTGTGACCTTAAACAAGCACTTGTTAGGAGGCACCCCAACCTTATCCTTTCATTTTAGTTCTTTATTGTTTCAGTTTTTTTATTGCTTTCATTTGAGTACCTTATTTGCTTTTTGTCTGTTTTGTTTTTAGGAATGCAAGACCGGAGTAGTGAATTCTGCTTTTAAGTCATTGAGCCCTCTTTGATCTAAGGGAGTCCTTCTATTCTCAACCCCTTACTTGTGTTTTTATTGATTTTAAGACATTGGGGATAATGTCCCATTTAAATGTAGGGGTGGGGCCAGTTTAAATTTTTTGCATTTTTGCACTTGAACTGTGATGAATGTTAAACCATGTCATTCTGTCATAGTAGTTGGACTGAGAATTGAGTTGTGTGCTTGAATTTGAATTAGGCAGCTTGAGTGGAAGGTGAATCATATGGATTGATTGAAGTAGTTAGTTGCATAAACTCAGCAATAATTTGATACTTGAGTGATTAGGTCATGTATGAAATTTTGATCAATTTTCATATAAGCACATGCAAGGTTTTGAGCTTATATGACTGCATTTCATAATCATTTTGTTTCTTTGTTGTGTGTGATGCTCCCCTAGGAAGATTACCTCCAGAACTTGCATTGAATAGGTTTGAAACTACGAGATGCATGCTTTAGGGAAATGATTAAGGCCTTCTTTGTTTTAAACCTTTAGCTTAACTAACTCATTTTCCCCTTGCCAACCCCTGTGATCCTTTAACCTGGTTTGTTTCTGAATTAATCACCTTACATTGAAACCCGAAAACCTATTAGCCTTACCATGTCACAAGTTTAATGAAGTAATGAGTGAGCATTTGATGTATATGATTTAAGGACTTTTGTTTTGTATTCAATTCTGAGATGTTTTGAGAGGCATTTCTACTCGTGTTTTATTGATTTATGCTGCTATTGTTTCCTTATTATTTTAGTGTTATTCAAGTAGAAAAAAAGAAGAAGAAAGCATCTTTATTTTTGACGTTATTGGTAAAAGCATCCTTGTTTCTACTATTGAAGGAAACTTAGTAGCATTAGTTAGTGATGAGTAGTTATAGTTCGCGGTATTTATATGCATACCTCAGAATTTATGTTTGGTTGTCCCTTCTTACTTAGTACTTTGTTAATACTTGTGAATTACCCTTTGACCTTTTTGCCTCACCTTAACCCAAACCCCATTACGTAAAATCTCTTTTTGATCCATGATAGCATGTAATCTATGTGGTAGAGAATTAGTGAATTTGCAAGCCTATGGTAGTATAATCTCTTAGAAGGAGTATTGAGTGAAACATTGACCTTAAACACTTGAGTGAAATGAGTGAACATTGTGAGGAAAATCTATCATAGTTTTATTTTACCTTTGATCATTGGTGTCTACATTTGACTTTGTCTATGTGCATTAATGAAAAGATTATGATATATGTAGTACCTTAATACTTGAGTTTGTCGAAGTTTGAAGGATTGCATATACTTTATTTTCTTTGAAAACAAATCGATATAATATCTTAGTTATTTTTAAATTGCTTGAGGACAAGAAATAGTTCAAGTGTAGGGGTATTTGATAGGATTGAGTTATCTTATATTTTCTTATGCATTTCAATGTCTTTTCAATCCTATTTTGTGTTTAAATACTCAATTTGTGTTCATTTTGTGTTTACATACATATTAAAGGATTGAACACAAATATATGCTAAAAGGAAGAAGTTTGACGAAGTTTGTCAATATAAGATGTCGTGATGAGTTTGTTAGTGTTTCAGGGCATTCGAAGGAGGTCTGAACTGTTAAGCCCCGTTTCTGGAGTCTAACCCTTGAACCATAAACGTGTGCGTATTATTACTCGTCACACAAACGTGAATCTAATGAAATTATGAAGTTTAAAGTCTCATACCATTCTGAATTGTTTTTGATCAATTGATAGACACAATCCCTTCTTATGATTACGTCCTCAATCATATTGTACTTGCAAAAAACTCTCTGAGCGAAACTCCACTAAACCCTTCGGAAAAAGTTTGTCGCGACGAAGATGCTCAATTAGCCATAATAAGACCTTTTGGAAAAAGTTCGCCGCGACGATCCTTGCGATTTCGCAGCGTTGAAACACCTAGAATCTCAACCCCTAAACCTAAAATTTCCAATGGTTTCTACATCTCTCTTACCTTTCTTTCAATTTATGTTGTCCCAAATTCACTTCCTCTATGAAACACCATTTCTATATTCCTTTTCCATAACATATATTACATATATATATAACAACAATTCGTATTAAAAATTCATCATCTCAAATCAATAACTTCCTTAAGTATACTTTAATTTCAATTCAACCTTATCCATATGCAAATTCATATTCCCACTCAACATCATGTAAAGAATAGAATTTTATAAGCTCTAATGGCATTCCAAGCCACAATACAACAATAATCCAAAATCTCAAAAATACAAAAGTTACATGAACTAATAATCCTTGAAATGTGACTAATCCTTGTATTTTACAAAAATAACTTAAAGTCCAAGATATGCAGATTTTGAAGTAACGCCCTTATACTCTTGATCACTCGATCTCTTTCTCATCACCTGAATAGGGGAAGGAGAGTGGGGGTGAGCTTAAGGCTCGTGGGTAACAAGTTTATAACGAAGAATAAGCAAAATCGTTGAAATGTTCATTTGTCGTATAAAAATCATAATGAATTTATAAAGCGCTTCATTCTCAAATTCTCAGTTAAATTCATAATTCTAACTTAAAACTCATAGTTAAAATATCATCACATCAACATAGCGTATCCATTTAACCATCAATACAGAACACTCAATTTATGCAACATACTTGACAATTCAAAGATGCAATGCACAAACAAATGGCTCGAGGGTTCTATGGAAACAGAATGGAGAAACCGAAGTTTACACCATAAACATAATGAGTCCATTTTTGGAGCTCATATGTCATAAGCGGGCAGTCGGGAGAAGGCTCTTGTCAACGTGCACGTGACGAACAGAATGGTTCTACACTCGCCCAAACAAAAGCACATAATCATGCTCAAATCATTTTATCAAATGCTCATACTTTCAAGCTTTTCTATCTTTTCATTCAAACAAAATGCCATGACATGTTTCAATGGCATAACTTGATCATAATTCATAAATCTCAATGCATTTTTAATAATCACAATAATTCATTATCAAGCAAGTTAAAATACAATACACATGCATTTTTTCACATTCATAACAATTCAAATCCAATCAATTAAGCACATACACACATAAGCAAATTCTTTAAATCGTTTAAAAGCAATATATGAAGTAATTGAAATCATTTTGTTCTTTTGATTTGGAAAAACTTTAATGGCTCATTATTCAATTATAAACATGAAACCCACCTTAGAAATCCTTGCTCACATACTTGCTCAAAAGTGCCTCACCCTTTGCCCCTCTTGCCTTCCTTGATTTCCTTTAACAATAGCCAAAAATTTCATTCAATTGGAATTCAAATTTGAGAACCCATAAAGCACATGCACTAAGATAAATTCTTAATACTCAATATTTTTCGAAAATCCAAACCTTCGGCTCAATTTTCCATGATCATTTGGATCAGATAAATGACCAAATTTGTTAACACTTTCTTCTATAAAAATGTTCCCCATTATCTTAAGTTTTTAATGACTCCAAAATCATTCAATTTGGTTCAGTAGTCTAAAAGTTTTGCCCCAATCATTTTTGGATTGTTCCAATACTAACACAGCATTCTATGTTCAAATTCCCTTCAAAATTTGAGATCCTTATATACTTAATTGGAACTTGATTCCTTCCTACAACTTGTATCCCTATGTCTCTAATTTACTTCAAATTAAAAATCACTCAATTTGGACATCTACATAAAAAGTTATTATCAAAATACCGAAGTATGTTCGGTGTTGGAAAGTTCCCCGTGACGAATTTTTGCAGAAATATACTCCGAGAACATATTTTGCCACATTTTCCAGTTTTTAACTTCCCACATTTCACATATATCCCATATTATACCTAAACCATCTCTTCTACTTCATTTTCAACTCCAAAATCATTCACAAATACATAATAATCTATCTTTCATCATTAACCCTAGAAGATTAAAACATTTTCATATACCATTCATCAACAACTTCCTACACACATTCAACCTCATTTTCACTTCTAACTATCACTAAATAAGGTTCATTCATCAAACCAAAAGAGGTTAATACTTATACTTACTTGCTTAGCTTCAAGATCTCTCTTTTGAATGTTGAGAAGTTTGAAACCCTAGCTTCCTTCTTTCTCTTCTTTTCTTCTTTATTTTCTCTCTTCTTTTTCTCTCACTCATCTTTCTCTCTTCTCTTAAATGCAAGACACATTTTCTTCTTCTCTGAATACCCTTAGTGAATGTCAAAGTCTATTTTACCCTTTCCCTCATGCCTTATGTCTTAAAATGATTAAGTGACTTGCCTAAAATGCCCTTATGCATTCTTACCACTTTTAATCCTTTAATCAAATTAACCTATGCCATAAAAATCCTACTAAACTTGACATAAATAATTAGCTCCAAAATTAATCCATCAAATATCATAATTCATTTAAATCATATTTAATATAACAAGAAAAATTTCGGGGGCCAACATGAACTAAAACATAGGCCTCTAGGCTACGATCGTGACGGAAGCTCGAGCACAGGACCACAATCATGGGGAGTTAGCCACGATCGTGGCCTACGAGCAGACAAACACAAGGTCGCTTCCGTATTCGAGTTTTCAAGGAACTTTTTGGACTTTTTAGGCACAGAAAAATCCCAGGGTTTACCCTAAATGGAAAATGACCTAGAAAGGGAGCTTTCCAATCTGTCACTTTTGGGAAAACTCTAAGAAGAGAAAAGGAGAAGTAGAGAAATTGTTGTTACTTTCCATAAGTTTAGCTATTCTCTTTTAGTTGCAATGCTTTATTTTCATATTTCCAAATCTATTAATATTCATTCCATTAGTTTAAAGCTTTCTTAGTGCTAATCATATTTTTATATGTTCTAGAATATTTAGAATGAATGTTTAATGGATTTATAGTTGAAATTTATGAATTTGTAAGGAACCTTTATGTTATATAAATAGATGTTTATTCCTTCAATTTTTAGCTTTAATCTTGGTTGTTTGAGCTTATTTATGTGCTTTTTCAGGTCTGAATTTATTGGATATTTGAATGTTTAATGGTTTATGTTATGGGTTTTTGCTTATTTGTGATGCTTTTGTTTAATTTGTGCTTAATAGTTAGGATTTATGCATGTTCTTAAAGTATTGGATATTTGTGATGCTTTTTATTTTGACGCAGTTAGTTTAGATTTTGTACTTTAGGTTATGATTAGTTATTTGTTAGCATAAAGAGTTTTGATTTCTATTAAGTTATTGTTGAATTTTTGGGGTTTTTTTTACTTGGTTTATAATTTCCAACCTTGGTTTTATTTGATTAAGTATGAGTTTTGTTTATTTAATGTCTATTTTGCTTAATATGAGCATGTGTGGCTAGACTATATAAGGGTTTGGAAATATTATAAGAATTAAGGGATGGAAATTGTGAGAATGGAGTTGAACTTATCTTGAATTGGTTTTTAAAGTTTTAGGTTGGTTTGGGATTTAGGATAAATGTCATGAATTAGGAGTTGCATATAGGCTTGATCACCTTTTAGGTAACTTTCTAATCCGAAGGTTAGGGTTAAGCGTGTGATATGTAATAGTCCATAGTGATTCCCGAAAGTAGCAATAGGTTAGTTGAATTTGTCAAGATACTTAATCAACTAATCTAGGAACCCATACCTTTAGGTTACACCTTTCGAGCTTATGAGTAGGTGGCCTAAGTTAGTTGTTTCTTAGTACGTAACACGTCTTCGCTACTGAACTTAGAGAGTCTATTCTAAGTTCTAGTGGAGATCAAGGCATTTCTAGAGCTTATTAGTTTTGCCTATTTTAAAGAAATTAAGAGAGCTTAATCGAGTCCATAAGCTAACACCATGATGAGAGTACCTTTTATTTAGATTCAAGGATCAATGAACATCCCAGAATCCAAAAGATATCTCCAACCCACTTCTTTACCATTGTTATTAGTCTTTTCTAATTTTGCTTTGTGTTTGTCTTTTTGTTTACGTTCAACGCATCTTAGCTATTTCGTTTTCATCATTTCAGTGTGTTTTGTTTTCTTTTGTTTGCAACATTTGAAATAGCATTTACATCCCAGCTCTCTATGGTTCGGTAGCTTGCCAATTACTTTATAGTTTGGTAGTTAGGAATTTGTTAATTGGTAGTTAGCGATAGGCCATCACTTAGGTTTAAAGCTTTTTTGCATTGCTAGTCGTGACTAGGGCATGTCCATTTTATGTTCGTGCAAAAAATAATATCATGAGGGGTTTGAACATATTGAAGGGGTTGGTTAGTTGTTGTTGATAGCTATTGACATTGGTGTACTTGGAGTGAACCAATTTGGGAGAAAGTGAGCTCATTATTGGTTGTTGCTTAAGCTTTGAGATCCACCGGAAGTTGTTTTAGGAAATTGTTGCCTTCTTTCATTCATTATTTTATCTTTGTTGCGTTGGACAATTGCCGCCTTCTTTCATGTATTTACTTAGTAACTAAGTTGGCATTTGAACTAATTAATTTTGGAATCCAAATGAAATGAATCATTAAGATTGGAATAAACGATAATGTAATTTAATCGAATTGAACTTTTCTTTATCTTTGGCTTTATATATTGATGGAATTGATTAAGAATGTGTCATTTCCTAATATATCTTTAACTTACCCCATCATATACAATAACTTGAGAGAAAGTGAGCTTATTATTATATGTTGATTATTTCTAACCTCAAGTATTTATATGTTTTTGGCCATATGGATGAGCATATTCCTTTAGTTGAGAGTTCTAATCCAGTACTGGAGGTAGAAGTGGGAATAGAGAACTTCTATTTCAACACCAAGTGTGGATGGAAGTTCAATTAGAACTTAAGTTACTCAACATAAAAGTGAAGTTTTGAATCACTTTAAAAAGATTATATCGACCGACGAAATTGAAAAAGCAGAGTGCAATTATTGTCAAAAGTTATATTCGAGTGGTTCGAAAGGTGGAACATCTCATTTAAAGAGACATATGGAATTGCATACTAGAAGGAAAATGGTTTTAGGACGTCAAACATTTTTTACTCCTAACTTTATGAAAGGGAAGAATGAAATGATCGTAACAAATTTTGACAACAATAGATCAAGGATTTTAATGGCTAATATGATTATTAGAGATGAATAACCATTGTCTATGATTGAAAGCAAAAGATTTAGGATATTTCTTAATTCACTTTAACCAAATTTCAAAGTTCCAATTCAAAATACATTGAGGAATAATATTTTCGAAATTTAGAAGGACAAGAAGAGAGAAACATTAAGAGCATTGTCGAGTGTTCAAGGACGAATTGCCATAACAATGGACACATAGATAGTCTATAACCAAAAGAAGGGTTACATGGCGGTGACGATGACGACATATTATATTGGTAATGATTAAAAGTTATGCAATAGACTTTTGAGGTAATTTATATTCTTTAATATTATTATCATTTAATTTTTTCATTATTTTATAAACTTATGATTCATGTTAGTAAATTTTGTACATGATAGGTTCATTTATGTGCTGACACCGCATACAAGTGAAAAATTGGTAAACATGTTGAAAGACTATTTGATGAATTTGAACATCGACAACAAAGAATCCTCCATCACAGTCAACAATTGTAGCACAAACGATGTTATGATTGAGAAGTTGAAGGGTAACATGTGGGTTGGGAGCTTCTTGGCTGGAGGTAAGTTATTTCATATGCGTTGATTTACACACATTCTTAACTTGATTGTGAAGGATGGGTTGGAGACAATAAAAGAAGCAATAGAGTGTATATGGAATAATGTTATATATTGGAGTGCAACTCTTAAAAGAGTTGAAACTTTTGAAGATGGTGCACAAATTTTATGCATTCCAAATTCAAATAAGTCAGTTTTAGATTGTCCAATTAGATGGAACTCAACCTTTAAGATGTTGGAGTCGACAATCTCATATGCTCAGCTATTCATTAGACTAGCCGAAAGGCAGAAAGGGATTCTCAATATACCTGCGTACTATCAGAAGATTAATAGCACTTAGCTAGAGAACTTTGTATGAAGTTGAAATTATTCAATAATTTAACTGAATTGTTCTCAAGAACAAAATATCCAACTTCGCATTGTATCTTTAGCATTATGTCCAATATAACACCTGTTTTATCATTGTGGATGTTTGACTCCAATGCAATCATTCGAACCATTAAAAGATTAATGGGACTTGGCTAAAGATCTTTGAATAAAGTTAAAATTATTCAATAATTAGACTGAATTATTTTCAAGAATAAAATATCCTACCACACCATATATCTTTACTAACATGTCCGACATAAAGCATGTTTTATTATCAATGATGTTTTACTCGAGTGCAAAGCAAACTGTGGCGGAGTGGAGGGCGGAGAATTTAAAGTGAACCAGTATAAAGTATTTGCAAAAGAACTTAAACCGGTAAAATGATAGAACAGACGGAGATTTAAAAAAACAGAAGACTTTGAGTGAGTGAGAGCATTGAAAGGTTAAGAATGGAATCAGAGAGCATCAGCCGCCACAAGGCCACCAAACGCCCACGAGACTCCGACGACGACTATTTGGAGTTCAACAATGCCAGAGACGACGTCGACCTTTCTCTCCTCGAAGCCCTCGAGAAATCCCAAAAGGAAAACGGCGTAGAAGTGCTCGACCTCCGTACTCTTAAGAAGCTTGTTCTCTCCTTCGAGCGCCGCTACAAAGAGAACATTGAAGCCCGCCTCAAGTACGCCGACCAGCCTGAGCGCTTTGCCGATTCCGAGATTGAGCTCCACCAAGAGCTCGAAAAGCTCAAAATCCTCGCCGGAGGACCCGAGCTCTACCCCGACCTTGTCAACCTCAATACCATTCCTTCTATTTTGGGCCTTCTCTCCCACGAAAACACCGATATAGCAATCGACGTCGTGCAATTGCTTCAGGATCTCACCGACGAGGACGTTCTGGAAGACAACGACGAGCCTGCTAAGGTTCTAGTTGATTCACTCCTCGAAAACAACGTCTTGGAGTTGCTGGTCCAGAATCTTCAAAGGTTATCGGAGACTGATCAGGACGAGATGGCCGCCGTCTACGGTACACTAGCTACCATCGAGAATCTGATTGAGGTTAAGCCGGCGGTGGCGGAGATGGTGTGTGAGAGAACCAAAATACTAAGATGGTTAGTTGGCAAGATAAAGGTTAGGGAATTTGATAGCAATAAACAGTACGCGTCAGAGATATTGGCGATTTTGTTGCAGAACAGTACGGCAAATCAGAAGAGGTTAGGGCAAATGAATGGTGTGGATGTGGTTTTGCAGGCAGTGGCAATGTACAAGTCTAAGGACCCCAAGACTTCTGATGAGGAGGAGATGGTGGAGAATTTGTTTAATTCTTTGTGTTGTTTGTTGATGCCATTGGAGAACAAGGAGAGGTTTGTTAAGGCTGAGGGTGTGGAGTTGATGATTATTATCATGAAGCAGAAGAAATCTGCTTATGCTTCCGCCATAAGAGTTCTCGATTTTGCGATGACAAATTATCCGCCAGCTTGTGAACGTTTTGTTGATGTTTTGGGCTTGAAGACTGCTTTCGCTGCTTTCATGGGTAAGGCAAGTTACTCTTGCTCTTGTTTCTCTTTTTCTTTGCAAGCAAAAGACGCAGGTTTTTGTTTGAATTTCTTGTTGGAGATATATATAAATGAAATAACTTAGTGATTAACAGAATTTGTACCCGATATATATCACACCCTACTGAGGTTTTACACGTATATTGTGGTTACCACCTAGGTGTGGTGATTATTGTATTAACACAATCTTCTTCTTTATCCTTTAGATTCCTATTAGCAAGAAGAACAAGAAAGAAAGATACCAAGAAGAACTGGAAGAACGCATTGTGTCCTTGATAGCATCACTGCTTGGTGAGTATCCAGGTTCAACACTTTTAAGCATTGTGTGTTGTTGATGGCACACAGTGATGTAGGATGAGTAAAAGATATGTCAACTAGTTAATAAAACTCACAAAAATTATAAAATCTGGGCTGTTGGATTCTGCTATGTTTGCTGGAATTTGAATTTCACTGCTGGAATTTCGGTATATGCTGGTGAAGTTCAGATTAACGTTGCTGGAAATATATATTGAAATTTCTGGAATTATAAACAAATAATGGGTAGTTCTATGAATTACTTGTAGGATAATGAAACTAGGAATGACTTCTAGAGTATAAGAATCTCTTAAAATAAATTATCATAACTTTTTTGAGTTTGTATAAAAATCAGTCTTACTTTCATTGAAAGGTTTATTACATATGTGGAAAAAATTTGGAACCCTAAGCATAATTGTAAAAAGATTCCCAGCTAAGATTTCTGAAATAGATTTTAATTGTACTCTAATAAAAATTCTTGGTTCATAAATAAGTTCTACATAAATTAGGACAATATAATTAACAATATTACAACAGCAACTCTTACTCTTCATCCCATCAAATTAAAGCTTGTGGTTGAGAAATTTACTCTCTTTTTCTTTCCTGTATTTAACTTATAGACTTTAAGCTATTATGCATCACACAGTACCTGGAAGTGTTATTTATCCCTTCTGTCGTAAAAATCAGGGGAAAGAGACCAAAACAAAAACAGAAAAACGAAAAGAAAGAAAGACAAAGGAGAAAACTAATAGTAGCATGTTTGCATAATGCTAGCCATTGTTGAACATGAATACAGGTGGGATTAGTGTGGGTTACTATATGCACGTACTTGCCAATAGTTGTAGAATAGTGCTGCTTTTCTCTCACCTCAAACAAAAGTACAATCTTGAGTGTTAAGTGATCTTGGATGAATGTGTACCTCATCAGGTGGGATTTTAAGAGGTTCAAGAAGGGACAGGCTGCTTGCCAAGTTTGTTGAGAATGAGTATGAGAAGATAGATCGCCTCATGGAACTCTATATGAGGTAATCCTTCTTCTCTATATGGAAACTGAGATTATACCAAACCCACCTACTTTCTTCCATCTTGCTGATATTCCACTGAGAATTGTTTTACTTGCTCCTGGAGCAAAGCATGCAGTAGTAGTTGCTATAAATTATATGCTAAGACTTACACTCACTTGTTGGATTTCTGATCGATCATTCGAGCAGGTATTCAGATAGAGTAAAAGCAGAGACTGAACGGATGGACCAACTTGAACTTGATGATTTAGAGGTAATGTAATTGCATCTTCATATGGATATTCTTCGAGTCAACAAGTATTTTACTTACAGGAATGAGTGGGTTGGCAGATGGATGAAGAGGAAAGATACAGCCGTAAATTAGAATCTGGACTTTACACTCTTCAGGTTAGATCATGCCAATGTTGTTGATTTCAACTAATCTTTCTGATGGTTGAACTCATGATAGTTCAAAACTGTATGTTGTTGCTGTTAGAAAATTATACTTAGTTTCATTAAATTGAATTTGTGAATCATTGTCTCTCTTGAATTATTATGATGGCTTTTGTACCCCATGCAGACTGAATTAATAGTACCATAGACACTGAATTTAACTACATCATGATCTGATGAGAAGAAATTAACTTAACAAGGATCAATTTAGTGTGGATAATGGACAACAATACAGACGGGTATCTCATTGTCAAGCTGTAATTTACTGTAATGATAATGAAAGGGAACCACTCAGAATTTGGGTGTTATTCCTGCATTATATTCACGTCTGCTGTTTGTAGTACTGTGAAATCACACTTTTACACTGAGATCTGCCTTTATTTTTGTTTTTCTTCTCCCTTTATGATTGTCAAATTAGTAGTTGGATACTACTGTGTTACTTGTCTAGTGTCTTTTACAAATTTTCTTTGTTTCCATCTTATCCTTCAACAGGATTGTATTTGAGAATCCAAACTCTAGTATAATTAAGTTGTGAAAATCCTGTATGTCAACCACTGCAAGATTCAAATTACATATTTGCCTACTAAATTCTGATTTTGATCTGTAACAGTGGGATTCTTTTGAGAGTGTTATATCTTCTTGCCCTGTTAGCCATTTCTTGGACCTACAATAACAGTATTGCAAACTCAAAACATAGGGATCCGTCAGTTTTAGGGTTTTAGGAATCACTTCTAAATCAAAGTATCACTCCTAAAGAGAAAGCAGCACACTTCCCTGCAGAAAGTCAAAAGATTCCCATCTCTCTTTCACAAACAAAAAAGTTAAACCTGAATAAGAAACTTGCAATCCGAGCCCTACAAAGACAAGGGACTCTTTACTTATTATCTACTAAGTATATATTAAATCCCAACATATTAAGCAATGCTTTCTAAATTGAACCAGTATTAGACTGTCATAAAATCGGTTAAAGATTGAATAAAATTGAAGAATTTGAAAAATGATTAAAAAAATGTCTTTATTCATTAAAACATTTAAAGTTTGATTAAAAAAAGAGACTATTCAATGAAAACAATTGGTTTATTTTAGTTTATAAAAACTGATTAATTTATGAAAACTGACTGATTAGTTAATAAATTGATCAGTTTTTAATAACAAAAAATATTAAACTAATCCAACCCGAAAATTGAAAATCAAACTGAAAAGTTGGCTGGTTTAAAATTTTCACTATTAAATTGGTTGAATCGATTTGATTTTTAAAACCTTGATAACAAGATCCTTAAATAAAGTTATTTGATTTTTAACTTTTAGCAATAAAAATTACAAGTAGAGGAGTTTAGGGAAGATAAGACATAAATTGATCCCACTCCCCATCAAAACCAGTGTGTTTCCTAACTTTTTCCCTTAGTGTTTGAATGCTCATTGTACACCTGGGCTGATATTGCTTTGCACACTATTTCTCTTTGTGCATTCTTTAGATCCAGTCTCATAAAGTCCATTCTCTTCCTTATCTCTGGGCACTAATGGTTCATCTATGTTCTTTCTCATCTCATTCTAGTCATCTTCAGTTGTTTTCTGTTCTCTCCTGCTCTAGTCTAACTGCCATTAGGGGATTGCTATTGGGTGGGCCATTGTTGGGAGGGCCATGACTTGAGGTGATTCATTAACAAGTTCCTATTGTGGGTCTAGTATTTTATGAGCTACCTATTGTCCTCATATAAGGTAATCCATACCTATCTACTTGATGAAAAAGGAAGTGAAAGTTGGTACTCTTACCCACAGATTCCGTCGATACCTAGCTCAAGAAAATGAAACCAATTATAGAAAATGAAAAGTTATGTTTTCTTCTTATATCCCAATAATTTAAGCTTCAAACATGTCAGCATTGTTTAACCCATATCCCCTCAAAATTAAGTGTGTATTATAGTTAATAGAAAGGTACTCCCGGTTTGGAAATTCTGAAGGCACCTTACTTGAAAAAAATTAGAAGGTTGAGTCCTTTAACCTTCATGTCATAAAATGAATTATAGAGTTATGTAGGAAGATGCCCAGATCACAAACTCATGTGTTTTCCCTTTCTATCCAAACGCTAAATTCAACGATAGTTGATGCATATTTATTTTCTTGAAATATTGACTTAAACACGACCTTTATATTTTCAGTATTGTTCTTATTCTTTCTTTTGCTTTTTGCGTGGAAATGCAGCTGATTGCTGTTATTCTGGGCCATCTATGGTGTTCTGAGTAAGTTCTTAAATTCTCTTCTTCTGTTCCTGTTGAAATTAGTATTTTGCAGTTCTTGATTCGTTAATGATGCTAAAATCGTTTCTTGCAGGCACCAGGGATTGAGAGCAAGAATTGAATTATTACTGAAGCAGCATAAACTTACTAAGCAAGATGTCAAGGATATACTTCAGGTATATGCTTTGCAGCTGTTTTTATATTTGGCTGGGTAACTTTATTGCATGTAACTTCATTTTTGCTTGCTCCACACTACCTTTTTCCTATTCTTTAAATGCTTTCTTTGTTGGAGGATTTCTAATGCATTCTTTATATAGAGGTTTCATTGTTCTAAGTGCAAATTGCTCTAATACGCCGCAAACTTTCTAGAAACCTTGATGTCTGATACTTCCTCTTTTGACAGAAAATTTTAAAAAAATTATTATTTTTCATTAATATGAGCTATTCTCATTTTCTATTGAAAAAGACTGCTAGTTTTGTTGAGGTGACACATTCAATATCATTGTCTTTTGATGCATAAGAAATTATTCAGTAAGGAGACTGCTAATTTGTGGATTTTGTTGTAAGAAAATTGAGAAGTTACTGGTCTGTCCATTTTAGCTAGATGCTGGCCTAGTATGCAACATTTTTAAGGACATTCAGTATTGTGTATTATGTCTCTTTGTATATATAGACCCTAGTCACAGCATTTACTATTGTCAAATTTCTTGTAACCAACTCCCATTTAAGCAAATTTGGAACACTTATTCTCCAATGCTGTTCCCTGAAGAGTGATCCGACTTCAGATGTTGGTACTTCAATTATCCATTGCCTTGTTATCTAGTTGGTACTACCTGGTTAAAAAGTTGTGGTAAATATACGAAAGAATCATCTGCACAAGTTTTGTTTTCTGGAGTGTCTTTTGCAATGATCCGTTTTATGCATACACTTCTGTTAGGTAGGTAATTCTTGTGCAGTAAATGAAAGATGGGAAGAATTGCCGTTCCCTTGCTATTTGAAGCTCAGATACATCTCTAGCCTTTGTCCTGAGATTGAACCATAATGACACACATTTGATTGCTTGTTTTTGGAAATCTTAGGAATATCATGACAACATTGGTGATCTGGATGGACCAGAAGAGAAGGAACGAGCACAGTCAAGGATACAGAAATTTATTTCTGCTTTTTGATCGTGTTTACTAATATTCGAGTTGTTAGGTAAGATTGGGATATATATGATTGTAGCGGCTACTGATTGAGCAATGGCTTTCAAATGTGTTTACAGTGAGTAATATCCCATATAATCTAACCCACTTTTTAGTTTTCACGAATTGCATTCCTCCACTGCTTAAACAATAGCAGGCGAATGGAAGGTCAGCGAGCAGTGAGGAGGAGGATAGAGAATTAAAGTCATTTGGGCCAAATGTCATTGACGCGAAAGCAGATGATTTTATCAAGGAGTTCAGCGGCAGCTCAGGTTGCAAAGATTGCTCTCTTTCGCCCTACAATGAAATGAAATTGATAAGGATTTTAGGAGAAAACACCCCAAAAATTAACTTATAAGAGTAGAGAGTTCCAAGTTTTTATAAATTTAATATCAATTTTGTATTTAATCAATATGGGATTCAAGTCCCATATTTTGCAATTAGATCAAATCGTAACATTCGTCCCTTATAAGGACCAATGTTCTCATTGGTCGCTAGATTTTTTTTAGCCTCGGGTGAACACTGTTATACTGGCGTCACCACCTACGTACCCACGGACTGATTGTGTGCTAGATCTTTTCTAACCTTGGACAAACACTGCAATGTCGACATCACCACCGTGGGTGTAGCACGAGGACTTGAAGGAGTGGTGTTAGCTCTGATACCAATGGTTATAAATCTTATGAGAGAATCAACCCCAGAGCTAACTTAAAGGGTGGGAGAGCCCAAAGTCTTTATAAATTCTATATCAATTTTGTATTTAATTAATATGAAATTCAAGTCTCATATCTTGCAATTAGATCGAACCGTAACAGAAATACTTCGTGAAAAACAGAAAGCATGAAAAATGAATGAAACATAAAAACAAAATTAAACCCATTTCACATATCCAGTTCTGTATTGTTTTACATGATTCACTTCATGTCTAGTGCTGTAATGTTTGACCCGCAGCCTTTAAACTATAGTTAAAGGAAAGTACAAGCTTTGACTCAGGCAACAAAACTATAATTACAATCGTGCACACGATAAGATTATTAACACAAGAGCAAAACCCTAAGGAAGATTATGGCTGACGAAGAAGGGTGATGGCAAATGAAATGGTGCACGCCATAAGGCCGAACAAAGCCAAGAAGCCATATTTCCTGTGAAACAAACCAGTAAAAGAGAGGTATTGAAGGATATCAATTCAATTAAAGAGAGTTGAGTGTGTGATGTAGATACCCAATTGTAAGGCGATTTTGGGGGTCGCCAGTAGCATAGCCGGTGAAGTAGAAATAACGAGTGACAACATAAAGAGATCCAAGAACAGCGCTCACACATGGATGCCTCATCCCTCCCAGTATCATCATCACAAAGAATATGGGCATCAGCTCCAGCGAGTTTTGGTGACCTCTCTAATCAAATCATTTTGATTTCATGTTCCCATCCAAAATTGAATTAATTTAACCAACCAGAAGTTTAGTTACCTGAACACAGTTGAAGAGCTTGGCTTCTTTGTTCTCGGATTCAACAGCGTAGAGACTGGGATAAGCAACTTTGTACTTCTTTCGGGCTTTCCCGACTTGGGCAGTCATCCAAAAATTCAGAAAGGTATAGGTAACCAGAACAAGAATTACATACCCATAATCCCTACCCAATATTATTCCTCCTCCTCCACCCATCTATCTTCTCTTCTTCAGTTATCTCCGACTCCTTGGCTGCACTGGTGCTGTTCGTGATCGTGTCTCCTATCCCAAGCGCTCTTGTTTGAGCCTATCTGTACCGTAAGCGACTCTTTATAGTCCACTCTTAGTTACTCGCCGCCCAATGTTTTACGAGGAAAAATATTTAACAAAGGCGCCGGCTTTTATAGGTAAACAGTAAATAAAACACATTGAAACGTCACTCCCTATGTCGTAATTAGAAGTATATCTTATACCTATTTCAAATGGTTTTGTAAAGTCAGAAATCAGCGCCCGCATGATTGCTAGTTAACGCAACCTAGAGCTAACGACGGTGTAATTGATCAATTAAGACCACGCGATACACATAGTATCAGTCAACTACACCAATGTCTACAATTACCAATTAGTTAGGTGGCGTATACACAGAATCACTAATTATTCGTGAAATAACTTGACGCTTATTTATTTATAAAAAGAATTGTTGACTAATTTAATATGAAATTAAATATTTCTTTTTTAATCGTATTTGAATACTCAATAAAAATTAAAAATGGTTCTAACAAGAAGCTGGGTCGGGGCGATAGGAAGCTCAAAATTTTTTTTAAAGTCTAAGCTCGACTCAATTCTTGATTAGACCTGAAAGGCTTGGCTTAAGTTCGAGTTTAATTAAATTAAGAGTAGCTTGAAGTCCAATTAGACTTAAATAACTTGGAGTAAACTTAAGCCCAATTAGGTTGAGTTATGCATAATTAGATTGAGTTAGATTTAAAAGCTAACACTTTTAAATAAATATTAAATTATCTAAAGCCCATTTTGGTTAGGTCAAGCCCAAAAGGTCCATCTTTGAAGCTTTATGCATTAATTTGTACTTAATTCTTATATTGAAAGTGAAAAGACAAGGAGGAAAATAACTTTATAAATAGAGAAATTGGGTCATTGACTCATTCACGAATCTCCTAAAGGATTGGACTTTTGAGCTTAACTTTGCCTAATTAGGTTTTAAGCCCCTTATCCTAAATGTGTTTTATTATTAAAAATATAGTTTTGTTTAAAAATAAAATAACATTTTTTGATTATAGTTAGACTTTGGATCAAGCTAGGTGTGGAGCCTAGCTAAAAGCCTAAAAATTTTAATAAATAAAAGTCTAAATCTGACCCAAAGCCTAATAACCTCGAGTCAATTCCATTGTTCGTTAACTTCAAATCAGGCCAAACTAGGTCCGGTTGGATTAGGCTCGATTGTTTTACTAACTTTAGGCGTAACTACTCATTTTTTGCAACTACTTAGTTACGGTAATGTAACTATTTTCTATTGTGTAAAGCAATTACACTATAGTTGTCTTTGGAAAAAAGAGAGGAAGGGGGAGAGTGTAAGGGACACATTTATATTTGACGCGCCTCCTAAACATTTAACTCATATTAAGTTTAAGTTGGTGAATGACTCTTTTTTATAAATTTATTTATTATTATTGGACTTAAAATTCAATCGCCCCAAAACATACAAAGACATTTGTGTTATTAAAGTATAATTAAAATAAGTTAACAATTTGAAAGGTACAAGGAGACTTAAAAAAAGGAATAAATAAGTTTAAACTTTCAATCCTAAAAGATACAAGCACAAATTTTATAAAGTAAAATTATGGAGTAAAGAAAGTAGATGTAAATTTTTATTAAAACACAAACTTAAGTGGTATCATTGAATAAATACATAAGTGCCTTTAGCTAGAGTCATAAATACTAGACTTAAAAGAAAGGATTAAGCAAGTTTAAACTTTTAATCTTGAAAGATATAAGCACAAATTTTACAAAGTAAAATTATGGGAGTAAAGAAAGTAGATGTAAAATTTTATTAAAATACAAACTTAAGTGGTATCATTGAATACATATATGAATGCCTTTAGCTAGAGTCATAAAAGTATTTAGTTTTTCTATCTAATCTTTATATAAGAAGTTATACTCTTAAGGTAGACACTTCTCATAGTTGTAATTGCTCACTTGAGTATAAGAGTGTCTCATTGACAGAAAATTATAATATTTTCAAGTGCTTTTAATTATGTCTGATTGCTAATTGTAATAATAAGAAATAAGAGGTTTTCTTAAATACATTCCATCTATGAAGACCAAACTTCTACAAAAAGTAAGCAATTTGTCAACTTGTGAAAATGGATCTTAAATAAGGTAATTCGTTATATAATCTCACTAAGATATCTTAGCAATTGAATAAATCATATTGATCTCTTAAGAGGGAGGGGGTAAATTAAGTGTTTAGAAAAATAATGGCCCATAAAATTTTGCAAGTATTATGTATACCTATATGATATAAGACTAAATTTAGCAAAAGGTATGAATTGCTCTCTATCTTTTAGGTCTAGGTTATTGGTATCACAATATACTTTAACGTTTTCAAAATGGTACTACTAACACCCTAAATCCTAATATAAGTAAGTTTTTGACATTTTTTAGCATATGTGTCATCAATTTAGCCTATATGAGGTTATAACTAGGCAATTTGGATCTAACAAATGTTGATGTGATCTTAAAAATGATGTCTTTAAATATTAGCCAAAAGTGTGATTTCACTTTAATGTTTTACAAAAGGTCTAAATAAGCACCTATTATTATCTCTATTACTCCTTTTGCACCCTATTCAGGATAGTGCTATTTTAGTAACATTAGGGTGCAAAGTGGTACCAGCGATAATGGTAGGGGTTTATTTAAAGCTTTTCGGAAAAATTGAGATGCAAATAACCCCTTTGGTTAACTGTATTTTATGTAAGTTTATTAGGCTAGTATCAGGTTTATAGGTCTACAAAAATAACTACTTAGAGCAATGGTAGTGTTCTCTTTAAATTATAATGCTCAAGTGAAAAATGAGAAGTGCAAATATGCAAAGAAATCTTTAATTGAGCTTGATAATAATAGTGGTTATGGGAACTTACCTTATGATGCCTATCTTTTATAAAAGTGTAGTTAAACTCTAATTATCTCAGTAGAATTAGGTTCCAACTTCTACTAGGTAGCTTAATTGGTCTATGATTAGAACTCTACTTGCTCTTTTAGATGAATCCTATATTGATTGAACTTTACCTTTCTAGACAACTAGTCCTCTTACGCGAGCCTGAAGCCATATGCCTTACGAAAGGTGATGGATCGCTTTGAATAAATCAAGCCTAATTTGTACACTCGTTAGAAATGTATCAACCATATTGGTTCTCTAGAATGGAAAGTGGTAAATTTAGTATCGTGTATATACTTATACGGCCATGCATGCATTCAAAAGAGAAATTTTGGCTTACATGTTTCTTCATGAATTTCATATTTTTTTGGCCTATACAGTTTGATACACGAACGTGTATATACCCAGAAATCTAAATTTTCATATAAATAGAACATTTTGATGACAAATGAAGGAGGAATTAATTTGGGACTTCGTGAAGGGCATAAACTTACTCGTTCAAGACACTCATAGAGGGCTAAGCTTCTTCAATCTGGCTCGGAGGTAAAATCGACGCTAAAGAGCATTTGAATCGGGTCAAGCTTCTCAACCGACGAGAGTCAATCGATGGAGGGAGGTTTCATGGAGAAAACCCTAGAAAAAGGGGAAAACGAGAGGACTCATGCCACTAGGCATACGAGAGGACTGTCAAATAGCTACGTTAAGACCAAGACTTCATAAGAATGCTACATATCACTAAGAGTAAGATTAAGATTATGACAAGCATATGATATATATAATGCTCTAGGATTTATTTCAAGTAATCGTTTTTAAAACCATTGGAATTTTTTCTTCGTATTAGAATCATTGTCATAACCTTGACCTCTTATATTATGGTGTTCTTATCATGTTCCATTAAATCTCATCTATATATTTATATAGACCTTTATACAAATATATGGATGAGATTTAATAGAACATGATAAAAATATCATAATCAAAATAGGTAATCTTTTGTAATCTTACACAAATGTATGGATGAGATTTAATAGAATATGACCGAAGAGGTAATCTGTTGCAATCATTAACAACGAATGTCACAAGAAATGATTTCCTTTTTAACATTATTTACATGATAAGTAATTCAATTAAAAAGTAGCATGGATCAATCAAATGGCAACACTTGTCTATGGTAATTGTTGCTGATTTTTATCCGTTTTGACTTTTAACACAGAAAAACTATTGTTTGGTGGACTAAGAAGATAGCTTTTATTCGAAGTGAAAGGAAACGATAGTATGTGGACCCCCATCATGATAGCTTTGATGAAAGACTGATGAAACGATAGTACGTGGACCCTCATCATCCTCTCCTCGGCCCGTCGATCCAGTACACTCAACCTCGTGGTTCGGACTATCCATCTGTTTCTTACCAAGAACTGAATTGTTGTTTATCGGCATATTTATCGAGAGAGCAACATATGTATGGACTGACTTGTTAATTATGTCGGTCAGCTGGCCACAGGAGTTACTTATTTCGACACCACACCCAACGAGTGCCACATGATCCTATTAGAAGATTCCTCGGGGTGCTATTTTCCCAATTTTGTTACTTAAGTTGTCCTAATTTTTTCCCTGTTACCAAAAAAAGAAGATAGAGTTTTGGTTCTAAAATTAGTAATACACAATTCTTGTATTACGAATTTGGACTTTTATTATAGACCAAATTATAGGAGCGTATGACTGAATTTATGTTTTTAATAAAAAATATGTAGCATGTTAATAAAAAATACTAAAAGTGACTTTCTGTATTATTAAAAAAGAATAAAACATAAATAAAACATGACATATTTAATTATTAATAGTGTGCTATTGTAATAAATATTGAGTTTGTTAAAATTTTGATATTGATCACATTAAAAAAAACAGCTTAATTTGTGGAAGAGATTCAATTAATCTAATCATGTAATATTTTCAGAAACTGATACACTTAATATTTATCCCTTTTTTTAAAGTGAGTTATTAGATACTATTTATTTAATCAAAGTATAATTTTGATTGAGATTTGATTAATCAATTCAATCTACGATACAAGCGGGTGGGCGCGAGGCCCGAGAAATCGAGGCCCTGAGGACGTGAGGTCCGAGAGATCGAGGTCCTACAATTGATATCAGAGTCAGTACTCGAGCGACTGAAGCTCCTGCCAGAACTGCCCTAACTCTTACTAGGCCTCTTACCTCTGGACCCTTGCCTAGTCTTAACTTATTTCTCCATCATCAGCTATTTAATTCTAATTTAAATAGCTCTTAACTTAATAAAAGTATCATATCTGACCGCACTAACCTTGTTTTGATCTCTATATTAAGTCCATTCGTAAACCTTCTGCACTCTCGGGCCTCGCGGAGTTTATCAAGAATGCTTACAGATCACCCCAAAATCTTTAATCAAATTAAACTATTAAGGAGCAAATAATGTACGGATAAAATTAAATGATAATGTTTAAAACTAAAACAGATGATTTCTTGCGGCTAATATGATTTCATGCGGCTAATCAAATGTCAGAAGTTTGCTTGGACTTGGTGGAAGAACTGGCGATGACATTATTAGTTTTGTTGATAAGGCTGAATAATGACAAAAAGTGATGGGATAAGAATAAGATTGCAAGTTCTATGTTTATATATAAAATCCTACGGAGTCGCGCACACATGCACAAAACTTGTTTTTGATTCATAGCAGAAAAGGAAGCTCTCGAAATGGGTCAGAAGAGAGTTTTACTTCTGTGCGGTGATTACATGGAGGATTCGGAGGTTCTTTTTGAGTTTCTTTAATTTCTCTTCATCTGTTCTTTCTCAAGTTGCTAACTGATTGATGGATTGAATTGGAAAGGCGATGGTGCCATTTCAAGCGCTCAAGGCATATGGAGTAGAAGTGGATGCTGTGTGCCCCGGAAAGAAAGCTGGAGATGTTTGCCCAACTGCCATTCATGACTCCACTGGCCATCAGGTCTTTTGCCCATTGCATCCTTTTTCTCTATTTTGGTTTTTACATGCAAAACTAATACATGCAAAACTAACTTTCCTGATTCATATGGCGATGCTCATGGTAGACTTATTCTGAATGGCGAGGTCACAATTTTTCCATCAATGCAACCTTTGAGGAGGTTAATTTTCGCACTTATGATGGCCTCATCATACCTGGAGGCCGTGCACCAGAGTATCTTGCTATGAATGAGTCCGTGTTGGATTGTGTAAGGGAATTTTCCAACTCAGGGAAGCCAATTGCCTCTATATGCCATGGACAGCTGATCTTGGCAGCTTCAGGCTCTGCAAAAGGTCGCAAGTGCACTGCTTATCCCCCCGTTGGACCTGTTCTCGTTGCTGCTGGTGCTCATTGGATTGAGCCAGAGACGTTGGCTTCCTGTGTTGTTGATGGCAATATCATTACTGGAGCTACATATGAGGGCCATGCTGAGTTCATTCGTCATATTGTCACTGCTCTTGGTGGCACAATCAGTGGTTCAGGGAAAAGAATTCTGTTCCTATGTGGGGTAAGTGTGGTGTGGCTGGTTTATTCAATAGTTACTTAAACAAACAATTTGTTTTCAAATCCTAAACCTCCAAAGACAGATTGAAATGAAATTGTTTCAATTACTATTAATAATTTAAAGATAGCAAAACTAATTCTTTTTTGGCATGACTTTATACCATACGTGATAAATGGTTGTGATAGGATGTCTTTTATATTCTTAATAACCTACATGTCATGCCGCTTTTACATCCTTTCTTCTAACTCAATAATGTGTGAACTTTAGTTTGAAAAGAGGATAGGCAAACTTGAATCCAACTGATCAGGCCCATTTTTTTGGTAAACAAGAGGTTGACAATGTTTGTCTTGTTGAACTTAGTTGTGATTGTTTATTAACTTCATGTATCTTTGTTAATATTTTATTTTCCTCAAGTTATATTGACGTATGCAAAAAAAGATTAATAAAGACCATCCATGTTAATGTTTTTCTTTTGCCTTGTTATTTACTTCCTTAAATTCAAAAAGTTGATGTTGATATTGTGGCCATCTTAATGAAATTTTTTGCCTGATTATTTTTCTCCCTAAATGCAAAAGAATTAGTGGGCTGAGTCAATATTGTTGTGTAGCCAAGTAAAAGAAATTTAATCACTCAAGTGTTTGATCATGGACCATCACATTGTAGGTGTCTGCTCTGATTTGAGTCAAACCGGATCTGGCCTCATATTCCATTAATTACTATTTGTTGATTCATTCTTTCTTTCCAGGATTATATGGAAGATTATGAGGTAATGGTTCCTTTTCAATCTCTTCAAGCACTTGGATGTCATGTGGATGCTGTTTGCCCCAAAAAGAAGGCTGGGGATACCTGCCCAACTGCTGTCCATGACTTTGAAGGTGATCAAACATACAGTGAAAAGCCAGGTCATCTTTTCACTCTAACAGCCTCCTATGAAGGCTTAGATGGCTCAAGTTATGATGCCCTTGTTATTCCTGGTGGAAGAGCCCCTGAATATTTGGCCTTGGATGCGTCAGTAATTGCCTTGGTGAAACAATTCATGGAATCCAGGAAGCCAGTTGCATCTATCTGCCATGGGCAGCAGATCTTAGCTGCTGCTGATGTTTTAAAGGTACTAATTCTGACATATTTTAGGAATTTTTCTGTCTGGTTATATTGAAGACAAATAAACTTATATATTGACCCAGTGTTAGATTGTTGTGTGCATTGAGCACTTTATGGTTATTTGCTCAATGTTTTGGTGCTAGTAAATTGGGGATAAGGCATAAAGGGAGAAGAAATTATCAGAATTAGAGTTCAATTATTAGATTATTCATAATAGTAGGCTAACCAATTAGATTACAAAGTGAGAAAATGTTCGTTGGCTCATGCTCTTCACATTTCTATGATTTCAGTTATTATCTTGGTTCAGTTCTCTGGTCTTTGATCTAATTCATTTCTCTGTTGTGGACTATACTAACCTTATATGGCCAGATTTTCTGCATAGTGCTTATTTTCTAGTTCAACAATTTGGTAGCTTAGAGAATTAGTTTTTACACCCTTTTTCCATAATGCTCTAAATATTAGAGTGTTCGCCAATTGTGCTGCAACTCTGGGGACTTGAAAATTTGGTGTATCTTTCATTATGTTGGAAGAGGCGGTGGCTTGTACGCAACTAGGTCATAACAAGTAAACTCTAATGGATTTCCCATAAATAGTCAAGTTATTTAACTGAAAGATTCATAGAGCATAAGTTATTGTAGATTTGATAAATCTGCTTTGTGATGATTTTAGAGTTTAAATATTGGGAAATTGATGGTTTAGTTGCAAGAATTAAAAGCGTTGGAGTTGAATGGTGGATCTGAATGCACTGGACAAGAGGATTTCATCATCCTCTTAATACTTGTGTTAGGCAGCTTTTGGTTATTCATTCAGAAATACCAAAATCTTATGTTAGTTATTACCAAAAAAAAAAATGTTATGTTAGTCTGAGCAGCATCCTCATACCTTAGTGCTTTTTCCTCCGTTACTTATTTTGCTACGACGTCAATAATTGGGTGGTTTCATTTTGAAAATAATTTTACTCATCCTCGTCAGGTAAATATGCATGTCTACCAAAATCAAAAGATTGTTTCTCCTCCCAAAAGACTACGACGAGTTTAATGCAGTACTTCATATATATGAGTAAATAGGAGGTCCTAATTAATCTCATAGTTGGACTTATCCCCAGCACTGGTGCGAGGGGATACACTTTGCCTTTTACATTTCATCTTTGCTGACCATGTCTACTACGTAAATGATGGAGAGAACAAATTCCAGCCGCTCATTCAATCACTGTTTTGTTTTCTGTAAATGGTGTCTCTGTAGTTACTCGCATGTTTTTTTATATGTTCATCTTGTAGGGAAAAAGATGCACTGCATACCCTGCTGTGAAACTAAATGTTGTCTTGGCTGGGGCAACATGGCTAGAGCCTGATCCAATAGATCGCTGCTTCACTGATGGAAATTTAGTGACTGGAGCTGCTTGGCCTGGCCACCCTGAGTTTATCTCTCAGTTGATGAAATTGCTTGGTATTCATGTTTCATTTTAGTTACTGTTATCCAGCTCTTAGCACTTAATGTGTAGCCTACAGATAATAGTTAGCACCTTTTGGCACACATTGACATGTGAATACTGGGAGCCATGGCTCTTTGTCAATGTGTGATCTCCCTTATCAGTGGATTGTCCTTTGATGGTTATCGCCTCTGTAACTTTATAAGTCACATGCAAGAGTTTGTATGACTATCTATCAAGCTTTGGTTTCTCTTTTTCTAAATCTGAGTGAGAATGATTTGGAATCAAATTATTGTTATATAAGAAATAAAGATGAAGAAAAGAACCAAATTTGATGGATTAATTTTTACTTTTCTGTTTGATTTCAATTTTACTTTTTTATATTGATTTTGATATATATTTTGTAAAAGACAAATCTATTTGATTGTTTAAATCATAATAACATTTTTGTGATGACATTATTAAAACACTAAACTAAAGTTGGAGACAAATTTATTTTCTTAATCAATTAATTATTTATTTTTATTTAATCTCTTATGTAGTTTCATTAATAAATTTTATCATATTTTTAGGGAATATAAATAATTAAATATATAAAAGTTTTTGAAATTTAGAAATCAAAATAGTATTTATTTACTAAAATAGAATAAACATATAATTTATAAAATTTTCTTTAATAAGTAATTATATATATTATAAAATTAAAATATTTTATCTAAAATAATTATCAACTCATAAGTTGCATTTATTTTTCAAAATAAATTTTTATATTAAAAATTTGAGTTTATTAGTGAAAAATAAATTAAAATACTTATCAATGAAAAATTAAATTATAACAATCATAATTTTTATTAGTAGTTATCATTAAAGGCAAAAGATGACTTAAGCAAGAGAATGCTCTTTTTCCTTACCTATTTCTAATTTGCATAGAAGTTCTCACCCTCCTGCTAAAATACAAATCTCAGTTGCCCCCAACTTCAAATATGCTGAAATACAAGTCTCAGTTGCCCCCAACTTCAAATATCACTCCAAGTGTAAATTTTTTTTGTTTTTTTGAGAATTAAAATTGTATTGAAAAGAAAGAATAAAGAACATTCTCGGAGAGGTTCTAATCTCCCTTTAATCTTTTACAACAAAAGCCAACCTAGAACAACATCATACGTTAGCACCTGTTAGAACGATATCGTTACACCAACAACACACTCATTTTTTGTCGTTTGAAACTGAGGTAAGGATCTTCCCTTTCTAAGCATCTAATGTTCTAGTATTACTGAATTAGGGTTAAGGAGAAAGGATGATCGGAGGTAGTTTCCTTTCTCAGATTCCTTCCATCTAGCTAGAGGTAAGGATTTGATCTTTGTTTATCATCCCTCTTTTCACCCTTCTCGCAACTTGGATTGCAATCTCACAGTCGTGTTTATCTCCATAGGAGAAATCGACAAGTGGCAAGGAACTCGTGGAGATCTGATGGTTTCGATTGAGCTGGTGTGGGAAAATCAGTTCCTAGATTAGCTCCTAACTTCTAAGGATATCCTAATCTCTAGTGATTTCTTCTTTTATTGTATAGAGATTTTATTCTGTATAGGATTTTATTCCTACGGCA
>JAOSBM010000007.1:2954205-2968422 GCA_027568955.1 Erythroxylum tenue
GGGTTTGTACGAAATTTTGTTTATTATGCTAGTCCACAATTATGATAAAATTCTATCATCACTTTGAGATTTACTCATCTTTAAAACAAAGAACTCTTTCTTATTTTATTCCACCACAACTTAAAATAACCCTTCTTCATCAACACTTATATTCTCACCATCCATATTTTGATGGCTATTTGTTCCATTTTCATTGCTACTAAAACATTGACTTCACATGATGCCCCTCGTCCTTTAACAACCCTTTCAACAATGCATACTCAGTTTATTGACACCCGTATCCCTTTTTTTTAATCTTTTTCCAACATATTTATAGTCCCTATTTCTTTTTGTGTAACCAAATATTACCAACATCTACATTAAAAAAATAAAAATATTAGTTAGAAATTCATGGTAATTCAAGTTATGATGGTGTTCAATATGCATTGTAATAGTTTCAAAGCTTCATGGGACATTAGTAACTTTGAATTTTTTAGTCACACTTTCCTCCTTTGTGTCTAAACATATCTTCTCTTTTTTTTTTGGTCTGGTCATATAAATAGATCATCTAGAAATTGACTAGCCATTTAGATATTATAATTAACTCACAAATGTATGTTGGGAGTCCTGTTTTTATTTGATGAAGCAGGTAGTTTATATTATAAATAATGTCTATTTGTTTTAGATGCTATACTTACTTTCCTATCACGAACTCCTATGGATCTTGTGTAAGGGATTGCATTGGTTGAGCACTTAAATTCTCCTCTAACTTATCCCTTTTTTTATAAATTGTAAATTAACTTTACCATATTGGTTTTATTGTCCGATAGGGTGACAGAAAGTGTGGGTGAGTGGTAGTGGAAGAGAGCACATGGCATGGTGGATATCATGGCATGGTGGATATAATGGTAATATAGAAAAGGATAGCAAAGTGGTGAAAAGAAGATGACAAATGAGGCAAAAATCATAATAGAGTTCACGGGTTCACCAACTCTTTTTCTCACCCAAATAATTCACATACTATATTTTTGTTCGAACTCTACAGAGCCTAGCCCACTTTAGATTTATAGAATCCTTTCTCTTACCAATTAAAGCTGCAAATCCTCTCTCTTTCTCTGTGTTTGCGTGTGTGTCCTACTGTAGGTTTGGTACATAGGCAACTGCACTATGTATTTGTTCTCAATACAGGCAGCTGTAACATAGTTGGGCTGGCATTAGTGGCCTTAAGTTGGGAGAAAGAGAGGGAACGAGCTTGTTCCAATATATTCGTCGGTCACTGATGTCTCCTCTATCATTTCATAAAATGCTGAACTTGCACATGTTCCTGTCTCTGGTACTTCTCTTCAGAACTAGTTCGTATGGATCAGGTCTTGCAAGCTCATCAGATGCGATAGTGGGCAACATTTCAAAAGTTGAGGATGCACAGAACTTCCATATCTACTATGGTCAAACCTTCAAAGTCATCAAGAATTTCATTGATGGCCAGAGTTACCTTCTCATCCAGGTACTCTCTTCTTGCATTTCTCTGAAACCTGAAACTAAGTCCAGGAACTGTCTTCTTTTCGTTCCCCTTAATCATTTCTTAATTACGTTCCTTTATCAATATTTAACACCTGATTCTTTCTTCTTCTCTGTTCACTGAGTTTAGAAGAAGTATACGAGTAGGTTAACATATTCGTCTGATATCATTAAATAAGGTGTCACATGATGAGGACGTAGGTCAGGGAGCTTTGTTTTTAGTTTAAATGCTTATAAACAAACATGAATTCACGGACTAGCCGAGTTTGTGGCAATTTTCGCTTTTAAATTTAGTAAAAAAAATAGTTATTTGAGTTTTTTTGTTCAATTTTTTTATTTTTTCTTTATTTTTAAGATAAAAGGTATCGACAACAACAAACAATAACAACAACAATTTCAGTATACAAGGCTCGTTCTTCGTTTTGCGAAATTTAAAAAGGGACATCAATTATATGCAGACTTTATTTTATATTCTAAAAAAAAACTATTTCAGCGTGACTTTTTAGTCACAGAGGAGTAAGCCTAAAATAAAAGATCAATATTTCTGATAAATTTTTTATTTTATCCAAATCTCTGTATTTTAAAAATTTTATGAAAATATTTATATTTTGTGAAAAATGCGAAATTAATTCTTCCTTTAAGTTTTGTTATAAAATTTAGTTGATATTAACATTTTTGAACACGCGATACTCTAGTTATATAGTCATGTCACAGAAAGGTGATTATAAATTAGCAAACCATATAGATTATATGTGAAAAATGTATTAATTTATTGATTTATTAATTTAATATAATAGTAAATTAATTCTTTCATTAAAATCTTATTTATTATGCAATAAATTAATAAATAAGATGATCAATTTCTTACAACTAATTATATTAATTTTATTAATAAATAAATTGCAAAAACCCTTATTATTTGAATTGGTCATCTTATTATTAATTTATATCAAAAGGCATAAAATTTTATATATGTAATGTCAATATATTGTTAATAATATATGACAATGTAATTTATTGTTAACATAAAAATAATAAATATATCATTATCTATAAAAATATGATAAATAAAATTATTCTAGAATCTAAAATTTCAAATGAAACTATCTTTTCACATTGGAAATTATTTTTATAAAAAATAAATTAATTTATAATAAATAACAAATTTAAATAAAAATCAACATCTAACTTATTATTAAATCATTTTGAAATTTATTTTTAAGAATTTAAATTTAAATTTTTATTAAAATAAATATTAATTTGATTTAATTTATCTCAAAACCTTATTGCAATTTCAGTTACATATTTATGTTAATGTTTATAAACATTACATATTAATGTTTATACATTTTTTTTCCAATATGCTGATTTTACCCGTGAAGTTCTTTTTGAGGAATTATGTGATAATTATAAGTATCAAGTTTAGAAGGCGAGCGTTACCAGTTACTCCATTGTAATCATAAGGTCACAGGTTTAAATCACGGAAATAATCTCTTTGTAAAAATATAAAGAGAAGACTGTGTATATTATAACTTTCCTCAAACTCCCGCACATCAGCGAGTCTTGTACACTAAGTATGTTAAGCTTTAACTTTGGCTTTTACAAGTATGAATTTTAACAATAAATCCTAATGTTACGAACTATGTTAATAATATGTGAAATAGCTCTTTAGGAGTTGATTCATTTTCTGTAACTTTTCCCGTAAAAGCCCTCTCCTCAACAATTATATAATATGAAGAATTCTATACTTGAAAGGCTCATTTCGTAATATTTCCAGAATGATTCGAGGATGGCAACAAGGACCAAATATTGCACTTCAAGGATCAAATCTTTTCTTATCCCTTTGTCTAATTATTCTGTAGACACGTCCTCCTTTCCAGGTACATATTTCCTACTAGCTTTTAAATGCCTTTTAGCTTTTCTTTTTTTTAACAAAATCAAGGAAATTGAAACACAGAAATATCACATGGACAAACATGGTCCTGACTTGGAGGACACAGTATACATACAACTCATTTCTCATATTGCATCACTTCTTCAACGTATGAATTTTACAATTAATGTCTCATTTATTTTTCCTTTTTTTTACAGTTTCCTTTTTCGAGGTGAGTGTCTTTTGCTTCTGTGAGTTGCATTTTCACACTTTTATCTTATGTTTACTAATTTTCTTTATATATGTGCACATAAAAGTACTATAGGAGAATAAGGAAATCAATGTTTACATTTCAAAGAAAATATATGGAAATAAATGAAAATATTCTTTTAAATATTTTGACTAATTGCTTTCGAGCCCGATTTCGACACGACTAATATTTGACACACACGGAAAGTACATTATAAGAATGTTTATGGAGCTTATCCTACATCCTTTCCAGTTAACCAACCGATCTATCCTTCATCAACATATCTTATCCCACCAATCTATTCTCCACTTTCATACTCTTAAGAAGTTGACGATGAAAAGATATTCAAGTTTAATTATCCTTTGATCAGGCAGTATATCCATCCTACCACCATTAAGCCTAAATCGACCAAATCAAAGCCTAAGCTTGAAAAGCTTTTTGAACCATTACCTTCATATACTAAACCTTCTGATCCATACCCTAAACTAATTGATCTGTGGAGTAAACCCTTACAGATCTACACTCCACCTTCTTCTCCACCAAAACCACAACCTTTCCACTCTACTGGGAAAGACAAAGCTCCTCAGATAGAGTTCATAGTAATTCTTGCACTAGCATCTATTCCTGAGATATCTGTTGAAGAATGCCCCTTCGAGTATTCTACAATCTTTGAGCAATCATCTGTAGTAACTGAATCATCTAATGTGTCTAAACCATCTCCAGATGAATCTGCATATAGTTTGCTGACCTGAAAGATCTAGCTCAAGTCATGATGACCATGCCTGAACATCCAAAAGTTGAGCCAGAAATTGGTTAAGCTGAGTCTATAAGAACTAAACCTCTTAGACCTAAGCCACCACAAATGTAAGCACCACCAACCAAACCTACTTCAGGTCCCTGGTTTACATTCGATGATCTTCCACCTAGAAAATGGAGAGAGCCTCTCCATTAATTTGGTGCTTAGATTGATTTGCAAATGACTCGACCGAATCATCCTTTAAGGGATATTTTCTGATTTTACTTCTCATTTTATTGGTACATTACGAGAATGGTGGCAAAGTCTTGATGAATATCATAGACTTCAGTTCGTACAAGTCACATCTACTAGATTATTTCTTAGAGTAATTCCAGCTCATCAACAAACAGGTCAGACATGAATATTTTGAGATGAAGTGTTATTCTCTAGACATAAGAGATTTGCAGAAATATTTCTAGCGTAGGACAAAACATTATTATCTACTTAATGGATTCAATGATGTTACTCTCCGTTATACATTCATTTCCTCTTTTCTAGAAAAATTACAACCTGAGTTACAAAGAACCATTGTTGCACTTCGAAGAGATATGAAAGATATATCTCTTAGAAAGATCTATCAACTCGCCATAGCTTCTTTTGACAAGCTATATGATCACCAAGTTTTCTTTGACACTACAGGACCTTCATAACCTCTGGCCTCCTTCTTCCAAGATGCACAAGATCCCAATGATGATATTTTCATCCCTAATGAAGAAGAGCTTAACTAGTTCTTGCAAAGATGATGCCAGCCCAGCAAAAGACAAAGGGCCTACATAGCCTATTCCCTACAGTGCTTTGATCTACATTGATGACATCTTTTTATACTCTAAAATAAATCAATCTTTACTCCAATCCTTCTTGGATCTCAAGGAGCAATATGGAATTATGCTCTAAGTAAAAAGAGCCATATTGGGATAGTCCAAACAAAATTTTTAGGTATGCATTTCCACAATGGATTCTATCAATTTGGTCTATATATTGCCAGTGAACTACTGCATTTTCCTAATGACAATTTCACAGATTTCATCCCTCACGTGGCTGATTATACATCATCCCTGTCAAAGTTACTACAGAAGAATCCACCACCATGGGGAAAAGAGCAAACTAAAGCCATACAACAGTTAAAGCAAGCCTATTAACATCCATCAGCTTTGAAGATTCCTGACAAAAGACAGCTAATCTTGCAACCTAATGCAAGTGATCAATACTACGACCATGCACACAAAAAGAAGATACTACTATACAATCAATTGTTTTCATAGCAAAAATAGTTCTCATCCTATAAATTCACCATTTTCCCATCTAAAGGTAACTTAACCGTCCCAGTTGATTACCTATCTCTTCCTATCAATTTGGTCACTACCTCAAATCATATCCCTCTCCTCCTTTCCATGGCTGACCTACCCACTACTGCCAAAAAAGAGGAGTTCTTTCCTTCAATTTCTAGTACACCCACTGCTATTACAGAAGTTGCATCTTTTGCCTGATTAAGCCTGTTTTATTACCTACACCTCTTCCTCAGCCAAGCTAACACACCTTGCAGCCCCTTTTTGTTTAACCTCAGAACACCATACCTCAATGTGTTTTTTCTTAATGGTCCACTCTTAGAGAATGCATTATAGTATCTCTGGGCTTTCTTTGCCCTTTACGCTTGTGTTATCACCTTACCTCCTCTACAGGTCTACCAATATATCTATGACTAAGACAATGAAAGTTTCTTGTTATTGGCTTTCCTTAAGTGGTATCAACCACTGGAACAATAGAGAAAACAACTTTTCGTAGTCATTGAATAACATCAATTATAGGAAGCGCCTTTAAAGAAACAATATACATAAAGTTTCTTTATTCTCCATCGCCCATATCTCACAGCACATACTGGTGCAATCTACTCCAAAAATCGAGTCTTTTTCCATCACATGTCACTTTACTGGCCAAGGTATAAGGAAAATGTCCTTGAATCTCTTCGAAGTTTTCTTAAGGATATTAACCATTTTCCTCAGCATACACGTATCATCTCTACTTCTTTTGGACCCTACAGAGAAGAATTTATTCATTGTGAACCTGAAGCAATAGAAGTAGACATACCATGCACAAACAGTCCAATATATTCTGAATCCGATGATATGAAACCAATCCTAGTAGGCTGACAAGTAGAGATCTCCTTTCTTTTGTTCTTATTCTTCCTTCGTTGTCGATTATACAGCTTATCATCATCATCATTGTTAGGAATACTTAGCTAAGGATGTTTGGAGATTGACTTTGGATATAACAAAGGTTCCTTATCAATAGCTTTGCGCATTTTACGAATACTTCTGGGTCTTGGGTTTGGATTTATCATCATTATAATCTTCATGGTGATAGTGAACTTGTCAAGTAGGCTGACAAGTAGAGATCTCATTTCTTTTGTTCTTCTTCTTCCTTCTTTATCGATTATATAGCTCATCATCATCATCACTGTCTGATTCAGGGTTCAATTATACTTAATAGCCTGTTTTGTACATAGAGGGATCTATGTTCCAATCAAAATATCTACGATGATGACTGATATAAACTAGTTTTCCATCAAGTTTAAAATAATAGATTAAAGGTCCATCTTTTCCTTCTTTATGTAAGAACACAAGTTGAATCATCAGGACAGGTCCTAACGTATGAGAGGGTCCATCTCATTGGGCCTAGTATAGATGGATTTCACAGTTCCAGCTCATAAGTTCTTAAGAATAGGTGGAGTAGTGGTGTGAAAAGAATGTCCATGAGGAGCATGGAACACTTTTTGGTAGTTAGAGATCCATTCATTCAGCATCAACTTTTTAAGCTCCGCCAGTGGTAACTACTTCGAGATCTTGATGATTGTAGTCTGATTATGAGCTCTATCTACTACCATGTATAAGGCATCAAAAGTGGAGTTTGGGAAGTTGAGATCTATGGCATGATTTTGCAAACGATAGATCATATGGTGATGAAGAGTAGCCATAATGGCTGTAAGATCTTGCTCTGCTTTAGTGATCTGGTTTTGAACTTAGAGTCGTTTAGAAAAAGTGGGATTATCCAGCTTGATATTGAAATCAGGGGTGATGGTGAGGATGACACTTCTATTGTTGAGAGTTGTCAACAAGGTACTAATTAGTGCATTTTGGTACGTTGTATAAGTAGTGTCTATAAGAGGTATCCTAGCTGTAGCAGGTATTTCCTTTCTTCCATGGAGGGTGAGAACAAGACGAATATCTAGCATGAAGGTGTATATGTTTCTGCTCTCTCCAAGGAGAGATAAGCTCCTTTGGGATTTCGAGCTTCCCGTACTATTCTGCTGAAGTTGCTTGCAAATCACATTGTTTTAAACGAGAACTCTAGATGATTACTTTTACTTTAGGAAGGTGTTTGGAGAGGATAGTGCGTATACTCTTTGTCTACAAACGGTTATGAGAATATATACTGTATGGACTAAGAAAAGATAAAGAACTATTAGAAACATGATTTTCTTCAGAGAGATTGGTTATTTCGACAAGGTATTCTATACGATTAGATAAAGTACGTTTCATATTAGAAGGAGGATTGGCTACAGAGAGGATTGGAGAAAGATGAACAGGGTCACTTGGTAACAAATTCATGGTTTATGATACCTCCCTACTCACTCTTATCAAGAATACTATAGTCACGATCAATAAAACTTATGGCTCTGATACCAACAAGGCTAACCTTGGTCAGAGGGCTCAGGGAAGTTATTCTTTCTATTCCAGTTGTTCCTATTCCAACCATTCTATGCATGATGGTTAATCCTTAAGATTTTTCCTCCACTGGAGAGATGTAGTAATGATCAATAAAGGGTTATCTCTAACCTATATATTCATTCCTTTGGCATAAGTACTCATGGAACAAAACTTTCAAATCATGTTGATGAAACTCTCAACTGGTAGATTGATAATGCTTTGACCCAGAACAAAGTCCTTCGACGGATTGATTCTAAACTTGATGGTTTGACTCAACAAACACAGGCTACACACCGACGAGTTGATGTAGTCTCTACAGAGATTCAAAGACTGTATAAATCTTACAAACCACAAATGGCCCAATTTGATACGACTCTTCGACACTATATTGATACTCAAGATTTTTTTGGCTCTGATTCTACTATCAAGGAGCAAGAACTCAGAAAGGTGAAAGAAATTCTTCAAATTATGGAAGCTGACATGTGGAAAGAACAGTCTAAAACTGTTTATGGAGCCTATCCTACATCATTTCCAGTTAACCAATCGATCTATCCTTTAACAACATATCCTATCCCGTCAATCTATTCTCCACCTTTATATGCTGAAGAAGTTTACTATGAAAGGGTATTCAAGTTCAATTATTCTTTAATTAGGTAGTATATCCATCCTACCACCACCAAGCCCAAATAGACCAAATCAAAGCCTAAGCCTAAAAAGCCTGCTGAACCATCATCTTCATATACCAAACCTACTAATTCATATCCTAAACCAACTGATCCATGGAATAAACCCTTACAGATTCACACTCCTTTTTCTTCTCCACCAAAGCCTTAACCTTCTCCATCTACTGGGAAAGACAAAGCTCCTCAGATAGAGTTCATAGCAGCTTTTGCACTAGCGCCTATTCCTACCATATCTGACGATGAATGCCCCTCTAAGCATTCTAACTTAGTAACTATTGCACCATCATCTATTCCTGAGATATCTGGTGGAGAATGCCCCTATGAGCATTCTAGCATCTCTGAGCAATCATTTGCAGTAGCTGAACCATTTGAAGTATTTGAATCATCTTCAGATGAATCTGCACAGTTTGCTGACTTGACAGATCTAGCTCAGGTTATGATGACCATGGCTCAACCTACAAAAAGTTGAGCCATAAATCAGTGAAGCTGACTCTATAGGAACTAAATATTTTAGACCTTCACCACAACCAAACCTACTTCAGGTCCCTGGTTTACATTCAATGATCTTCTACCTAGAAAATGGAGAGAGCGTCTCCATGAATTCGTTTCTTGGATTGATTTACAAATGACTTGATCGAATCATCCTTTAAGGGATATTTTGTCTGAGTTTACTTCTGATTTTACTAGTACATTACGAGAATGGTGGCAAAGTCTTGATGAATATTATATACTTCAGTTTGTACAAGTCACATATACTGGATTACTTCTTGGATTAATTCATAAAGAATTCATTGGTGACTTTTAGCTCATCAACAAATAGGTCAGACAAGAATACTTTGAGATGAAGTGTTGTTCTCTAGACAGAAGAGATTTATAAAAACATTTTTAGTATATGACGGAACTTTATTATCTTCTAAATGGATTCAACGATGTTACTCTCTGTTATACATTTGTTTCCTCTCTTCCAAAAGAATTACAACCTAAGTTACAAAGGACAATTGCTGCACTTCGAAGAGATGTGAAAGATATATCTCTTGGAGAGATCTATCAGGTCGCCTTAACTTCTCTTGACAAACTATGTGATCAACAACTGTTCTTCAAAAACATGATTAAAGGTGATGCTCCGTTAAAGAAAATGTGCAAAAAGCCATATTTGAAGATCAAGTGTAAGGAGAAGAAGATTATAATTGTCACACAAAGATGAAACATCATCACAAGAAGTTCTCCTATAAGAAGTTCCATAGATCCCACGTGTATCCTAAAGAAGTTTACAAGCCCTTCATAAGAAAGAAACGCCGATGATTTGTATGTTTTTTCAAAAGGAGAAATCCTCAAGAAAACCACTAGACCACTATTTTCTCTGTGGTAAATCAGGACATTTTGCTCGTCAATGTCCTCATAAGATGAAAAGGGATATCAAACTCCTAGATTCCATTGAAGTTATTATGCCAATATAAGATGATCATGGAAACATTGAAGATCTCATAGAAGAACAATCAAGTGAGGATGAGAACATAAAGTTTATTGTTCCCCTTGATTCCTCTGATGTGGAAAATGACTCCTATGATATTTCCATTTCTGATGATGACATGCTCTTCATGTTACAGTAACAACAACCGTGTCCCAAGTTTGTCCCCAAGCTCATTCCTCGTCCTTATATTCAAATCTAGTTAATGTTCCAAGATAAGCATGATTGGCCCATTAAAGCTATTGGGTACATGGATACTGGATATAGAAGAACAATTATGAAGCCCAACATTTTACCTCCTAATGCATGGAGTTCCTCTAAATAGTATTTCACTACTGCTGATGGAAATACTTTCAAGATCGGGCCTATTTCTAAAATAAAAATAAGGATTCGTTTCTTCCCTGACTGTGTGGTGCAGACCAAGGTTCTTGACAATAATCTTTCTGGCTCAAATATTCTTATCGGACTATTACAGATTCTACCCATAGGAATCAAATGTCATGCCAACTTCAGTTCTTATACTGACATCGGGAATGTATTTGAGCTTACTCAAGTATCACCACTGTATGAAGCCTTGAGAGATCAATTTTTGGACTAATGTCCTGAGTCTCATGCACAGTTCTCTCATTCCAATCCTCTATAGAAGAATCCTGATTTCTTCATTCATCTTCCTTTTAAGAAGAACGAAGATATCAATCCTACAAAGGCTAAACATCTGAGTATGAACCCTGATGATCTGAAACTAACACAAAAAGAATGTGTTATCCTTCTTCACCAAGGACTAATTGAGCCCACTAAATCTGATTGGCCTTGTCAGGTTGAACAGAAAAGAGGAAAAAAGAGGTTAGTCATTGACTATAAGCTTCTAAGATATCCATGCCTTATTGGTACTTAGGGAATACCAGATCTAGTGCTTAAGAACAGACCATCCATCAGAAATCAGGGAGAGCAAAGCAAGATCGGAGTGTAAATTGCAGGTATGCTAGCCGAGATACACAAACCCTTTCTCTCTATGGGAACAAAATCTTAGGGCTTGCCTCTTAGGAATCTTACACCTCCAATCTCTCCCCATTTTAACGGCCTTAAACAGGATCTAGGGTCTAAGACTTTTTGATACACAAGATCCTTATGAAGAGGCAAGTGTAGAGCATATTTGTCTTTCTGTATGACCAAGACTACATTATTCAAGAATCAAGCTTTCAGGAGATAGAGAACTTAGAGAGAGGCTATATGATAAAAACACACCATATTTTTCATTGATCAATCTCTTAAGAAAAGTCTAAGTACAATGATAGTGAGGATTTGCTTTTATAGTCTAGGTAAGGGAATAAAACAAACTTTAAGGAAAAAATTACTTAGGTACAATCATTCACAAAACTTTAAAAAGGAAAATAGTAAAAAGTAGGAAACATATGGGTCCTAAATATTCCTAAGAGATAAGGAAGAATCTTTAAAGAGGATGTAGATCCTAAAGATGCTTTTACAAATATAATGACACATTAGAAAAGACACACATAATTATAAAGACAATTAATATAAGGATCCCACAGTAAAAAATGGAATCCTAGTCATCAATCACGTTGAATTGGTTATTGCCACGACTAGCGATTGGAAGGAGAAGCTCCGTCACTTGAGCTGCTAGTGTTAGAATAAGCTCTGTAGGTCCTTTGTCTTTTGTTGGGGTTGGCATCGTCTATGCGGAGTCTTTGCATGAATTTGTTAAGCTCTTCTTCATTAGGGATGAAAATATCATCATTGGGATCTTGTGCATCATGGAAGAAGGAAGTCGGAGGTTGTAAAGGTCCTGTAGTGTCAGACTTGGACTGGTGTTGTATCATAGAATTCATAATATATTAGGTTGTTTAGGCCTGGTATGTCAACTTCTGGCACTTCAGGTTCACCAAGAATATATTCTTCTTAGTAGGGTCCAAGAGAAGTAGAGATGACAGGTGTATGCTATGGAAAATGGTTGATATCTTTAAGAAAATTTTGAAGAGATTTAAACACATTTTTCTTATACCTTGGCCAGTAGAGTGCCATGTGATGGAAAAAAGACTCGATTATCGAAATAGATTGCACTAGTACGTGCTATGAGATATGAGCAATGGAAAATAAAGAAACATTGTGCAGATTGTTTCTTTAAAGGCGCTTCCTATAATCGGTATTGTTTAATGACTATGGAAAGTTGTTTTCTCCATTATTATGGTGGTTGATACCACTCAAGGAAAGTCCATAACAAGGAACTTTTATTGTCTTGGTCACAGATATATTGGTAGACCTGTAGGGGAGGTAAGGTGACAGCACAGGCGTAAAGGGCAGAGCGAGTCTAGAGATACCATAATGCATTCTCTAAGAGTGGATCATTAAGAAAGAACACATTGAGGTATGGTTCTCTGAGGTTAAATAAAGAGGGGTTGCAAGGTGAGTTGGTTTGGCTGAGGAAGAGGTGTAGGTAGTTAAACAGGCTCAATCGGGCAATAGATGCAACTTTTGCAACAATAATGGGTGTACTAGCAATCGGAGGAAAGAACTTTGTTTTAGCAGTAGTGGGTAGGTCAACCATGGAAAGGAGAAGAGGGATATGGTTCAAGGTAGTGATCAATCTAATAGGGAGAGATAGGAAATTAGTTGGGACATTTAAGTTACCTTTGGAACGACGAATGGTGAATTTATAGGATGAGAACCATTTTTGCCATTGAAGCAACTTATTGTATGGTAGCATCTTCTTTTTAGGTGCATGGTCATAGTATTGATCACTTACATTATGTTGCAGGATTGGCTACCCTTTGTTAGGAATCTTTAAAGCTGATGGAAGTTGACAGACTTGCTTTGAGTGTTGTATGGCTCTAATTTGCTCTTTTCCCTATAGTGTTGGATTATTTTGGTAGCAACTTTGACAGGGACGATGTATAATCAGCCACATGAGGGATGAAATCTTTAATATAACTGACAATTCCAAGGAATCGTTGTATCTGTTTGATTGTGATATTAACATCACGAAAATGTAGTAGTTTACTAGCAATATATAGATTAGGCTGATAGAATCTATTGTGGAAAAGCATACTTAAAAATTCTATTTAGGCTGTCCCGATATGGCTCTTTTTTACCGAGAGCATAATTCCAAAATAGTAAAGGGGAAACCTTGAGTCCAAATGGCGTAACAGTCCATTAGTATTAGGCGTTAGGAATGCAAAATGTTGTCTTGCATTTGTCTTGAGGATCTGTTCCTAGTTGCCAAAATCCTACTTTGAGATCAAACTTGGAGACGATGGTAGTTTCCTTCAGAAATAGTACCTGCACACTAATCTTTGGTAGTGGGAACTTATCATCATGTAGGAAAGCATTTAGAGGTTTATAGTCAATGACTAACCTCTTTTAATTTCCTCTTTTATATTCAACCTGACAAGCCCAATCAGATTTAGTGGGCTCAATTAGTCCTTGCTGAAGAAGGATAACACATTCTTCTTGTGCTAGTTTCAGATCATATACGTAAATGAGTAACTTTGGTAGGATTGATATCTTCATTCTTCTTAAAAGGAAGACGAATGAAGAAATTAGGATTCTTCCATAGAGGATTGGCATGAGAGAACTGTGCATGAGACTCAGGACAATAGTCCAAAATTTGATCTCTTAAGGCTTTATACGTTGGTGGTACTTGAGTAAGCTCAAATACACTCCTGATGTCAGTGTAAGAACTGAAGTTGGTATGACATCTGATTCCTGTGGGTAGAAATAGACATCCATTCTGATAAGAATATTTAGGCCAAGTAGATTACTATCAAGAACCTTGGTCTATACCACACAGTTAGGGAAGAAACAAATTGTTGGGTCCCATTCCTGAAGCCCAACCTTGGTGTCGAACCTCGTTTCCGGAACCCAACGATCCGAAACGCAAACGAAAAGCGCTAGCGGGTGGCCACAATAGGGTTATCCCAACGAACCCTCG
>JAOSBM010000007.1:3014114-3051096 GCA_027568955.1 Erythroxylum tenue
GTTGCCATCCCTAGTTTTAAGAATATTGTGACCATTCTTTGAAAAACAAGATGATTTTTGGTGAGGAGATAAACGCAAAGCCGAAGGATTTCTTTTAGGGATAGAAGGCAGCACAAATCAAATTTTAAGGTTTGATTTTTTAAAATTTTATATTTAATATGATGTGACAATAAAAAAGGGACACGTGACTGAGTTTGCTAACGTGGCCTGCTGTCTCAAAAATACTGTTGAACCGAAACACAAAAACTTATTTGCATGGCAACATTCAAAAGAATAAACCATAAACATAGTTCATGAAAAAAAACAGGTCACCTATGTACATATTTCTAAGGCTCTGATATCAATTGATGGAATCATCAGTATTCACAGCGAAAGCAACTTAGAATCAGAAATATTGATATAGGCAAACCAATCGTAAGAATTGAAACAAGACAAACCTGTTGAAGCACGGAATCGATAACTGATCTTCTTTCCACAAAAATTTCTTTCCACAAATCCTCTTATCTTTACAGTCTTCTGTCGTATAACTTGGGACGGAGCCAGACTCAACTCTAAAGGGGGCCGTTTTCAATCTGACGAAGGAAGGCTGTGCGTGCAGAGTTGAAGAGAAGAGAAGATAGAGATTTTTTTTAAAAGGGGGGGCCACTTATATTTGTAATTTTAAAAATTTTAATTATATAAGTAATTTAAAAAAATATATATTTGAAAGGGGAGGCCATGGCCCCCCTCTCCTATAACATGGCTCCGTCCATGCGTATAACCTTAATAGTTTCTATAACCCTTGTTTCTGGGTGGGCAGAAAGAATATATCATGTGTTTTCAAGAGAGTTTTCTGTTTTCTAATAACTCATCTTCTCTTTGATAGGAAGAAAAGCTTATATATATAGAAAAATATCTCTTTTCCGCATAAGAAGTAATCGCTAAGATTACACTATTTATCAATCATGTGGTTTGTAATTTAAATCAACAAATTTTTTATTTAATTTAAAATAATATATTGCTTATTTAAATTACAAATAATACACGTGTGGTCCAAACAATTAAGGCATGATAGAGACCGCAAGGAAAAATTAATAAGACTAAAATTATAATAAGAATCTATACAAGACCAGTATGTTCTTATTATAATTAATCATAAATTATTCTACTAAAAATTTATGATTGAACTCCTTATTAATTTTAAATTTCCACAACATAATAAATTATGTTCCTTATGTTAAGATTACAGATGCTTGTCAAATAAAATAAATTACTGACAATTTATTTAAATAACAATTTTAATCTTTAAGATTGTCGCTCAACTTATTTCATGTGTCGGATTAAAAATCCACCTGCAGGGTTTACACAATGAAATCTTATAAGCTTATTTAAAGTGCATCATCATTCTCTATATCGGGACATGGATTCCATCATTAATTAATATTTCACAAATACAAATTGCCTTTGCCCAATTCACCGAGTATTATTGTCCCGATAATTGAAACTCACTCTTTAATGAATTAAAGAACAAGACAATGTTTATTTGCTCATATTAACTAAATCAAGATTAAAAACATAAATTTTATTTCTAATGTCCTCAAGAATATGTTTTAATAGTCAGTATAAAACAACCATTCTCAACTTCATCCAGTTAGATACATATAAAATGTACTAACATATATTCATATTATTCAATTCTCCGATTGAATACAATTAAATAATTGTTCAATGAAAAACATCCAAAACTTATACTATTAACTTTTGCATGGTTAATAGTATATATTCATCAATCTCCCACTTAGACTCATAACCATGCATCTTTTGTTTTAACTCTCATTCATTCCACGTGACTATCAAAAGTCTTTGTCAGTAAGTTCTTTGTAAAAGGATCAGCCAGGTTGTTTTCTGATGCAATCTTCATCACTATCATATCACCCCTTTGAACTATGTCTCATATCAGGTGATACTTCCACTCAATGTGTTTTGCCCTTTTATGGCTCTGTGGCTCCTTCGAGTTTGCAACCGCCCCATTATTGTCACAATAAAGTGTAATAGGCGATTGAACTGCTGGAACCATACCTAGATCCATTAGGAAGTTCCTAAGCCATATTGCTTCCTTGGCTGCCTCAGAGGCCGCCACATATTTAGCTTCCATGGTGGAATCTACAACACAAGTTTGCTTAATACTCCTCCAACTTATGGCTCCACCTCCTAGGACAAAAACATTTCCTGAGATAGATTTTTGAGAGTCCTTATCAGACTGAAAGTCTGAATCTGTATAACCTATAGGTACAAGTTCATCTGACTGGTAAACCAACATATAATCTCTAGTTCTTTTTAAGTACTTGATTATATGTTTGACTGCAGTCCAATGTTCTCGCCCAGGGTTAGACTGAAATCTGCTAACCATGCCAACAACAAAACAGATATCAGGTCTAGTGCACAACATTGCATACATGAGGCTTCCTACTGCAGAAGCATAAGGAACTACCTTCATGCTCTCTATCTCTTTAGATGTCTTAGGACATTGATCCTTAAATAGAGTGATTCCATGTCTGAAAGGAAGAAAACCCTTCTTAGAATCATGCATATTGAAACGAGCAAGAATAGTATCAATATAAGTGCCTGTGACAAGCCAATCATCCTTTTCTTGCAATCTCGCATAAGCTTGATCCCAAGAATATGAGCAGCTTCTCCCAAGTCCTTCATATCAAAACGCCCAGACAACCAGTTCTTGACAGAAGTCAACATACCTACACAATTTCCTATAAGCAAAATATCATTCACATATAATACCAGAAACACTACCTTTTTACCATTCCACTTCTTATACACACAAGGCTCATCATGAAACTGATCAAAACCAAAAGTTTTGATCGATTGGTCAAAATAAGTATTCCAAGACCTAGATGCCTGTTTAAGTCCATAAATGGACCTATTCAATTTGCATAGCAAATGTTCTTGGCCATTAGCAATGAAACCCTCTGGTTGCTTCATATAGATGCATTCATCAAAACTGTCATTTAGGAAAGCTGTCTTGACATCCATTTGTTAAATTTCGTAATTCAAATGAGCTGTAATGGATATAAGAGTTCTAATAGACTTAAGCATGGCTACCGGCGAAAAAGTTTCCTCATAATCTTTCCCTTCTTTCTAAGTATACCCTTTCGCAACAAGCCTCACCTTATAAGTTTGTAATTTACTGTTTACACCTCTCTTCTTCTTATAGAGCCACTTACATCCTATGGGTTTAACCCCTTTACGTGGTTCTACAAGTTCCCAGACTTGATTAGAGTCCATGGACTCCTTCACTTAACTGATCTGCGTAAAACCAAACGATGTCGTTTTGATTAAGTTAAAAACGACATCGTTTGGTTTTAAACCAAACGATGACGTTTTGGTTAACTTACATAACCAAATCGACGGTTAACCAAGACGACGTTGTTTGTTTCAAAACCAAACGACGTCGTTTTGGTTAACATTAAAGCATCCGTTTGGAACCAAGACGACGTCATTTGGATTTCAATCATATGACATCGTCTTTGGTCCAAACGACGTCATTTTCGTACGTGTAGCAAAACTTCTCCCTACACAAATAAAACGACGTCGTTTTATTCCTAATCAAATGCGACGTCGTTTTGTTACAAGTACTAACCTTCAGGAAGACGACTTTTTTACCAACGGCCAGTGTTTTCGTTGCCAAATATTTTATTTTTCAAGACAAAATTACCAACCGATATAAGAAATCCTTCGACAATTACCGACGGTAAATAAACTATCGGTATATTTCCGTCGCAATTTTTGCCGCCACTATTTCCCTCCATATTTAGCGACGGATATTCTTACCGTCACTAAATTAGACAACTTTAGCGAGTAAAATATATTTTCTGTCGCAAATTTCTAACGGTTTCTTGTCCGTCGCTAAGTTTCCGTCATTACTCCACATTTCTTGTGGTGTATGTTGTTTGAATGTGTTTATATTGGTGAATAAAGGAAAAATGCAATAGTTTCGTTATTAATTAGACATGGATTCGGATTGCCTATGAATTGTTTGATGAAATGTCTCTTAAGGATATTACTGGAACTTGATTAATGCCTACAATGAATATTAGCTCTTGGAATCTAAAGAAAATGCCTAGAGTAGTTCTATAAGACTTGAAATGGAAAATGTACAATTATATGGAAGGTCCTTTGAAACTAGAACTAGTCATCTAAATTAGGATTAGCAATATGGGTCGAGCTTAGCCTAAAGTTAATTAAAAGGAGTTAATATAGAAAAAGGATTTCATATAATAGAATGAAATTGGACAATTATATGGAAGATGATATTTGTGAAACAATTAATCATCATTTTTATGCATTAATATGGTAGAATTTTCATGCATCAATAACAATAGAACATTATCTCTAATTACTTTAGAATGAAGAATGTTTTATTTTTCTCATCTATCTCCATACAGTTCATCCTGTATCTAGGGGTGAGCATTATCCGGCCCGGCCCGGCCCGAATTAATTCGGGTAATAAAATGATAAAATACAGTAAATCGGGTCGGGCCGGGTATTACCTGAAATATTTTCGGGTAATACCCGGGTAACTTCGAAAAAATTTCGGGTTATCCGATTACCCGAATTAGGGTCTATTTTCGAGTTATTTTGTGTAATTTTTGAAAAAGAACCAAAGAAAATTTCGGGTAACCCGATTTTTTTACCCGAAATTTTCGGGCCGGGTAAGTTCGGGTAATTGAAATTTCGGATTCGGGCCGGGTAAAATGGAAAAATTTTTGGGTAATTCGGGCTTTACCCGAATAATTCAAATTTGACCCGACTAGCCCGAATGCTCACCCCTACCTGTATCCAAATACTACCAATTAAGCTATCCTAAATAAAATAGGTTAAAAGTAGTATAAAAACCTAATAATTCCCATATGAGAGAACTTGGTAATCTTAGGTCAAAAGATCAATTATACAACTATTATAATGATAAAATCTTCAAATACATAAGTAATATTCTATTTGAGATTATCATAATTAGATCAGTTTAGTGAATTTATTCTCTAATAAACACCTACACATTTGTGTAAATATCTTTATACTTTATTTATGAAATTAATTATTTTCTTTATAAAAAGAAAAATAAAGTGTGCTAGTTTTACCGTTTTAATAATATCTCGTCTTGATAAAACTACAACTAGGAATAATTTAAAAATAATACATAATGCAAGTTGAATCTCATAATTATGATCTCATCATAATTTCATTTGAACGATAGTTATTCTAAGGATTTTACATTTAGTATTAAAACATCAAAATACAATTGACATAATAAGCAAAAATAAATAATATCTTTATTAATTAAAATAACAATGTCATATATAAAATTGTAATCATAAATTAACTCTAATTAATTGGAAAATTCATTGGAGAAAAATGGAAATGTAAGGGAATGTAATGGTGCGGATAAATCCACACGTGCTCGGGCGTCAAATTCTCCATCGGATGATGGTAGGGGCACGTGTAGGATGGAGAAGAGCAGAAGAAGCAAAAAGCAGGAAAGCCCGAGTAGATCTATAAATATACGAAGAAGAAGAGGAACGTTGGTTGAACAAAAGGAGGCATGGCGAAGCCGCGGAAGCCGAAGAACGAGGGCGCGAAACCAGATAGCTCTGGAGCCGTAGTCCGCCACCAGAAGCTGTGCCTCTCCATAGACGTCGATAAGCGCCAAGTTTATGGGTGATTTCCCTTTAAATGCTGTTGCACACACCCTCTCTGTTTATGTGTGGTTTGCTTGCTCGTTGTTTCATTTGATTTTCTTTAATACAGTTTTTGCTTCTTTCAATGTTCAGATACACTGAATTGGAAATAATAGTGCCGGAGATTGAGATAGTTGGTTTATATGCGGAGAATTTAGGTATAGAGAATGTGTTTGTTGACGGTGAAGCTGCGGAGTTTGAGTACTATCCTTGCCAGCCAATTGCTACTGACTGCGAGAGGAGATGGAGCTCTTCTTTGTTGACTCCTACTTCTGCGGCTGATGCTGGGGCCTCTTCCTATGCGTCCGCACTGCAGAGGGAACTGGTTCCCAACCTGCTCATCAATTGTTGCAAAGCTTTTAGGGTTCCCCTTTCTGATCCACAGGACCACATTACTGATAATTCCTCGCAGTCTCCCGCCGAACCCAAGCAGGTTAAAGTGGCTATATAAAGTTCAAATTTGATTTTGTGTGATACTACAACAACTCTTTTCTTTTTCAATGCGATTTACTGCTAACTACTTATTGGTGCGGTTTTCCCCCTGTTTTATTATTCTTTTTGGTCTGTTGGTTGCTCTGATCCTCTAGAAGCCCCTTTACCATTCTGTATAAATGGGTCTGTGTTCTCACGTATGCAAATGTTGACACCATCTCACACAATTAATCTGATGTAGATGAGGATTCTGATGTTAAGCAAACTACTTCAGTCGCTTTTGGCATATTATATTGTATATATTCTTTAACTATGTCAGCATGCTCTATTAGAAGGTGCATTGATCAATGCATGTCAGAGAAGGCAGTTACACTTTTTGGAGAACTTTTCAAAATTGACTTCATGTTTTTGCAATCTATTCTTGTTAAACTATGATCTTTTTTAATGTTCAATAATGCTTTGATTATGATCATGGTTCATCATAGCGAGTTTTTATATACTTTTGGTTTCTCATGTAGGTTGATGTTGGATGCAGAATGTGAAACTGATTCGAATTGATTATTGGGTGGAGAAAGCAGATACTGGGATTCACTTTGATGGTAATGTGGTTCACACTGACAACCAGATAAGGCGTGCCCGATGCTGGTTCCCTTGCATGGATGAGGGTTTTCAGCGTTGCTGGTGTGGCTCGAGTCTAATCATGTTCTTTACAGCTTTTTGTCTTTGCTATCAGCATCTAATGATTTTAGTTACTTGTGATGCCATTTATTCAGTTTTGATCTGGAGTTTACTGTTGCTCACAATCTCATAGCTGTCAGTACTGGAAACTTACTATACCAGGTAAGATAAAATTGATACTGTCTTCATTGTTTGAACAATTGAACTCCAGCTGATTCTTAAAGTGATATTTTCTGATCATAGGTGTGGATTCTATTTAGATATCTTTGTATTCATCATTCAATTGATTGAATGATTTTTGATTGCCAAAATTAGAATTAAATGCTTTTTTTCTACTTCATGAAAAAATTTTACTCCATTCCTTAGTTCTTATACTCTTCTTATGCAATTTTGAACAAGTGGTTGCTGGCACAATTGTTTATCGTCAACCCAGTTATATGAATCCTCATGGTTGTTACATTCTTTGATCATTGTTTTTCAAATGACAAGAATTCTGGTAGAGGGAGTTAAAGAAAATAAAACTAGTGATGCAGATACATTTGACATAAGGGTCTGTTGCGAAATCTTTGATGTGAGGATTGCAAAAGCTATTATATAACAAAGCTAACTAATTATATGTTAACCTCTGAATGATGTGTATTGCGCCAGAACTCGATGGAGCACTGAATGGTAGGTGGTTGGGAACTATAGATAGATTTATGCTTGATTATACCAGGTGAAATATGAATTAGATTAGCTTTGAACTCAGGATCTCATTTTGATGCTGTGAGGTGATTGTTGAAAGCAGATATTATGTACTGCAAAAAGGGATGTTGTGGAATATGATATGATTACTGTAGCCTGCCTTTATGATTTCTTAATTAGTAGCAACATGCATTAATGTTGAATCTAAGTAGGCTGAGTTGGTTGTTACTGAAAATTCACCAACTAAACTTTTGAATGTCCCCTAGGTGGTTCTTTTATGTTGACTTGTGCGGGTAGACTTTTTTAATCTTACCATATTCAGTTCATAAATTTCAATGTGAACTTCCTGCAATTTGGGGATGAAAGTGATGCTTCTCATATGTCTCAATACAAAGGTGAAGGGCTATTAGAGAAAATGCTCTCTAAACTACCTCTGACTACCAACTTCATCATTTCTCAATTTGTTGGTTTGGAACCTTAAGGAATGCAGGATCTGCTACTTGTTCATAAAATGAACATATCTTCCACATGCTATCTGTTATCATTGCAGAGCACAAGCATTTGCTATTAAATGGAAGTATGATAATATCTGAATCCTGGAACTCTGTGGTGCTATTAAGTTGAAATTTATGTACTACCATATGTAGGGAAATGGGATTAATTGTATAAGCTACCCATTCTACCAATTATTTATGCTTTTAGTTCTTATTGGTTTGATAACTCAGTATGGATGCCTATATTGGCAGGTCATGAGCAAGGATGATCCACCTCGGAAGACATTTGTCTACAGATTAGATGTCCCTGTTGCTGCTCGATGGATATCATTGGTTGTAGCACCATTTGAAATCCTACCTGATCCCCATGTTGGATTCATATCTCACATGTGCTTGTCAGATAGTTTTGTGAAGCTACAGAATACTGTCGAGTTTTTTCATAAGGCATTCAGGTTTGTTCTTTCTCTATATGGACTACTGACTTCTGCTTACTCTTTTTCACAAATTTGGGATTAGTTGTCTCTTGCTCATGCAACTAATTTCAACAGTCATTATGAAGAATATCTTGATGCAAAGTTCCCATTTGGATCATACACGCAAGTATTTTTAGCTCCTGAGGTAGCAGTGTGCTCGTCAAGTTTAGGAGCTTCCATGAGCCTTTTCAGCTCACAACTTTTATATGAAGAGAATATTATTGATCAGGTTTTCTTCTTTCCCAAGTTTAATGGTTAATGTCTACGTATCCTTAGTATGTTAACTCTAGATTTATAAACACAGTGTTCGACTAGATATATAAAGGCAGCTTGGTTGAAGCACGATATATGTGTTATGTTAATAACAGTATTGGGGCTGAAAGTCCAAAATTGTGACTTGGTAATTTGATCGACCATCCTAATGTCACTGTGACAGAATAAACATTCATTAGATGTATGTCCCTTTTCCCAGCATGTCTCTTACATTACTAACAAATGGCAATGGGGTGTCAAGGAATGAAGTTTGCAATAGGTTGACCCATAGGCTAGATAGAGAAAAGGAAATTAGACAAGGAAATGAAATATGGCAAAAGACTAAAAGAATCAGCTCATGATTGATAATTAAGTCTGATAGGAGCTTTTTCAACTTTTTCACCCAGTTTCATTCTTTTGGAAAATCTTAACTTGGCAATTGTCTTATGTCAATCTGCGATTTATGTATTTTCTCGTTGTCAACAAGTGGGATGCCTCAATTGGTTAGAACATATTGTGCTCTTTGGAATGGACACCAACATGCTCATTGTCCTAGTCCATATAGGTCATTACACACTTTAGATAACAAAGCTGGAATACTGCACAGGTATTTTTGGGTACTCGGTGCATCAGTATTTGGGGGACACTGTTTTTAACAAAAATTTTTGGAATTTTGAACAGATTTAGTTTCTTGTCCAAAGAGTTTAGCTTTGTTATATGCTTCCTATTTTATACGTGTTTTAGTTTCCTTATCCTATTTAATCCATGCTTGATGCTTTATAGTTTCTAAGTAAGAGTTATCTTTCTTATTACAATTAGGACTTCTGCTTCAAACAGTACAAAATAGGTAGTTTTTGGATAAAGCGGTTTATGTAAAAATTTTAACAAATTTTTTTTTTTGTATACCCAAAGTTCCACATCTGTTATAGTAATAATCACCCAACTTCTAGTTTTAACTTGTTGAAAATTAGTTGCTCCCTACATCATGGAGTGACTGTATTATTTTGATGAGTGAATGCTGTGTTATGTGGCTTACTAATAGGGCTTTTTTAGTTATTCCATCTTTTAGTTCATAATGTAGGAGGTTATATCAAAGTAGGAGGTTATATCAATACTTAAGAACATCACAGTTTTTAAGTAATTTTAACTTTTGAAGATGTTGAAGACATTAGAGATTTTGTATTGACATTAACTAGTCAATATAGGAATATTCTGCGTATTTTAATGGAGTAGTTTAGATATTAAGATATTATTCTCAAATGCAAAAGGTTAACTCTTATTTCAAATAATGCAAAAACTTAATATACGTTGTTTGCATTTGAAGAATGTGGCATGAAACATGCTTTATGATATGTTCAAAACTTGTAATCAGGTGAATGACCTGCTTTTTCATACTAGGAAATTTGTTCCCACACATGCGCATGGTGGTGAGATTCATGCAACCAAAGTGGATTTCATGTTGTAGGAATATCATATTGGCCTTTTCTTTAGAAAATTGAATGTTCTTGGTCACAGTTATGGTGTATCATCCCCTTTTATGCACTCTTTTTTGTTTTGGTGTTTTTGGTTTTCCTACTCACTTTTTTATTATCCTCTTTTTAATTGCGAAACTCATATAAGTGCAAATTTCATTCAGATAAGTATCCTTGAATAAGTGAACATGTTGTAATCTTCCCCCTAATTTTTAAATTTGTTCAGGAATGACGTAAGTTGCATGTATGGTAGTGTTACTGATTTGGTGTTGTTTTGGATCTTGTAATCTTCATAACAAATGGCTTCATATGCCATGCAAATGGATGACACAATTTCAGATTTAATTGAAAATAAAGTTCAAGGTTTTTCAAAGTACTCATTTTCTTTGTAGGCTAATGTTTGTTTGTCCTTCTACTTCAAAGTATTTGGGCGATATGCATATGGATCAGTTGCTACCTCTTTTCAAGTCTTTCAATAGTTGCATCATATGCTTGGTCATGTGTAACCTACTGAAGTTTGAAAATTTGTTCTCCTTATTCACCATACTGATTGATTAATGCAGACCATAGACACAAGCATTAAGCTAGCCTCTGCGCTTGCAAAACAATGGTTTGGTGTCTATGTCACTCCTGAGGAAGCTGAAGATGGTAAGCTGTTAGAACATGATACTTTGTTTCTGATTTGAGGAATGGTTGATCAACTTTGAGAAATGCTGGTTTTTGGATTGATTACGTCCTTAATTCTTATGTCAGAATGGCTGCTAGATGGGCTTGCTGGTTTTTTAACAGACTTATTTATCAAGAAATTTCTAGGAAATAATGAGGCACGATATAGGAGATACAAGGTTTGTACTGAGCTATCTAATTTTGTCAATATGCCGTATGCTTTTCCAAGAAGGATGATTACAGCTAAACAGAACTTTGTAATGCTTGTTTTTATCATCATTCGCGTGATTGCTATGGTTTTTTCTTAACATCATTTCCCTTTCTTTTTCTTTAGACTTTAGAAAGATCTTTTTATGCATTGAGGTCTTCTTTAGTCCATCTTTACTTGAATTTAAACATTTAGAGCATCTTGATTTTGGAGATATACCATTGTGTGTAGGGGTGACACTAATTGAAAGTAATTCCAATGATGTTGTGGAACTTAGCTACCTGGCAACAGATAAGATTTTGATTAAATTCAGATAATATGAGGTTAAGAACTGTGTGCTTACTAATTTTACTCAGTTTCCATGCTGCACAAGTCTCAGATCATGTAAAAGAAAAGAAAAGTGTGCTTGAAGCTGATTTATCTATTTCAGATTGCATGATCTTATTCTAACAATAAGAATCTTTTATCAATAGTCTCCTGCAAACTGAGGAGTCATTGCTAATTGATCAACAATAGGTCACAATACCAACATTCACTTTGGAGGCTATCTGCTCTGACATAGGTGCATTTGTGAACGGAAAATATGCTGTCTCTGAAATTTGGCCCTTATATCTTATATGTTAACTATTATCGTTGAATTATATGCAGAGTCGGTTACATTTCTGAAAAGTTCTTGTTAATTTGGAACCTTTTGATGATTTTGGTTTGAAGCATCCCAAACTTATACCTTGTTTTGTTTATCCTCATCTTATTATTGTTTAAAGTTTATCCTCTCTAAGGTCATCCACAAATGGCTCTCTTATTCAACATTTGGAATCCAACAATTTGTTCCTAAGGTTTTACAGTGGTGCAATTGGTCCAGATGATGAGTCTGCTTGATCTTTAAAAGAATGAAGTTTTGAGGATGAGTAAAGCACAAGTTGAACTATATTTACACCCAGCTTGGTGGAAATTTTGTCATTTTTCATAATATCTGGAAATCATGGAAAGATCATATCCTGCGTTGTGAATTTTTCATCTGATCAATGTTTGGTGGCTAGGGATTTTTAGGGGCGTATTTCTTTTGTTTAATTAGTTACATATTCATTCATTGCTTAGTTAAGGAATCCTCTTTCTGCAAACATATGTTGTTATTTTCTTAGATAGGGTAGAGGTGTGCCTATACTGATCCTCAAGAGTAAAAATCCTGGGTCTTCTTCATTTTAGAAGGGTTGATTTATTTGAGACTGTCAGAAGCTTTTCCTCCCTAGGTGATCTTATGCTTAATGCTTCTAATCAATGAGAAAATAACACTAAAATTTTTGCAAGTGCAGGCTAATTGTGCTGTTTGCAGAGCAGATGATAGTGGTGCAACTGTTTTGAGTTCATCTGCTTCTTGTAAGGATTTGCTCGGAACTAATTGCATTGGTTTGTATGGAAAGATACGATCTTGGAAATCTGTGAGTTCATTTTTAATTCTGATTTCTACTTAAATAAATCTTATTTGTTTCCTTTAAACTGACTGACTAGTCATTCAAAGGTGGCGATCCTTCAAATGCTGGAAAAGCAAATGGGACCAGAGTCTTTCCGTAAGGTAATTGGCTAGTTCATATGAAAGGGTTTTATCCTACATGATTTTGATGACTAGAAGCCCGCAGAAAACTCTCTTGTTGCAATTGTTTTCTAAAATGGACTCTCATACATTCAATGATCAAATCATGGATTGAACTGAAGTGGTAATGATATAAGACAAGGCTTGAGGATAATTTGTATATTGGTTAACTAGGAAGTGATGACTTAATCCTTAGAAATTGAATAATTAAGGCTTTGAAAACTGGAATTGGGTATACGAATGTGTAACAAGTATAGTTAACAAAAAGGAAATACTTTCCGATGTAGACGAAAGTTGCTGAAATTAGGTATCTGTTGCAGTAGTAGTTTTTTGAATCACTGGTATGGAGAGAGTCTGAGTTTACAGCAAATCATTGTGCTTGTATTATCTTGATCCTTTAGCTGTTCATGAATTTTTACACCGAGTGTCAGGAAGATATGCAATTTTAGATTTAAACTTTTCTTCCCAACATTTTTGAATATGGAAATGTTGTTATTTATGGATGAATTCCTTTGGTTCATGATGTCCTATTTTTATGCTCTAAACATGCAGATTTTGCAAAAAGTTGTTTCCTGTGCTCGAGATAGAATCCCATTGAGATCGCTTAGTACCAAGGAGGTAATCACATACTCATGATGCTCAAATCATCTAGATATGTACATTATTATTCTGTTTATCTTGGTTTCTGGTTTAGAGGTATTCAAGCATATCCAATTGTTGTATCTATAATCTTGAAAACATGGGAACTGTTATTTGTAGCAGTTCCGTTTAAATTATCTTCACTACGTTTCATAGAGTAATGGTAAAATGTTTTCTATATAAATATACCACTGCTAGATAAATGGGTCGAAGTTTTTAGACAAATTCATTAGGTAGTGTCTGGATTTTGATGAAAGACAGATACAAAGAATATCTGATGTATGACTGGACGGAAAGATGCCAACTATTTGGACAAAGCAAGTATGAATTTGAAAAAATGGGCTGCTGGAGCCGGGGATTTAGAGCTAAAAAAAAAGGAAGAAAAAAAAAGAAAAATTGGATAGGTCTAGGGATGAATCCTAGAGCTTAGGATTAACTCCTTATCTAAGAGTCACTCCTAGAGAATATAAAGTTTCATACATTCAAATCTGAAAAGGATCATAATTCATTCGAAATCATCAACCTCCTCTAAATTTGATGTATGATGGATATAAATAGACATTCACAAAGTATACTAATCTAAATATTTAGTTTTATTCCTCTTTGAAAGTAAATTCAAACTAAACGGTGATTAATTTAAACTAATCTACTGAACTACCAGACAAACATAAGAAAAGAAATCCAGATGAATAGATTTGTGTTAGGAGTTAGCCTAATCTTCATTAATACTTCAATTTGGTAAATCTCAAATTAATTGAATTTGTGATGATGGAATTTGAGTTCGGAGCTGGAAATTCGGGTCTTCGAATGAAAGAAGGATTTGCTTGTGGACCTTAAAAGAAAAAGCAAAAATGCATCTTAATTGCTTGAATTTTAAACTAGGTGCCAGAATTCAGATTAGGTTTCTGGGTTTTGTAAAGAGCGAATTAGAACAAAGAGATAGACTTAAGAATCACTCGTAAGGTCTAAGAATCACTCTTAGAAGAAAGCATTACACTTTCTTATTTTAAATTTCAGTATTTTCAAAAAGGAAATCACTTTATTATAAACTGAAATGTTGAAACATTATTTATAGTAAAAATCTTTGATCCCTAATTCTAATGGAAGAGGATTTTTTCACACTGAATCATAAAGTATTCTATATTTCATAATAAGATGAGCAATTAAGGAACTAAATCAGTAAAATAACTTTTATCAAATGACATAAAGAGAGAGAGAGAGTAATAAACCACTCCCTGTCACTGTTCACTGTACTGTGACTGTCACACTAAATTCCATTCTTCATTTCACCAATTTAAGGCTTGGGGTTGAGTGTTTTGTCCTTTCTTGTTTTCCATAAATTTTTCTGTTGGATTTAAAGTAGGGAGTGCACTTTTGACAGAATTGTTATGTGATTCTATCATTCAAAATTTTATACATTGCTAAGCAATTCATTGATATTTGAGTTTATGGATTGCTTTGCTCTGCTATGTACTTGGAATTGTTTTTTATTTTGGTGAAAATCATTTCAGTTTAATTGCAATTTTAACTTTAGTTTTACATTCCATGAAAATGTTAATAGCTTTTATCATCAAATTATCAACACTGAGAAACTACAATTGGTAGCCTTTTAGAGTCTATGAACAATGTCAACATTGTTTTTGTAGGAAAACTGAATCTGTTTTTTTTAACAATCTCGAATCTTCTTCATGTAGTTAGTAAGGAGCTTTGGATAAAATTTTACGTGTTGACCAATTCTGTAATTGTGTAGTTGTTACAGGAGACAATAATTTCTTTGTATGCATTATTTACTTTTATTTGTAGAAGTGAATCCTTATGAACCAGATGACTCTGAAATATGCTACATTTGATATATTTCCTTTTGCTTCTCAATAATTTTTATCTGAGATTCTTATATGATCTCACAAGCTATATTTGACTTCCTTTTCGTTGATAAATTTTAATTTGAGCACTGTTATATGTTTCAAGAGCTATTCTGTTTTATTTCATGCTTATGTAACTACTACGGAATGCAGTTCCGACATTTTGCCACTAAGATTGGGAATCTTGAGCGTCCATTTGTGAAAGAGTTTTTTTCTAGATGGGTTTGCTCAAGTGGGTGTCCAGTTCTAAGGTATTGATTTGGGATGTACGGGATCACCTTTTTCTAACATTTTTAAATATGTTGACTACTTTCATGTTCTAAATTCCTGATTGTTTGGCCTTAATTTCAAGGATGGGATTTTCGTATAACAAAAGGAAAAATATGGTTGAGTTAGCAGTGCTACGAGAATGCACAACTACGCCTGATGCTAATACTTCAGTTCTAAACCCTGATTCTGAAAATCGAGATGGTGACATTGGATGGCCTGGGATGATGAGTATTAGGGTTCATGAACTTGACGGCATGTATGATCATCCAGTTCTTCCTTTGGCTGGAGAAATTTGGCAACTATTGGAAATACAGTGCCACTCAAAGCTTGCTGCTAGACGCTTTCAAAAGCCTAGAAAGGGTTCAAAACCCGATGGTTCTGATGAAAATGGTGATGCTGGGCCTGCTGCAGATATGCGTGCTAGGTATATCATGTGTTAGATGTTTTCTTTAATATTCTTATTGGATAGGTATCTTATATTCTGTTGACTTATTTGCTCTTGCAGCTTGGAATCTCCTTTGTCATGGATTAGGGCAGATCCAGAAATGGAATATCTTGCCGAGATCCATTTTAGTCAACCTGTACAGATGTGGGTAAGACACCCTGGCCCTTTTTGGAGATTTATATTAGGTTTTTGCATAATTTGCACTATATATGATTGGTGTGATTCATTTTTCCAGGTTGCAAGAAGTGCTTTAACTATATGAAATCTTTCGGATGTTAATAATGTTACATTTTTTATGCATGCTCATTGTGAGTTAACAACTTGGGTTGTTTTACAGTTGGTGATTGTTTTCCAACTGAGTTTGCCAAATTATTATTGCAAGGAATTGGGCATTAGTTGTTTGAATTTATCTACCTCTTGAAATCACTGCCAAACCTTTTGGTTGATTCAGTTTTAGGATGGTAGTGGTTGACAGATACGTGCAATATTGTCTCTGACAAATTTATGTCACATGCAAGGACATGATTTTTGGGAATCATGATTGTTATTGTTCTCTGGAATCTACATTTTTCTTCTATTTTCTTATAATTTTTCTGCATTGGCATTAGCAATAGCTTTTGTCAAAAATAGTTGTAGTTCCTGGGATTTTGAAAAGTCTGGATAATAGACCTAAGATTGTGGTTGAACACCTGAAATATGGTATAAGAAAGAAGATATAAGTCACCTCAGGCTGGCTCATATCAAGAAAATCACTCATGAATCTATTTACTCTTATTGTGAATGATTTTTCTGCAAGGATAAAACAGTGTGATGGATTAATCAACAAAACAGGCACCTTATATACTGTTTGTTGAAGAAGCAGTCATTATTTCCTTGTACAACCTATGCACTTGAGATATGTGTGTGCAGATTAGGATTTAGTGGAGAATCATTGAGGGACAAATGTGGGAGAAAACCTGTTTTTGTCAAAAGGGATCCTTAAGAGATCTTGTTTGGGCTGTTTTCTTGTTTATCAATGGATATCATTGCTTGTTTATTAATCGATATCATCTTTTTTCATTATAAAAAAAGACAAATTTCTAGAAGCTTTACATTTCCGTGGTAAACTCTTAATTTTATCAATTGTTGAGGTCAATAAGTATGATTAGAGTTTGGTTTTCAATCAGAATCATAAAACTATTATTCTGTCACACAACATCTATCTAAGTTTATAATATTGTGCCTCTTTTAACTTTATTTTTTTTGTGGTTTTGTGCCCATACACATTTGTTTTTATATATTTCAACTTTGTTTTCTAACCAAAATTTGACCTTTTTTTGTTCATGTTGGATATCTCAGTACTTTACAATTTTGTAGTTGCTTTTCTTTGTCAATTGGTGATTTATCTTTCAAAATTATCATTCTAATCAGATCAATCAATTAGAGAAAGATGAAGATGTTGTTGCACAGACACAAGCTATTGCTGCATTAGAGGCCTTGCCACAGCTTCCATTTTCTGTTGTTAATGCCCTTAACAATTTCCTTAGTGACTCCAAGGTTTGAGTGACCTCAAGTGTTATGCTTTACTTCTATTCATGTCCTGACTGGACATAATATTCTAATTTACATTGTTTTTGCAAGGCTTTCTGGAGAGTCCGTATTGAAGCTGCATTTGCTTTAGCTAATACAGCATCTGAGGTAATATATTCACAATTTTTGCATGTAAAAATTCCTTTCATACATAGTTCTTGTATCATTCCCATCATGTATTTTATGATATTTGTTTCTGGCTAAAGCACCTTCTGCTTTTCCTTGAGATGTTAATAACATTTTTCATGCGTTTCATTATTGAATTACAATGCAAGAGTTTTTGAGGTAATTTTATGTGGGTTTCCCTATTGGTTGTTTAACAGGATACTGATTGGGCTGGTTTAGTCCATTTAATAAAATTCTACAAAAGCCGAAGATTTGATCAAACCATTGGACTTCCCATGTATGACTTGCAAGTCTATTAATCTGATTTTAGAAAAGTTTGTTGTTGTCACTCTCTTAAATAGCTCATCTCATGTGTATTTTTCCAGGCCAAATGATTTCCATGATTTTCCCGAGTATTTTGTTCTCGAGGTAATGCAGTGAGGTAGGCTATGTAATGGTTTTGTGTGGTACATGCTGTGCTTGCTTAACATAATTTGCACTTATGAGTAGTTTCTACTTAGCAATACTCAACATCTTTTATTCAGTGATGAGATAGCTTCTAAAAGAAAGCACATTGACATAGTAGGTTTGTGTATTGATCGGATATTTTGTTGTTCTTTTTTATGACTGGACCAAACTGAATGCGCTCTGATCACAAACAAGAAACTTTCCTCTTGCTTCCCTCTTAATCCTTTTCGCTCTAAGGTTTAACAAAATTTTTTCTTAGGGTTTTTGAGTATTATCTGCACAAGAAACATGTTCTAGTGTGTCTGCATAACCTAGGATGATAAACATTTGTCATACCTATTCATTTATCTTTCTTCAAGTCTCCATCTCTGAACTATCTTTCTGTTTAGCAATCTACTACTTCTCTTTCAAGAGTGGATCTTATTTCCTGCACAATCTGCAACATAGTCTGTGCTTCTTCTGTCATGTCATCTTAAGCTTTCATTAGACTGGACCCTTCATGCAATAGTTTTAATAGATATCTTTGTTTCAGTAGAATTACTTGGGTGTCAATATTAAATTCAGTCCTTAGGCTGCTTCTGGGGCGAATTTGGAATGTCTGATATAGTAACTGTGAAACATGCAGCAGGACTTTACCGCAGAGAGGGGATGGCTATTTTCAGAAAATTTAGCAGTCTAAGGGGATGTATTACGGTTCCTTTGTAATGTGACATGGTGTTTAATTGTGACTTTTCATATGTCTACGCGTCTGCTTTTCTCTCTCTCTCTCTCTTTTCCATATTCTCATGTAAGGAATTGTCTCCGATTTCTGTCTCTTTTGACAAAACCAACATTGATAGCCTTAACTTTGTGGAGTTTTGTTTGATGATCTCTGTTCAAAATTACCAGAAACAGTCTCTTTTCCTATTTAGTGACCTTATACACTTTTGGGCAATATTACAATCCCCTCTTCTATTCCATCATTTGTTTCAGTAGGTTGTGCTAGGGGTGTTGCTCCCTTCCTAGAAATTGAACTTGAGGACTAATCAATTTTTTGTATACGCCCACTTCTTTATTTGAGTACTTTTGGTTTCTTACTTCGGGTTTTGTTAATTCAGGCTATTCCTCATGCTGTAGCTATGGTTAGAACAGCAGATAAGAAAAGCCCAAGAGAAGCTGTTGAATTTGTTTTGCAACTACTTAAGGTAGACTTTTCTTACCATTATCTCATTTATGATCTGAAATTTACTGATTAAGATCAGATTTTTACTCAGATTACAACAATAATATAATTGAAAAAAGATCTCATCTGCTAGCGAAGATGATCCATAGTTGCTGATAAGATTAAGGAGAGAGTTCATGATTAAGCCTCTCAAATATTATTAGATTAACCAAATCATATTTTGTTGAGAGCCTGTACGTCATAGGGTACGAATCACATAATTTGTTTGTCCCAGGTATCACCTGTGGATGATTCTGTTTGTTAGGGAGACAACTGATGGAAGTTGAGTTAATGATAACTCTAGCATATCACTTCTCAAGTTTGATACGAACATTACAAGGCTAATGATAAGTTGGTAAAGTTGATTTTTTTCAAAAGTGAACATGAATCATAAATAAGAAACATGTCCAATCAGTTTATCTTTCATTATGCTTATCCTTTGTTCAAGATGGGACAACCTATTGGACTTGCTGACTTGGAGTTAACTCGAGCACAATATCCTCTCTTTTGTAAATTGGAAAACAATTACAATATCTTATTGTTCAACTTGTTTCATGGTCTGTTTTATGATGTCTTTGGTGCTGACTTTTTAGTACTTGACTGTGTTTGTGATGTAAAACGGATGAAATTAATTGTCCATGAGGATATCTTCTGGTGGCGTTGGGGAAGATAATAATTGGTTAAGTAACAAGTACAAAGAATAGCCTTGGGAGAAGGCAGCGATATATTTTTCGTATGCAACGAAGGCTCCTTACGATTCCTTTGTCAGCAATTAGTGATTCAACAGAAGACAAAATATTATTAGCTAAGTGAATTGATTTTAACCTGTAAAAGAAATTCATTTCATTGATAACAATTTGAGTCTTGCCAGATGCGAAACACTTGATTTGAGACTATTGATAACTGAGAAGGAAATTCTTCATTGACCCTTTGAATCTGGAATAGATGCTTTTCTACTTTTCTATGTAATAGCTGAAGTTGCTATGTAAAACATGCTTCGTGTGTCCATTACTAGTTTATGAAGTAGCAGTTTTGTTCAGTACAATCCCACTAGTGGACCTCTGTTTTTAGTCTGTTTGTCATAAAGTTTTAATATGCTTAAACATGTTTTATATTATTCCTGTTTTGTTATTTGGCAGTATAATGACAATACTGGAAATCCTTATTCTGATGCATTTTGGCTTGCTGCACTGGTCCAGTCAGCTGGTGAACTTGATTTTGGAGAACAGGTTTGTCCACAGCATGTTAGGCGTGCTGAATTTTTTGATTATTGTTGGTCAGTTAGTTTTAAAATTCTCTTTTCTGTACAAGTTTAAGCGCCTCCTACTTTTATTTTACAATTTTCAACATTTTCAGGTGTTATTTATTTATTGATTACTTTGTTAAGCCATTCCCCAATCACAATCTCTATGGAGATTCGTCTTGTACTTTTTGTGGCAATAACTAATCACTCGTATATGTTGGACCATTAATTACATAGAACCGAATCAGTTTCACAGTCTACAAGCTAGCTAGTGATTGCACTAACAACCTATTAAGCATGTATTGATCTCTATCTATACAACACAGCTGCCTTCAAGGGTCTAAGACCCCCGTATTAACTGGTTCAGTAGGCTCAAAAGAAAAGCATTTGTTAAGGTGCATTGAGGTAGCTACTAAGAGAAAAGAGGCAGTATAATAAATATTTATATTTCAAATAGGTAACATGTATAAAAAATAAAAATAAAAAATTCAATTGAACCGTCTTTAATATTGACCTTGTATCTGTGTATTGCCCTCAAAAGATTCTAATAAAAGCTAAAAGGAAACAAAGTTGTAAAATATAAGAAATACTTCAATCAGGCTCTTGACTAAAAGTTATATATTTATAGCTCAAAGTGTTGTCCAGTATGGATAGAGAGGCCTCTTGTATAGGCAAGCCCTTATTTCAAGGTACTTGCATTTCTTCCTAGTATAAGTGATAAACTAGGGAAGGGCCTTTACTTGGTCCATATCATCTTATCTATTTGGGAAATACAATGAAATATGTTTGGTTTATCACTTAGAGTTTTGCATCCTGAGGTTAATGTTCACTAGATATTTTTGATTCTTGTACATTTGTTTAAATAAGATGAGAATCCTGATGGGTATAACTGTGCGTTTAGATATGATTCAGTTATTGTTTCCTTGGCTGTTATGTATTATGGTGAATCTGTTATTTGTTTGGTATGTCCACATTTTATCTGAGGAGTATGTTAGACTAGTATTAGAATCATTGAGTGCACCTTACGTTGAATGGTTTTTTGACAAGAATATGTGTTGAAGATGTAACTTAGAATACGCATCATTGTTTACTATTGGTGGATTCCAAGTCCTCCTAAATGATGGGTGTTGGGCATTTCTTCTATCCTACTATCATTGCTCATTGTTTTTGTGTGATCCTTTCTCGTTGCAAACTTTGAAAAGTTGTACCCTTGCTTGGACGTGATTATTTGTTTATCCTTTTCCTAAAATTCTTAAAAGTCATTGATGATGCAAATGTTGAATTATTTAAAAGATTTAGTTTAAAATTGTCAGACAAAATGATATGTTGTTAATCAAGCAACAGTTGTTTCATAATGAATACTTGTGCCATATGTGTTAAAAATGAATTGGGTTAATGCCTATGGATGAAATTTTCACAAATTTCACTCTATATTTTGAATTCTGTCTACGCAATTCAGAACCCCAACTTAATATAATTTTGACCCTGATCCTGCAACTTCAACTTTCTGTTGGGTCTGTACGGCTTGGTGCTTTTTCTTTATGTAGTGATCTTTCCTAGGATCCATCAGAGTTTGAAGTATAGTAAGACCAAGACCTAAAGTTTCCTTCTCAAGTTTGCCTTATAATAGAAATTTTTTAACGTGATGTGTGCTATTGCATTTCTTTATTCTGCTCGCATTTCCAAGCTTTAAATATTTTTGGTCCCTTGCAGAGTATGCTTTTTCTGTCTTCACTTCTCAAGCGCATTGATCGTCTCTTGCAATTTGACAGGTACATTGACTTCTAGTTCTCCCCATTTGATGCATTTCTTTGATGTACTTGCAACTTCTTGAGTTTTTTTGCACATTTGATACTAGGTTGATGCCTAGCTACAACGGAATCTTGACAATTAGCTGTATCCAAACCTTGGTACAAATTGCATTGAAGCTTTCTGGAGCTATACATCTCGTGAGTCTCCATGTATTACTGCTTAGTAACTAATTGATTTCCTACTATCTTGCATTCATAGGATAGTATGAATTAATTCTTGCAGGATCAAGTCTTTGAGCTCATCAAACCTTTTCGGAATTTCAAATCAATATGGAAAGTTAGAGTTGAAGCAAGCAAAGCTCTTCTGGATCTCGAATTCCACAGCAAAGGCATTGATGCAGCATTGTCGTTGTTTGTCAGATATTTGGAGAAAGAACCATCATTAAGAGGTTCTGCATTATCTCTTATGGCTGAATAACATATTTGCTGGCGTTAACATGCTTTTATTGATGAAACTGTGCACTTATTTAAACTTTTACTGAGACTCATGTTACTAATTCATATTCCTTGGCTACAGGGCAAGTGAAGCTTGCTACCCATGCTGTGCGGTTATGTCAAATGCAAGATGCATCTTCTTTCAATAATGAGATCAAGAGTACTACTCTACTGGCTTTAATTTGTCTGCTTGAAGGCCATATAGGATTCAACAATGTCTTTCTTCGGCATCATTTGTTTTGCATTTTACAAATCCTTGATGGAAGGTGAGCCTTGAATATTCTGGTTAGTGATAGAAAAAATTATTGCCAGAGTCTTGCTTGCAGTCAGCCTAGTCAGATTATCTACATGAGTAATTTTAGGGATATTTAGAGGTTTACTAGGAAACTTTTGAAGATCAATTAAATATATCCAAGAATACTATTGTATACTTATTAAGCCATTAAGTTTCTTTGATAATATTGTCAAAATTTCTTGTGAAAATTGCATTTTGTTGGCAGTACATGATTCTTCCTATTTCATTGTAAATGATTTATTACATAATTATTAAATTTGGCTTAATATTGTGACAAATCCATTTTTTATATTTTTGTTACTTCCCTTCTGTTTTTGTTGATTTTTTTTTACTTTGCTAAATACTTGGAAATTGTTTTAAATTAATTTTGCAACATGTGTATATGAGTACCAAACAAATAATTTGCGTTTAGTCAACACTTGTATTCGAACTGTTTTAATTAATAAGGCTACTCACCACTAGTTGCCACTTCAATCACAAACTGTATTTATTAGTTTAGCTTGTACAACACGTCAATAAATAAGGATGGTAGCCTTGTGTTGCATGTGTCTTTTGGGATATTCTTTGATCTGGAAATCAAATGTGGAAATTGAATTCCAAAATTTGCTCTTTTTCAGGGCCCCATCGGTTTTTGGAGTTCCAAGAGATAAATCACTACATATAGTTGATGCTGAAGGTTGCATGGAGCCAAAAAGTGTTTTCAGTGCTCTTGTCACTGATGCAAAGCCTTTCGAGCCTCCAGCAGATGTCCCGAAATTTGCTGAGGATAACTCGGTAATTGTTGAAGTTTCCAAGGAAGCTGCTACAGATTCCAATATGTACCCGGAGAAGATCGATTTGGCCATCTTAGAAGATGATAGAGAACCTCAGATTGTTCTCAGCGATGATAAACAGAAGGTTGATTTGACTGTTCCTGAAGCTTCAAAGGAAGTGGCCACTATTTCTGACAGTCATGAACGTAAGATGCCAGTTGTTAAGATCAGGGTGAAACATTCTGCTGCAACAAGTAGAGCTGAGGAGGCTGACAATCAAACTGTTGTCAGATCTCTGGCTAATAATCACGAAAATGATGGATGCAGCAGCTCTGTTTCTGTGGATGCTCCCCAGAGGAACTCTAATGATGCTGTGAGCATTAGCAATCAGAACCTTGAGGAAGTCAATTCATGTCTTGACCATGGTTCACGTATGACTGCCAGTATTGGAAGTGCTAAACTTGCAAGCGACAGTGACAATTTTGGGAAGGAATTCCAGTGTACTGCTGATTCGAGCAAGGCTTTTGCACATTCTCAGCATGATGAGCAATCATCTCCTAGTCTTATGCAAGGAAACAATTTCGATGCTGATGCACTCAAGTATGCTAGTTTGCATAACCTTTCGGCTGGCAGAGTTGATAATGAGGATGGGGGTTCGATGGCTACTACTGCACATCCCTCCCATGGGGATGAAAAGGGGAAGAAGGAAGTAAAAGAAAAGAAACGCAAACACAGAGATCACAAGAGGCATCGGGATGATCCTCAACACCAAGAACGGAAGAGGTTGAAGAAGGAGAAGAAACGGAAGGAAAAGGAAATGGCAAAGTTGATGAGCAACGAAGCCAAGGCGTCTTCTGCAGAGTTGATGGGTAAGAAAGAGGAACAGCCCAGCATCAGGTTTATAGCTCCACAATTGAAGGTCACGGAGCCTAGTGAACACACGGCAGTAAAAACTGTTGAAACCAAGAGTGTGCCATCCGAAGGCACTTCTGCCCCCAAATTGAGAATTAAAATAAAGAACAAATCGCTAAACAAATAGCAATAGCTGGGACTAGCTTCATAAAACGCAGGGTTTCTGGGTCTGAACGAAATTTGTGGGCATAGATTGTATTTTAGATGATTTCTCTAGCTTTATTTTGCCATCAAGTTGGCAGGCAATAGCTCTAGCTTTTACCAACGAATCAATTCCACGTATTTCTGTTCTTAGTGCATGTGTTTTATAGACTAAGAGAAAGTTGGATTGTATTATTTTAGTAGCTGTAATATTTTTTCTTGTGAAATAATAATTCATAATCTATTCTATTGTGAAAGAGCTCTGCTTACGACGAAAGCCATACATAGCTCTTCGACTATTCAAACTTAATGCATTATGAGCTAGATTTTGTTCTCTGTTGAGAAAAGGTAAATTGTATTAAAGGAGTGAAATTACATCGCAGCTTAATTAACCAGGGACAAAATGAAGATCTAAGTGTGAACCAGCTTACATGGGATACAAAATAACACTAAAACAGGAAGCTGCGAATTGACAGATCATGAATCATGTTTGAGGATATAGTTTTAACTATCAGTGTAATCTACTGAAGAGTAATTGGAGTGAAATGTTGAATGATCTGACTTTTGATTTGAAAGATTCTAGTTTTCCTTTTCAACCATAATACATGAACTCCATAATTAATAACTAATTTGCAAAGTCACGTCATCCTTGTTGCTAAATCCAACTTGTTCAGCTTATGAAATATATCTTGACCATGATGAGGTTATAAAGGAAGGCTGGCAAGGCTTGAGAGAGTAACTCCAACATGTTGACGAGAAGCCATGTCTGTGAAGAAATGATCAATGTTTTTCATGGATATGAGACAAAAAGCGCAAGTCTCTCTGAGTTTGTCTATAGTAGATACGCTATTTCTAATTGCCAACCAAAAGATGAAGGATGCTTTAGGATCTGTTAACTGTCGCTATGACAACCCATGAATCATATCAAGACGATGTATCGTCGATATTTGTGAACGAAGAATTTGGATGGATTAATTCGACATTACCATTGAAGATTTAACATCACTAATAATGTCTCATTACACAATGTTTGATGACATATGACTCCAACCACGTAGTAACCGTTGCCATTTGATGATTAGCAAATCTTGCGAGAGAATATCCAAACATGGTATCCAATGCTCGTGTAATGTCATTACTCATGACTAGCTGATAAAATCTTTTAGCTACCAAATCCTAAACAGGACATGTTAATTGAACCATCATCGAATTCACTAAAAGAACTAACTAGCAACCGTGAAAGAAGCAATTTTGGTCCTTCAGATTAAATCAAAGAGGTTTGAACTCATAAATTATAAATTATTAATTGACCCTTTTAACTCATAAAATTTGTTAAACCACAAGTACATACGCAATCGTATAAAAGTTACATAAGCTCGTTGCTGCAACAAAAATCTTAAAACACGAGATAAAAAAGGTCACTACTTGCCCATGTGCCAGGCAAAAAGACAACTTCCATTCTCACCTTCTACGCCCAAATCTCCAATTTTTTCTACTTCTAGGCCACAAAGGATCATGCATCTCGTCTACATCAACCACTATCTATGATGTCTCGGACATTTCCCGGAACCTTGCAAGGGCCTTTTTATGAAGAAGTGTTCTGTAACTGTCCCCAGCCTGCACCTCAAGGCTAGGATCCACCTTCTTCTGCTGACTCCCAAGTCCTGCTCTACGTTCCATGCCTTGTGCTTGGACAGGTTGAATCATTCCACTTCCGTCCTTCCCCAATCCCTGCATATTGTTCCAAGTACCAATAAACACAATCCAGAAAGTTTAATGTTAAGAGTCTGTTGGAGAATCATTCCACTGGGAAACCATCAACTACAGTAGCTCTTTTGTATAGATATGGTATATAAACCAGTAAATACGATAGGAAGAATACAGCAGTAACAAAGTTATGTTCACCAGTAAATAGCTAAAAGGATGCTATGTCTCTACTAATTGGAAGGGCAGAAAGCATAATAACAGCAATCAACAGTCACTAAGAACAGTAGAATGTATGTAGAAGAAGAAAAAGGTACCAAGCCTTCCTGCCAGCCCATATTGCGAAGCATTCGATTGCCCACATTACTTTCATCAATTGCCTTATCTGCTGTAATCACCTCATAACTCTGAGCACCCGTGTTAGCATCTCCACCACCACGGCCTCCACCGACACCAGGAGGGAAGGGCATTGAATCCAAGGAAGTTTTTTTGAATGCCGAATCCCGACCTTCATAGTTTACAAATCATAAACAGACAATTTCAAGCAAGTTAATAGAAATCAGGAAATAAACAACCAATTGACCATCAATTCAGATAACCGAAAAAACTGCAAGTTCATGATCTGATGAGCATTCATTGGCCAACCAAATGCCATAAGCAATGAATCACTGCTAATATATCTAAAATGTAAGACTATGGAAAATAATAAAGGTTTATTTACAACCCATAGCTAACAAACTTACCTGAATCCCCAAACCCACTATCAAGCAGATCATCTCCAAAAGAGGATGATGAACCATACAAGCTCCTCCTCTCAGCTGCACGATCCCTGTAGGTATTCTGAGTTTGCTCCTTTTGAGTAGAAGATTGTGGCATTTCAGAAAACCTCCTCTTGCTAGTCCCAGTAGCCATAGGAGGGGCGTAAGAGCCCAATGCAGATGCATCTGTCCTGAAGGGAGTTGCAACATTTGATACATCTGCATGTGGTACAGAAGAAGAGGTAGGAACTCCACTAGATGACCCTGAATATTCAGTATCAGATTTCATAACACCTCGCCCAGAGCCCCTTATAACCCCCATCAAAGCTCCACCAGAGCTTTTACCCACAGGTCTTGACTTTACAGCAGATTCCAACGCAACAGTCTCAGAAAAAGAGTAAGCCATGCCAACTCCCAAACTGGAGACAGGATTTTCCTTGGTGGTCACTGCATCAGCTTTCAACTTGCTTTTTGAAGCATGTCCAACTGGAAAAGGTCTATCATCAACAGAAACAGTTGGCTGATTGTCATCAAGGGCCACACGAGTTGCTTGCCCTTCATGACTCCTCTGCTTCCACATAGTCAGTACATTGTTCATCTTCTTCTTATTGGCCAAAATACTGCTTTTGGAGGCAAGTTTTATTTCCTTTGCCTTCTCCTTCCCCTTTTTCTCGGCAGCTAACGCTGCTGTTGCAGCAGCTTGGACTGCATCAGGTAAGGATGCAGCCTTCTCCACTGAAGTAATGGTAGCAGCCGGTGCAGATATTACTACCTTTCGGTCATTAGGACCATCTGATGGCTTGGACTGCTCAGATTGTTTGCCAGATGCTTTTTCTTCACTCTGATCTGTGCAAGGGATGTACTGCTGAGTGTGGTTATCAAATGTATACCAAATGCCGCTGTTACCATCATAATAAAGACCTGAACATGTAAGGGCAATAAATCAAAATTTGAATAAAAGGCACAATCAGACTTGGACAAACCACATCATGGTACATGCCATAGTTGCAGTTTTCAATTCCCAGATAAAGGACTACAAATAACAATAATACAGAATTCAGAAGTTCTAGAGCAAAGAGAGTTCAAATTTGGGGTTTAAATCAATTTGCCAAACTGCAGAACCATGAAACTTAAACCATATGCATGCACACTTCCAAGCCATCAATGCATACCTCTCCCCGCCTGCAACAACTATCAGCTTTCATAACAGTTTTACATCTCCAAAGCACAGAAAATTGGAAAATCAAAATAAGGATATGAGCCATTCAGTAATTAGCATCCAAGCCGACTGTACTCTTACTTATGGAGATGGTAAGGTGAGGAAAAGATTCAATATCAATATGTATGAGAAATCTGTACCCAACATACATGGATACTACTATAGCTAATTCATATCATCTTGTACTCACACCTATACCGGATATATGCAAGAGTGGACGCATTCATTATACATGTCCAGACTATACTGTTTGCAAGCCATGGTGTTGTAAAATTAAAGTTCATGCAAGTCAAAAGTAATGCAAATATTGTTGCTTCTTCTGGCAAAGAGTCCCAAGTGTCAGTTGATGGTTTATGACTATTTTTTCAAGTGGAGTTTCAGTTTAGTGACTTTCATTATCCAAATACAAATCTCAATTATTCATATAAACTTCGTAAATATGATACAGTTCAATATTTTAAGTTTTTGGTTCTATACAATACATGTTCAATAACAGTGGAATCATTTCAATCTTTTTTTTTTTGTAAAGTGGAATTTGTAGAACTTGCGCTATGCTATTTGTACCTTCTTGGAAAAATATGACTACTACATGTCTAACTGATTACCTGATGGACATGAAAGTCAGTTTAGATACAATCATAGTGACACTCCAATACCTGATTGGATATGAGTACGGGAAAGGTTTTTTCTTTAAGGTGACCAATACCTAATCCAGAACCAACTCATTACCATCCTAACCCCAACTGTTGAAACAATATGTATGTTTTGGACTCCTTAGCAAGTGTTCCTACCATGGCTGTTTCATCACTAGCTCTGGACTGCAAATTTTCAATCATGTTACAAGCTCACATTTCTAATGCAAGGAAACCCAAAACCCAAAATATAGTACATTGGATAATCGCAACTTTCCAAGAAACATATTTGAGATAGTATTGTATAGATTGCACTGTAGAAGTCAAAGCCGTCATATCAATAAATTGAACATTTCAATTAATTGGCTACATCAATCAAAGAAAATCCCAATGATTCATCTTATTAACATGACACTGCAATAAAAATAAGATTATCAAGATTTAGCAATTATTTCCGAACTCAAATTCTACTCTTGAATCTGTAAACACATTTCATTGAGGGATTTTCTTAGACAAACTACCAGTGTAACCATAAGGTTATTACTTAGCAGTGGATTCTTTCTTAGGCATCCTCCACACAAACTAGTATCTGAAATTTTGAATAATCTGTTGAAATGCACTCGGATTCTTTTTGGATTTTATGTGATTCTTCCTTGGTGCTTGTTAGGATCTGGCTCATGAGAATCACATTCCCAGAAAGGAAATGGAAAGCAAGTGAGAGTTGCAATATGGCTTTTGCATTTAGCAAGACTTCTCCTTGAGACAAGGGGACATCTTCAGTTATAACATAGCAATGATGCACAAATCATTGAACTGATGCACTTGAGTTACTGTGCAAATAAAATAAGCATATATTAGACGAGGTACCTGTGTTTCCATCATAGTAAAACCCTGAAGCAGCATCATAATAGTAACCAGATGCTTCATCCCAGACAAACCCAGATTGCTTGGAAGAACCATCATTTTGAACTGAAGCAGTTTGTTCATGCCCATTGGTAGATTGTTTGTCATCTGGATTATATTCCTTTGGTGCCCAGCCATATGCATCATACTGAAAAAAAAATAAAAAGAAAAAGAAAATAAAATTGTGTATAATGTAAATAGAAAACCCAAAAAGTAGCCAGTAAGCAAATGATATAAATAGGAATAGTAACTATATAATCGCATGTCAGCAGGTGAATGTCTTCATTGGGATAAGAGAATCAAAATTTGAAAAGGAACACTAAAAGGCATATGAAGATCATTGACTTGTGAGTAACATCAGTAAGTTTTTAAAAGATGCTTCTGACCTACCCCGGGAGTTTACATCAATCCATATATTCTGTTAGAATAGTTTATCTTCCTCAATCAGCATGGAAGTTAAAGGAGCTTCCAGTGAGTTTTTATGCAAAACAAACTTTTGTTTGTTGTTCATAGCAGGATGTACAACAATTTGGCAAGAATCAATGGTTCTTGTTGGTATCTCCAGAAGCCAGTTGAAGTGCTTTTCCTAGAAATTTGTTAAGAGGACCTCTTAACATTCTTTGCACCAGATCCTACTGGTGTGGAAAAAATGTTGCCATCTTCTGACAAGGAATCAAAATATCTTTCTTAAGCAATTTTATACAGTCACCTCTAATATCTAGTTTTTCTTTCCCCTATTAATCTCTTGTTTTACATTAATGAGAGCTCTTCCATCACTTCAATCTGGATAATCACAACAAATTCATATGACCAAAAAATATTGTTGATACTATGGATGTCAGTTAGCTTAGGCTCATAAAATTGGAAACATTCTAATTCTATTTTCTCATGATGTTCCTTACATTTGCATGTTGTGAACGGAAATAGGTTGTACGTATCAGTGATTTTTCACTAGTGTTGTCCAAATATAGAAATATAAACCTGAACCTCCCAAATAATTTCTTGAATACCTGTTGTGCAAATGCTGCAGCCTCAATAGCAGCAGCTGCTAGACTGCTTGACTGTGAAGGCCCTGATGCCCCAGATCCCGGACCAAGAATGCTCTTTGCATATGCCACTCTCAAGATCTGTCCATTTCTTTCAAGTGTTGTTCCATTAGTTGCTTCCAAAGCTTTAGTAGCATCTTCAACCTATGGGATCACAGAAATGTATATCATACTGCTTGTGAAATAATTCCCAGTATCCAGTGAGAAAGAACATAGAATGACAGAATGCATCAGAAAACAGGACTATATGAATGCTCTAGGGTTTTAAAATCCTACTTATGTCCCAACAAATGCTCAAAATCAAGTTTGGAATCCAAGTGAGATGGGTGAAACATTAGCAAAAGAAAATAATCAATAGAGAAGAGGATATTGAAGGAGCAACAAACAAAATTATTGAATTGTAGGAGTAAAAGACCAAATATATTGAATACAAGCTAGAGTTACGATGAGCTAAAGAACGGTGCTTCTTAGTAGAAATTAAAAGTCCCCAGACCACAATAATAAGTGCAATAATAATTAAAGGTAGACATTCCAATTAGTTTGAAGCTCATGCTAGCCATTGTAACTGAACAGAAATTGCAAAGAATCAAGTAGGATAATAGAAGCAAAACATTCATTAAGTAAACAAATGTTATCCAGCATCACCTCCTCGAGATGGGAAGAACTCAACTGCAAAGGAAGAGAGTTTGGCAACCTATGGAATATATATGTCCAAAGGAGTTCAAACCAAGCATTTATAAAATAAGTAATTGCATTTCACCAGATTCTGCTACAATAGTCAATCCTCCTCAAGTTGTTTGTTTGAAATTCAAAAACATTGAATAACATTTAGCCACACCTTCAAAAATTAGCAAACATGATTTGAGACTACAGCCACTTTCAAATTATCAAAAGCATACAAGCAAATAAAAAGAAATTCTGGAGGATCTGCTATGACATTTAATCAAACTGTTCTATAATTTTATTCTTTTTCATAGGTAGCCAAGCTAGCAAAGCAGGGCCCTGCAAACATCTATTTAATTTCTAAACTGGTTAGTTAATGCAGATAAGAGTTCAACTTTCAAGCCTAGTTTTCCACCCAAAAATACTTGAAGTTTAGAAATTTGCAGGCTAGCTAGTTTATGCAGAAACAGTGGTAAAATAGGGACAAATTCCACTGGAAAATTTTTTTTTCTGTCGAATCCAAGAACCACAGGTTTTTGGTCATATTCACTTGCATTGTTTTATTCACTAGTGAAAATTATAGCAGCATGCATTATGACACAGAAGCTTTCCTATCCAATCTAAAACTTGATAAGAGTCCTTTGAAAAGATATAACATGGCAATTAATCCCATAACAATATCATTGCAGAATAGTGTCAAGTGAAACACTGCCTTTATAGATAGGCATGTAGATGATGAACCACAATCCCACAGAACTCCAGATGACCAGACGGGCCTCCCTTAAATTAACAACTTATTATGGATCTGGGTTTGTTTTTCAAACATATTGTGGTACTTTACAAAAAATCAGTAACATAAAATTCTATCTACCAGTTTTACAATATTAAACCTAATAATAAGTTCTCAAAACAAACACTACTTTGCTCCTCTATGTTTTGCAAAAAACACTCGAGTGTAAGAGTTATTAAATTGAGAATCACAATAGAAATGAACATAAAGGACTACACCGTTGAACAAATTCAATCAACAGTGACAAAATAACGTACCGAGTGGAAATGAACAAATGCAAATCCCCTTGAAACATGAGTGAACTTGTCTCTAACAAGGCGCAGATCCTGTAAAAATTGAAACAAAAGGTTTCACCAGAAAGTCAAGAAGAAAAAAGCATATATCATCAATGAACTAAATAACTAAAGTCAGAATTTCCTCACCTTGATGGGAGCATGCTTGGAAAATTCATAGCGAAGCATCTCCTCATCAGCATTTTCATCCAATCCACGAACAACTAGCACATGAGTGGGTCCTGATTACAAAAAAAATTAACATATTTTTACATAGACAACACATCAAACATGTTAGGAGGGAGTAAGAACTTAAACCAACCCGATTCAAACCCTTTCCTTCCTAAGGGCATTGGATTTGACAAAGCTATATCTGCTGATGGTGCATCATCAGTTCGAGGCTCATTACACTGCAATAATAGATAAAAATCGGGCTATCAATTGATTTAATGTTATATATCCAAAATCCTTTCCAACTTCTAAGCGTCCTTGGAAAATGATATTTTTGGCTTTTACACAAGGCTCAACATAAGTACCCTACAATTATTTGAGGATCTGTTTTGTACTACTTCTGAATTTACTGTGCTTACGTCTTGTTAATTCTCTCTTTGACAGAGTTGTTGCTGACTTTTCTCTTTAAGTTTCCACCGGTTTTCAAAACCGATAAAAGCAACTTTCAAAAGTTCTCAAATCACATCTAATTTACTCATTACCAGCGATTTCAGGCATTATTCTTTACCGGAACTAAATGATGATCATATGACATGAGAAAGTTAACATAGGTTGTGTCCTGACAACAATTTTTGGACAACCAACCAGTAAGTTTATCAACTAAAATACTGGACCCTTAATTAGAAAACCTCTTGGACTATGAACTGAAAGTTTATAATTCAACTTAAAGTGCTGATTACTACAACCAACATTTTTCCCAGAAAACAAGAAATAAATCATAATCAGAAATAAAAAGTTCACATAATTGCTGACTTGTAACTCAACCTCCTAGTACGAATCAAGAACAACGAGGAAAGACAAACCTGAAAACAGGATGTTCGCCTCGCAAAATTGACACAACCACAAATGATACACATCCAATCACATGGCACTGCAAGGCTTCTATGGTTGACATGACCAGATCTTATAGCATTGTCTCTACCAGAAGGTCCACTTGACCCTACAGTTGGCTTACTACTGAAAGACAACATAATAGCATCGATTACAGTTTGCGTAAATTATGCAGCCATGTCACGAGGCTAGTAAAAAATGCCATACTTATGCCGAATTACGTCAGAATATTATTATGTGATAAAAGGATAAGAAATGTTTTAAAAGTGACTTTAAAGGTGAAATCTACACAAAGACTCTGTCCAAATACAAGCAACACATAAGTTTCAGGCCACAAAACCATAGTTGATAAACTTATAAAGTTTTTCTTGCTTATAAAAATTTGTAGCTAGTTAGGTGTTTCTACTTGAGAAGGAACCGTTGCTCTTATACTTACAAGCATGCTAGTAATGAACAATAAATCATATTACAGTTCAATCCGTATCTTTTCATTTAATGATTTTCTTATTATGTTTGCCCGTCAAAGGGGATTATTTTAATTCAAACAAAGTGTTCATGTTCTTAATGTATTAGCATAGTAAGTACAAAATACAAAACTCAGCATCCATAGACCTACGCAATTTAGGACTGGATCTTTTCTCACCTCACTAGGAACTTCATGATTCTCAACAACGAGTACTGTTCTCTTTGCTTAGAATGATTCCTAAACGAACTATTTTGCAGCTAGTATTTCACTAAAGCAACTTATAATAGCAGGTATTTACAGATATTATGAGCATGCTTATTGATTCCACCATTTAGAATAGTATTTCATTCTTAATTCAATGATGTTTTTTAATTAATTTTAACACCTAATATTTTAGCTTCTTAGACTTTGACAAACTCCATTCCTTAAATAATCAACCTTGACTTCAACTCCTGTCCTCCATTAGAAATTTAAAATATTATTGCAATGGCTTCACCATGATGATACCTATACTCAAAGAAAAGCTTCCTTCCGTCCACAACAAGACCATCATCTCCAATCCTATCCATCATTGCACATGCAGCATCCTGCTCAAAAGAACACAGCCTTGAGGAACAATTGTCAAAAAAGAACAACAAAACCAAACACTGCACACTTCAGGGTTATGTGCCATACATACCACAGAAGGAAAATCAATAAACGCAAAGCCTCGAGAGATCCCAGAATTACGTTCTTTAATCACACGAACATGACGAAGTGGTCCCCATTCAGCCTAATTGCAAAAGAAAGGTAAGCTGGTATCATAGAAATCACAGGAGATACATTAAAATATTTCAAATGAAGCAGGTACAATAAGACATTACAAGTATTTGATACAAATCTTCTTCAGTTGTCTTTTGTGAAAGACCCTTCACTACGACAGTTGCAGAGGGGGCCTGCAAAAAGGGACAAGTTCCTAGACAAAGCCTTCTAACATAGAATACATATCATCTAAATTACGCAAAAATGGCATATGAGGCGTACCACAGAATAATTCCCACGTAAACGCCTCTCATCATGATCCCTACGCTTCTCAGATCTGTCCAGTTGACTATCATCATAGCTATCTTCTCGTTGACTTCGACTATGACTTCGACTATGACTTCGACCTCGAGGGGACCTTGACCTCAACCGATCATCATGTCCACGGGATTGAGATCGTTCGCGTCTTCTTTGAGGACTTTGATCCCTTTCCCTACTCAAACCTCGCTTATCACGTTCTCGATCTCGAGATCCATGCCTTTTCCAATTACCATCTCTTCTACTGCCTCTATCATGATCAGAATCATAACTATACCTACTATATTCATAATCCCTTTCACGACTATCCTCTCTATTTTGATAGGAGACCCGACGTTTATAGTCATAGGTGTCATACCCATAATCATCACGATCACGATCTCCGAACCTAGAAGGCCTGTCAAATTCGTGACTATGAGGATCGCCAATAGTTCGATACCCATCTCGATCTAGAAATGGATAAACATCATGATCTTGAAAAGCATCCAAATCATGATGAGAACCAATGTATGGTTTCTCATGTCTCTTAGACTCTCTATCAACTGGATATTCTTCCTCATAACTTCTACGTCTTGAATGAGACCAAAAGCCGGTAGAAGGATTTGGTGGATAATTTCCCCTCTCAACAATTTCTCGGTGGAAAGCATTTCTTGGGTATGTATTATCCCTCGAGTAACGTTCATCCAAAAACCTCCTATCATCATATGAACCACCATCCCTGACATAATAAAATAAAGTTGGAGGGAAGAGAAGAAATGATATATGATATCACAGCCTTAGACACTAAACAAAAGAACAACAAAACAGCACATGCAATAGCTATATAGTTTCAAGAATAGATAAAAGTAAGGGGTAGGAAGAACATGGAAACAAGATCTACAATGAATAGTTATACCCATAACTAGCATTTAACATAATGGTAATGGCGTAATATCAATCAGCACTCACCGGTAGTTTGGGTCGTGGATGCTGTCATACCCTTCCAGAGCCTGTGGATTGAAGAGAATAAGCAATGTCAGCAACAAATAGCAATCATGATAGGAGGGTTAGGCAAATCCATCCCATATCTTCACAACAGCCCCCACAGCTTTCTTTCCTAAAATTTTGTTGAGTAGTATATCATCCCATCATAATGTGATTTTAATTGAAGGAGGAAACCACAAAATTACGCTGTTATTATCCCATCCTTGCCGGAGACTGTAGCGACCATCACCAGGATCCATTTCTCGCAACCCCCACACCCCTCCTGCCACGTTTCTGGATGATTCTAATGTTTTTTTTCCTGTAAATATAATCCACAAATACACAATTATCCATCTCATACTGAACCATAAATCCCCACAACTTAACCTTCGTCTCCTGTGTCTTACAATTTCGAGTCAAACAAACATTACCGGCAATACCCTAACTTTCACTGTGTCTGTAATACACGACAAGGCAAACCGACACAGAATTGAGGCCATGGGAAAGGGGAATAAAAACCTTAAATTTCAAAATCCGACAGGGAGCAGAAGCATTAATGTAAACAATCGGGGGATCCCGTGATCCTTTCTTTCTCAAAATTAAGTATATATATACATA
>JAOSBM010000007.1:3071267-3086380 GCA_027568955.1 Erythroxylum tenue
CCCATTTCACTTCAACTCAATTCTGTTGATTCATGTTTGACCATTCTTGCCAAGGTACATGTATTCCATCACTTAATTAGTGATTTGTACATTATTATATCCACTCAAAGTTTGTTTCCCATAATTGAAAGCAGCGAGTAGTATCATTATTGAAAGTTTGGAAGTAGACAATTGTGTAATTGAGAATCGAATACTGCTGACGGCGTAAAACCTCGAGAATAGTGGGAAGCAGCATGGATAAGGAAAAGTCAGGATCAAATTCTCTATACCCATAGTCCTCTATCTATGATTTTGAAATTTGGATCGGACCAACCGATTTGGTTGGTAACTAATTGATTATTTAGTCCGAGTAATCCCTAAAAATTAGTTCCCAATTGAACAAGTAGAAATTGGTGAGAACCGATCAATTGACCAATCGAACCGGGATTGGTTGAACAACCGATTTGATTGGTGACTAATTGATTATTTAATCCGGGTGATCTTTAAAAATCAGTTCCCAATTGAACCAGTAGGAACCGGTGAGAACCGATCGAACCGGGATTGGTCGAGCAACCGATTTGATTGGTGACTAATTGATTATTTAGTCCGAGTGATCCTTAAAAATCAGTTCCCAATTGAACCAGTAGGAACCGGTGAGAACCGATCAATTGACCGATCGAACCAGGATTGGTCGAACAACCGATTTGATTGGTGACTAATTGATTATTTAGTCCGGGCGATCCTTAAGAATTAGTTCCTAATTGAACCAGTAGGAACCGGTGAGAACTGATCAATTGACCGATCGAACCGGGATTGGTCGAACAACTGATTTGATTGGTGACTAATTGATTATTTAGTTCGGGTGATCCTTAAAAATTAGTTCCCAATTGAACCGGTGAGAACCGATCAATTGACCGATCGAACCAGGATTGGTCGAACCGGTTCGACCACTGGTTCAATAATTTTTTTATATTATTTGATATAATTTTCTATTTTTAATATTATTAATATTATATATAATTAAATATAATTATTGTGTAATTATGACATCACACCGATTTAATCGGTGGTCAAATCGATCAAACTGGTGACCAATAAAATTTCCGATTCAACGTCGAATTTCAAAACTTAAGTGTACCAACTTTATTTTAAACAATCCTATTTATATAAATATATGTGAAATAGAGTTGATACAGGAGTACAGAGGATCTCGTTGATAATTGACATAAAAGAAAAAAACAACAAAGAGTAGAAGGGAAAAAAAATAAAACGAGAAAGAAAGAGGTGGAGAGGATATTGACGTCAGCGTGAGATTTAATGTTCGATTAGAGCATCAGATTCATCATCGGTCATGGTCATGCCCGCATCCAGTTCCAAGATGCAAAAGCAGACAGAAATTGAAAAGCATAAAGGATCACAGAACGGTCGCCGCCTTTCCCCCTTTTATTTTGTGGTTAATTTATAGCCATCAGTTTTCCCCCTATTTACCATATTTGCCAGTCTTCTTTTTTAACTTCTCATTCTCATATTTTAATCTCCAACAACTAATTTCTGTTTTAAGGACATTAATTAGACTTGAGTCTAATCTCACGTGTTAATGGAAAGTTTTAGATTTTAGTTAAATAATAGCATACTCACGTGTTTCCTGTGGTCCCCCACCTGCCCTTGGTCTCTGTGATTTATAAACAATAAATGCAAAATAACGTAAGAAAGTAAAAGAACGCGATTAGGGACAGTGGGCTTCACGTTCAAAAGAAAACGAAAGGGTTAAAAAGGTAAAGACGAGAGTGCTTGTTTATGGGTCTGGATAATTGAGTTCTGATTTTCGGTTTAATTATACGGTGCTTTATCGTGTTCAGTAAATCTCAGTCATTTATTTATATAGACCTTACGTTATTTTATATGGAGTCGACACAGAACTCACATAAATTAATGGTTGAGGTTCACTGAACATAATAAGATACCATAAAATTAGACAAAATCTTGCTCCGGAAATAATTAGGACCGAAGATCTCAAGGGGAAAATAGCCAACAAAAGGTTTGTTAAGTGAAACGTACTATCATCCTATAGCGAAGTATCACTTCATTGACCACATAAATGAAACAAAACTCTGTCACTTATTGTGAAAAGTAACCCCATAAATTAAATGTTTACTAGCATTCTCAACTACAAAGTACTATTAATAGTACCAAAGAACTCGTGGCTTTGAAATACAAAGCAATATTAAGAATACATTTCTCTTAACAATTCCTTTACAGGCCTCTTTATAACAGCCTTCCTTAGATTGATCCTCGAAAAAGAAGGTTCAACCACCACATCCCATATGATGGCGTTGAAAACATTGTCGCTAATTTAGCTAGCAAAAGAACCTAGCTTATCGACCCTCCTATGCTCGATCTGTAGGAGTGAGTTGGTGTTCTCTAAAGCAAGTTTGACTTTTTCATGGTAGCTTTTGGGGAACCCCACAGCCACGAAGACTGGGTTGAGATGGTGGAGGTTGAATTTGAAGAATTGAGCATTGGAGATGAAAGTGTCAGCATTGTAGGTCATCATCAAAGATGGAATGAGACTCTGAAAGTGAGTGAAACTATGCTTGTTGAAGAGGTAAGGGTTTAACACTTTGGCCACAAAACTGAGCAGTATTTACTAGTATTTTGGTTAGTATCAAAGTTTCAAAAGCTACTATTCGATATTATTTTTAATATTAACTTTGGAGTTATTGTTAAGGTTAACACTCCATTAAATTTTTTTCAATAATCTCTCTATATCCTTAATGACCTTAACAGGTAGATAAAGGTGACAGTCAAGGACAGATCCACATTGGGGGTAAGTGGGGGCACTTGCCTCTACTGCCTCCAAAAAGTTTCATAAAAAAAAATTATTATTTTAAGTTTTGATTCCATAAAAAAATAAAATTTTGCTCCCATTAAAATTTTGCCCCACTCAAAAAAATTTCTAGATCCGTCTTTGGTGACAGTGTTAGTGCACTTGCAAGCTAGATAGGACATATTTCACTAGTTGTAGTATACTTACCATGGAAAGACATTTGTTCTTCCATATCTCGTATAAATGGCATAAAACAAGGGTTGGCACTTGAGATAAGATAGCCCTGAGACCACAACAAGGATACCAAGGTATCTAAAAGATGGGTGAGATAGTTGAAAACCAGATAGGAGGGCTACAACTTTAACCAATTCCTGAGTACCTATAGATTGATTTTTTTCCCTATTTATCTTTAGTCTTGAAACCTTTTGGAATTGCATAAGTGATTTCAACAACATCTTAATGGAGTTCGTGTCATCTATACAAAACAAGAGAATGTTTTTATATAAAGGTGGGGTTAAATATTTAAAGTTGGAACATTTTTAATGGAAATGGAATGAACTAGCCAAGTTGATATTCTTGCTTGTGATCCTTTGAAGTGCTTCCATGCGTAGGCAAAACAGGTAATAAGAGAATGGATCCCCCTCTCTTAACCCCCTGGAACCTTGGAAGGAATCAGAAGGTTCATCAATGATATGTATTCTAAATAAGGTGGAGGTAAAACATTGTTGAATCCAATTTAGAAACTTAAGGGAAAGCAAAATGCCTTTAGAACATCAAGGAAGAAGCTCCATTCAATATAGTCAAATGCCTTGTTAAAATCAATTTCAGAGCATAACTTTTAATATTGAAATCTTAGGAAATAAGAAAATTATCACCAATAATTTTACCGTTAATGAAAGCACTTTAGCTAATACCAATGATGGAAGGGAGAATAAAGTTGAGTCTATTAGCTAGCAGCTTGGATATGAATTTTATACCATATTGCAATAGGAAATTGATCTATAATCATTCAAACCATTAAGATTTGGGCCTTTTAGAATGAGATAGATGAAGGTTCCATTGAATTCCTTAAGAAATAAGCCTGAGTTAAAGAATTCAAGTACTACTCTAGTAATGATATCACCAATAAAGTTATAAGAATTTTGATTAAAAAATACTTTGAAACTATTAATTCTAAAGGCCTTATTAGGATCTTTATTAAACATAGTATTCTTAACGTCCTCTAGCAGGAATGAGGTAGTGAGAGCTTAAATTTGCTTATTAGTGATAGGAGGGGATATAATGGAAAGAATTGCCTTAGCCTTCCTAGATAAGCATTTGGAAGATTTAATGATGCTTTGAAAGTGTTGAGTAGCAAAAGCTTTGAGTTCCTCTTAAGAATACCAAGTATTGCTTGAGTTTTCACTATAATAAATAATTATATTCGAGTCATTCCTACTCAGTATAAAGTTATAGAAATACCTAGTAATGCCATACCCTTCTCTAAGCCAAAGAACTTTTGATCTTTGCCTAAAGATGGAGTTGTGATTTTTAAAGGCTACAATATACTTTTTCAGGGCCAATTTTTTTCCAACAATAATGTAGGACAATTTGGAGTAGCAGAAAGGAGTTTCTACACTTTAGCTAGCTCATCCCTGGTAGAGTTTAAGAAAAAGTAAGGTATTAGCTCTAACTTTAGAGTTAATTTTTTAAGTTCCACCTTAATGGCCTTAAGCTTGGAGCAACATTTAAAGGAAGCATATCCCTCAATAGGTAAAGATATGACTTTAGAGATAACATCTAGAAAATTTGGGTGAGTAGTTAAAAAATTATTGAATCTAAATGGGCATTTTTCCTTTTCAGTTACTTACATGCATTTTCACATTAATGGTAAAATGGTTAGATACCATCGAAGTCAAAAATTCACATTTACGTTTAGAGAATATTGGTGACTAGGCTCTATTGATCGAGGCTCAATCAAGTTTCTTCCTTAAATGAAGCTGCCAGTTTGTTTATTACTTCAAGTGAATTATGCCTCTTTATAAGATAAATCCTTAAGTCTAGCATTAAACAAGAATTGCCTATAAATATTAGCTTGAAGCTTAGAGGTGAAATATCCATTATCTTTATGTGTATAGAGGAAGTAATTAAAGTCACCAGTAACTAGCCAATGAGATATAATTAAACTAAAAAGTATGTTACTTTCATGCCACAAAGTGAGAATGTGAGAGGTTAACTTATGGGCATAGAAAAAATGATATCCATTAGAGTGTTTAATGATAATACCATGTAGAAGTATGAACAAATTGGTTTAAAGCTTTAGAGAGAAGTATCGTAATGACATTTAAGTTGTTTTCCACGATGATCATACCATTGTATTGGTAAGAATGGTTGGAGGTGGTCTTTTAGTTGTTACTGATAAACCTTAAACTTTATAGAATTGTTTAACCTTTATTTTGGTCTCAAGTAGACCTATTAAAAAGGACCTTCTATAACTAGATAACGGTTAATGCATATTGCTTATTGGGATTATTTGAACCCCTTAGGCTCTAAATGAAGATATAAATCATCCTCGAACTTTAGAAGTTTTGGATTTCTGCTTCCTACTAGAGGCTCTTCTTACAGCAGTAAAGGGAGCCTCATCTAGTAGATGGACAATATATTACTTAATGTATACTGAACAAGAGCTATAAGAGAAGATTTTACTTAAACTTTTTTAACTAGTTAAATACCTTCCAAGTGATTATGAGTAAGGTTTGGGACATAAGGAGGCTCAAAAGAATTAATGGGAGAGTTAGTCATCATTTCTTGAGTCTTAACATTCTTTTCCTCCACCTAAGAAGAAGCTAAAGAGGGCATCACATTTCCTGAGTGAGTTTATAGAACAAAGTCAACTGAAACCTTAAGGGCCTTAAAGTGAGGGTGTAAGGTATAAAATTTTATTAAATCTTAAAAGAAGCCATGTTGGACCCCAAAATTTTCTTGAAATTTTGAAGTATAAATTGACACTAAATGAAGAAATTATGGTGAATTATTCATGTTCAAAGAAAAAGAAAACTTGAGAATGTAAATTGTTAGATGGGATTAAGATAGGCGAAATATGCTTTTGTTAATGAGATTTATGATTAAGTATAGCCTAAAATGGTGTTTTGAGTTTAAATAGAATTGATAGTGAATGAATTGCTTTAAATGGAGTTGAAAAGTAAGAAATAAATAGTGAAAGTGTGAGAATTTAGAGAATTAAGAAAGTTTGACTTTTTGGGATGAATAGAAGTAAAGTTAACTTTTTGAGATAGGTAGAATTTGATAAAATGATCTTCATGAAAATTGTAGCTTCTATTGAAAGCTTTCTATCACCATAAAGTATGATATTTTTCGATATCGAGATTGAAAGTTATGATTTTCTGAAGATAAGGTTCTTTTGCTTTGTTTTTGAAAATGCTATTTAAGGGTAAGTTTGTGTGTACTGCTTTGAGGCCCATCGCTGTACTGATGTGGTCTGAATTGGAGTAAGTGGTTTTAATGAAAGTTGTAGCTTGAATTCCCAGCTTTTTATCGCCTTAAAGTATGCAATTTTTCGATGTCGGGGCTAGAAGTTATGATTGATGGAAGTTTGGATGTTGTAGGATGATACATTTTTGGCAGAATCTTTGATTGAAAAATTAACCTAGTTAGAGGTTGCAATTGCCTTTAAGTGCTCATGAAAGTTTTAGATTCTGTTTTGATCTTTACATTGATATAAAATATAAAATGTTTGGACCTTGGAGTTGAAAGATAGAAATTTTCGAAGTTATGTGATTATTTAGGGTGACATGATTTTTGGACAGAAAGTTTGAGTCGGTTTTTGACCCCATTAGAAAAGGAGTTTCTTTTTAAGTCCTTCATGGAAGTTGTAGAGCTTCCTTTGAGCTTTCTATTGATACCAAATTTGCAAAATTTGGAGTTTTGAGTGAAAAGTTATGAATTTCTGAAGCTATGTATTTTTTTAATAAAGGAAAAAGAAGAAAAATCGAGGTCGGGTGCCTCGCGATCGCGAACCGTTCGCGATCGCGAGCCGACCCTTTTGGCCTCGGCTTCGCGATCGCGAGCCGTCGTGATGGCGAGCTGGCCTTCTTCTTTCGAGGCTCGCACTCGCAAGCCGTCGCGACCGCGAGCCGGCTAATGAATTTTTATGTTTTATTTGAATTTCTTCCATTCTTTTGCTCATAACTTTTTCGTCCGACATCCGATTGATCCGATTTTTGAAGTGTTGGATTCCTAAGATATTCCTCTATCTTTTTATGAAGAATTATGATTTTTTTGAGATTAAATTGAGGATTATTGATTTAATCAAAGTGAGTGGGATAATTTTCTGAACATGGTTCAGTATTTTGATAAATTCTTGATCTGTGGAGATCCGATTGAATTGATTCTTGTCGTAAAATAAAATAGAGACATGGGGCTACAAGTCATCTGAAGGACTTGAATTTCAATTCAGTCCCTAAGATTTTTAATTTCTGAATCGAAATTGAGTTTAGTGTTCAGTCTTGGATTAGTAAGAGCTGAAAGTATTTTGGCCATAACCTTTGCTCTAGTCATCCAAATGAGGTGATTTTTGATTTAGATTAAACGAGAGAAATAGGGCTACAAATGTCCTGAAGGACTCAAGTTTCAATTTAGTCTTTAAGAATGTCAATTTTCGGATGGAAGTAAATTGCTGGAAATGTGTTAGCATAATGGTAGTCCGAAATGTTTTGGAGTATAACTGTTAGAGTAGTGCACCAAATTAAATGATTTTTGAGGCGTTATGAAATTGAGTCAATAAGGAATATTTCTCTAAAAGGAAGTTTTAGCAAATTCTTTCAATTTGATGGTTAGAAAAATGTCCTAAAGTAAGCTTGAATTAAAAAGAATTTAAGGGGCCATTTTGGAAGTTTACTTAAGTTGTTAAAGTTTAAAGCTTATAAGGAAGGGCATTTAGATCTTTTTGTTTTCATTAAAGAAGAAGAAGGTAGGCTGTCGTTTTTGTAAGAGGAGAAGCAAGATTTTTTTTAAAGAAAAGAACAAAAGGAAAGAAGAAAAGAGAGAGAAGTGGGCTTTCGGTGGAGATAGGAGAAAGAAGAAGAAACAAAGCTAGGTTTCGATTTTTAAGAGACTTCAAGAAAGATTTTGGTGTAGATTCAAGATAAAAAAGGTGGAGGATGATGAGAGCTTTATTTTGAACCAAGAAAATCTGAAATTGATGAAGAGTTTAAGGTAAGAGATGTTTTTGATCTTTGATCTTTTAAAGAGTTTTTGGTTTAGATAGTTTAAAAATGTTATGGGATTGAGTTTTCTATGGTTAATTTTAGTGATTATGCCCTAATTGATGTCCAATTTTGGATGGTTATTAATTAGGGATTTTTTTGTCATGAATTAGGGATTTTTATTTAAGTGAGGCTTTGAAGAAATTGATGATTTGGACAAATTTCTAGCATGGAAATGAGGTAGGTATCATGTTTATATATTGATTTATACGCCAATTATGTGATTTCGAAAAATCAATAAGAGAAACATTTTGAAAATTATTATTTTCGAATGATGAAATTCATTGATTTTGTAATGATTGAAGAAATTGCTACAATTGTTAAATTCATTGTTTAAAAAAAAGGGATAAATTATTAAAATTGTTTGGATGATTTGATGATATTGCAAAAAGTGTTGTATTTTTGTGTTCGATTGATTTAAGAATTGTTATGTGATTTTGATCATTATGTGAATTTGATATTGTGGAAAGTTATTTGATATTTGAATGATTGTTATGTGGTTTTTGAATGTGTGAAATTGTGAATGTCAGAGTGTCCAATATGACACGATATGAAAAATCTAGTTTTGAAATATGTCTTCGGGCGTTACGATTTTCAAGTATGAATTAAGTGTTATGTGAGTTTGGTTAGGTCCCATAAGTTGAGTCAACTACACTTGTCTTCTTTTTAAAGGCTTCACCCACCTGTCCGCTAGTAGCATTGGAGCTCCGATTTCGGGCTCCCATAAGTTCACGACTACACTGGACCGCTTTGCGAGAAAGTGTAGTACGTTCTGTTCACGGCTGCACAGGACCGCTATGCGGGAATGTGCAGTACGTTCCGTTTTTGACCGACCCAAACTATTCTGATGTGATATGTGTTCTTTTAATTTTATTTATATTTGTGATGTATTTATAATGTGATGCATTCATATTTTTGAAATTGTTCATAGTTTGTGAAAAATTTGAGAATTTGGAGAAATGAGAATTTGAGGTTTGTAACCGTGAAATTTTTTAAAATTTATTATGAATGATTTGAAAAGTTGAAAGGTGTGAGAAATAAATTTTTGAAAAATTTGCTACTGTAAAATGTTTATAAATGGCAAATGTTTTGAGAAATGATTTTTGCTTATTTTTCGATTTATAAACATGTTATCCACGAGCTATAAGCTCACACCCCTTTCATTCCCATCTCCAGGTATCGAGCAGGAGATTGGATGAAGGAAAGTCAAGATATTTGTTCGATTTTGCTTATTTTGTGTTTTGTTCAAGATATCTGTATATGGCTTGGAATGCCATTAAGATTTTTGTAAGCATTCATTCATAATGTGTATGAATAATGGTTTTGGATATTGAATTGAGTTACAAAATTTTTGTATGATTATGGGATATGAGTTGTGATTGTATATGAATATGAGTGGTTTGAGTTTAGATTGATTTATGAATTTGCATATTGAATTGAGATGAATATGAATGAGATTGTATATGAATGGGATTGATTCTGATTATGGATTTTGGATTGAGACTTATTGAAGTGTTTTAGGTATAGAATTGTGGTTGTTTATGTTGGGATTCCGGACGGGAGGTCCGATGAATTATGTGGGATTGGTTTAGTATATTGAAGTGAGTTTAAAATAATTTGCAGATTTTTGGGATTTTAAAATACAGCCGTTATGTTGCCCAATTTTTGATAAATTGTGTGTGGCTGAATTGTGTATTCATGGATATATGCTTTAAGTCTATTGACAAAAGAAAGGATTAGTAAGATTTTGTGTAAATTGATGGTTATGACTTTGATTTTAAAGATTCAAATAAACTGAGATATTGGTTGAGGATGAATTTCCAAATTGGGAAATTGAAGTGCTTTGTATGAGATTGATTATTAATAAATAGAATGAAAAAGAGAAAAAAAAATTATACTAATTTTGGATTGGTTTTAGTCTTAAAGTTTCCAACGCGACGTTTTTCTAAAATATTTGTTTGTAGATTTCATAAATTTGTTTCAGTTCGATTCTGAATTCGATTTGCTTTCGATTCTTTCGCCTTATGTTTTCGCTTCGGATTTGAGTCAGATCCGTTATTGATTTGTTTCTGCAATATGATTTGATTGAACCGTTCGTTTGCTTTGATTAGGTTGAATTGTGTTTCGCCTTTCGTTTCGCTTGGTTATTTCGATCTTCGCCGCATTATGATCCAAATGCTTTCGGTTGCTTTCGTTTGTTTCCATTCTCCGTTTTTCGTTTTGCCGGTTGGGGTCCGGTTCCAAAATCGGGTCCCAACAAGCCATTATTGAATAACCTCCAATTATCCTTCCAAATCTTGTTAGAGGATTGAGGAACATATTTCTAAGGGTAAGGGAAACTAATTTCATCTTCTATTAAACTGCCCACATCATTGATTCTTAGTATTTTTAAGGTATAAGATAATGCCTTTTGGAAATAAATCTCCATGTAAACCTTTATAAAATAAATAATCATTACCCCAGTAGTATTCTTGCTTAAGAAGATTAGCTTTCTAAAAGAACTAGCCATATAGCTAAGGCTAAAGTTGAACTAATACTTTATTTGAATGTTATAGAAATGAATCCATAATGGGATGGTCCTCACTTTGTTCCTATCTAAAGACATAATAGGCTTTTATGGAGAAATAAAGGCTTACCATTAAAGTGCCAAGGTCCCTGCTCGAGTGCTTTGGAGGCTTGGTGATCATTAGTAAATTTGAAGATAAAGAATTCATCTTCTATTACTAGTGTTTGAATCAATCCAAGATTGCTCCATCTAGAGTTTGCCTAATTTTTCTTGCGAGAAGGTAGGTCTCTTACCCCAGTAGAATCCCATCAAGGTAATAGACCACCTAGTAGAACCAGAATAATTAGAAAAGTAGATAGAATATACTAAAGCTTAATTATGGAAGGAGTGGTCCCTAATAACTTAGAAACTATGATCTAGGAGGAGAAGGGCCAGAAGGAGCAGTTAATCCAACAGTACTAAAGGGAAAGGCACAACTAAATGAGGAAGGAGGAGCATAGAGATTAGGAGTTATGATTGGAGGTGGTAAAGTAATTATAGGGGTAGGAGATAGAGAAATAGGTCTTAGGGAAGGAGAATGTTCTGAAAGGATCTATTGGAAGCTAAAGGAAAAGAGAAGAACTCCCTAAGAGAGAATGAAGGGAGGAGAGGAGCTACAGAAGAGGAGAGAGGAGAAAGAGTAGGAACATGTTTCAAAAAGGACATTTTGACATAGAAATGCTTAAAAAGGAAGTAAATAATAGCAAGAATTAGAGGCGGAAAAGGAAGTAGGTGATAGTTAACTATAAAACAAAAGTTAAAAAGTAGTTTTGGTTCAGATTGTGTAAAGGGGATTGAGAGGAGGAGAAAAATCTTTCTCTAAAGAAATAATATCGAAACTAATAAGGGTTTGAATAAAAAGAAAGATAAAATCTAATAAATTTTAATGTTATAATCACTATTGAAATATAAATATTTTTATCAAGGAATAATACATTTATGTTCACTAAGTTTAATTGAATTTTATAAGCTAGATATATAATTAAGAAATAATGACTGAATAAGAAATAAAACTTTTTAATATTTAATAAATGTTAAAAATTTTAAAATTTTCTAATGTAGTAGTAGAACTTTTGAAAAAATAAAACATACATTATCAAAACTGTAGATCTTTTAATGATTTGCTAATATAGCCAACTAAACCTATTTCATCTAGGTACATAGTGCTTCCACTAAGGTTTTCTTTATCTTCTCTAAACTGAAGAACATACTTAATCAAACTCTAGAATATGCATATCCAAACCATTTAACTTCGTTCCATCTTCATAACCCTTTTTTTAAATTTTAGTCTTGCTTATGCTTTTTCAAGTTCAATTTTTTGTGTTTTATCAACGTTCTCTTCTTAACCTTTATTTTTGTTTTGTCCATTTCTTTAATATTACTTGTTGGGTCTATTGTTGTTGGAATTTTAGGGGATTAAAGGTGAGTCCTTTATCATCTCTCGAGTGTTTGATTACCAATTTTAGTTTTCTCCATTTAAAAATGAAAAGAGGAAAGTTCTTTTTCACTATAGATTCTCTTATGTTAGATTGAATGAGGTCCTAACCTATTATTTTTACAATAAAAATGATATTACTATTAATAAATTTATATTTGAAAAAGCTCTATTACAATTAAATTAAGTCATACATTAAAGAATAAGTTTAGTATAATGACAAAGTGAATAAATGAGTTAACAGAATAAATTGAGCAATTAAAAGATGGTGAAAAAGAGAAAGATGGATCACATATGCAACTTAAGAGAATTTCAAAGAAATTTAAGTGAAAAACCAAGTATAAGGAGAAATCAAGAACATCAAAATTCAATAAATCATTGTAATTATTCTTGTAAACTTCTTTATCTTTTTCAATGAATTAGGGGCTCAATTATTGGACAATCATTTTCATGTAAGCTTAACGTATAAATCATAACACAACTAAGAGGAAATTGGTTTTGATCATTAAATAAAACCTTTCAATTTTTAAAAAAACTTTTGTAATGACTTTGAATCAAGTTTTTATCAAAAGAGTGTCTTATCTTTGATATGATTTTGTATTTGAAGTTTTCAACTTAGTCTTTGTAGGGGTTTGATTATCGAGTTTAGACATCCTATTGTTATTTTTTTTATATTACTCTAAAGTTAGGCAAGTGCACTTATAATTGCTGAGTAATATAATGGTAAGTAAAGTATCAATCTCACGAGGAATCAATATGGATCTAAAAAATCCTTATATTACTAACTAATATAAAGAATGAATAAATATGATATGCTTTAGATTTTGAAAGATAAATGAAAAAATAATAGCTAGGAAAATAGAATAAAGTAAATATCAATTAAAGAAATAAATTATAAATTATTTCTTTAATAAGCACTTCCCCTTAGTGTCATCTTTGAATTAATCTAGAATGGATATATTGTCTAGACTAACTTAATTTCTTAGACACTAAATTACACTCTTTAACCATCCATTCTTTGGTTGGTTAACTTATATCTCTATCAAGCAATAGTCCTTTGAATGCATTAAGATCTATGAAATTCCAAAAAAGGCTTCACTTTAACACTAGAGAGATTGTATAGGTCCATCTCTAGCTTTCCGTTCAATAATCTAAGCCATGATCCACTTACAAGTAGGTTTACATAAATAATCCATAAGTAAATTTAAATCAGATTTAAATGTCACCATGAATGCATCCATATTAAGGTTAAACAAAGATAGTTCATAAATGTATATCACATTCATATAATAAATCAAATCAATCAAAAAGGTAAATGCTAGGGTCTTCCTTATCTAAACATGGAAAATATTTAGCCATTAATCATTTTAATATTAAAAATAATAAATAAAAATAAAGAAATCATGACAAAAATAACCCTAGATAAAGATCTTGGTAATTTTGACAGATAAATTTGTTGAAATGATCTTAATCTTGATTTACTAATGAACATATCTTCAAAATTAACCTTCTGGCAGCTAAACTTTAACCTTTTTAAGAGAAAAGAATTTTATGATATGAAAAGTCTCCAAAAGTCTTTCAAATGTTAGGGTTTTCACGTTTTAAATATGCATGATCTTTCTAAGACATAATTTGGGAAAAGAATATGGCCTAAACCATAGCTTTTTGCTTTTTTAAAGAGTAGACACATCTATGATATACTCGTGTTCTAACCAATGGATCTTTTATCTCTTATAAGGAGTATATACGATTTCTAATACGAATATAGCTCCAAATTGTAGATCTCTCTGTTTTTTTGGCAAGCACAAGGTCAAAGACATGATTGTGGCTCAAAGATGTGTCATTCTTTAGATTTTCTTAACACCATATGGTCTCTCTCTATGATATGCTTTAGGTCTTGTCTTATTCCACACCTAATTATTGTTGGATGCTGGCTCATCCATAGGTATATACCAAACTGTATGCATCCAAAAATTATGATTTGATTAATATTTTTAATTAAAATAATTCCAATCTTGATAAATCTCATCTCAAGGACAAAAATGCATAATAACCTAAAAATATATCAAAAATGAAGTAAAAAAAGGTATTTAACAGAAAAATGAAGCAAAATACTTAAGAAAATATATGTATATTTCATATTCATCAAATATCCCCAGAATTAATCTACTACTTGTCCTTAAGCAAATCAATCTCAAACACTATTAACTTAATAAGTTTCAATAATGGGAAAAATCAACAAATCAATCAAAATGTTCAATAATATCCATCACCTGCTTAATAAAATTATTCATCAACTAATTAGGCATTTTGATACTTATACTAACTTGTGTAATTCCACACACAGTCGTGTAGGTTGCAAAAGTGGCTGAAACTGCATATTCGTGCTCCTGCATGCTTCCAGTGAGTTATATGGTCCCATACATAGCAATGCAAGTTGCAATAACTTCATTTCTTTCATTCTTTGTCCCATATTCACCCTAATACTTCTTCTTCTTGATTCTATGAAGGTAAATAAGATCAAACATTGATATAATGACACTAAGGATATGTTTTTAGCTCATTTTGTTTTTTATTCTTCCAACATGTACCTGAAACAAAATATGAACCAAAATAAATATCTTAAGCACCATATAACATTAATCACTAAGCATTAGGGACTAAATATATATTCAAACAAGCAATTATCAAGTTCCCTCATACTCAGATTTTGACCATTCCCAAAAAAAAACTAAAAATCAAAATCAAAATCCAAAACCTCATTTTCCATATTTCCTAAGAATAGATAAATAACCATAAGAAAAGAGCAATAACTTTCAAAACCATGGCAAGAATTAAACATTCAATATTTTTACTCATGATCAATCAAAAACCATTCCCTTCAAAAATTGGGCAATCTTGTTGGACCTCGATCTTTCAGTGAAATTTAGAAATAAGAAATGATATAAAATCAGTGTTTTATATATGCATTATGAAATGGAAGTAATTATGTTTTAAGGAAATTATGAGAAAAGAATTATGGGTTTCGATGTTTCTTGATAATTGTGGAGATTTGATGAGTTA
>JAOSBM010000007.1:3086480-3097279 GCA_027568955.1 Erythroxylum tenue
AATCATTACACTTCCTTGATTAAAAAAAACATTTGTGGCTTATTTACTCTATTATAAACATGTACCCACCTTGATTTTCTTGGTTAAAGACTTACTCAAAATGCCTCTTCTCTTGCTCCTCTTGTCTTTCTTGATTTTCATCATCAATGGCAAAACCTCATTTAATAGGAATCCAACTGAAAATCTCACAATGCAAAATCACTAAAATTGATTCTAGAATACTTAAACTCATGCATTTTCTAAACTCCATGAACTAAAATCTTTCCAAAAATCCAAAAGATTCAAAATGATCTTACCTTGATTCTTTACCAAATGAAGAGATCTTTTGCTCCAATGGAAGCTCTTCTCTTCCTCTAGCTTTCTCCCTTCTTGAACAACCTCAAAATCTCTCTTGAAGGCTAAGAAAAATCGAAACCTAGCATATTTTGTCTTCTTTATCTCTTCTCCACCGAAGCTCTCTTCTTTCTCTCTTCTATTTTTTGTTCTTCTCTCTAATTTCACGTTTTTCCCTTCTTAAAAAGCAAAACACTCTTTTCTTCTTCCTTTTATGCCCTTAATGAGTCTAAATTGTCCATTTTGCCCTTCCTTATAAGTTTATGGTCTTATACCCTTGAGCGATCTTCCAAAAATGCCCTTGAACATTCTTATAACCTTAACGATTTAATTCCATTGACCCATGCAATAAATCCTACTAACTTTGACATAATTAAATAACTCCAAAAATTTAAACTACCAAAACCTTAAAAATTATTTAAATCATGCTTAATTCAACAAGACAAAAATTTGGGGGCCAATGTCACGGGTGTGACTCCTTTGTCTCGTAATTTTCATGCAACATTTAATTTCATACAATGTTCACAAAATTCTCCATTCATCATTCATGCAACATTCACTCCATTTTCACTCAATTCATCTCAAATTTGGATTAAAACATAAGAATTTGTAACCAAAATTAAGATATAAGTGTTACCAAATCAATAGAAATTAGACACAACATGCCCTCATGAATATTTTCTTCAACATAGATATAGGAATGAGTGGATCCAGGATTAATCAAAGCATGCATTTCAAAGTTAAAGAGAGAAACAGTACCCGCAATGACCTCAGGTGCTTCCTGATCCTCACAAGCTTTTAAAGCATAAGCTCGAGTCGAAGCAGAAGGACCAACATGTTAATCAATAGTTTCCAAAATAGTACTCGAATTAGGTCTGACCTGACTAGATCTTCCATGACCTCTACCGCGTCCTTTGTTCCCAGTAAATACATGAGAAACTTCCTTATTAGCTTGTGACATCTGAGGCAGTCTCATAAGACAATTTGCTATTAAAAGATCAAGGCTGTCACATCAAATACATGCACCCGTAGTCCCCTTAGAGGTACCCCAATGATATTTGGAGCAATAAGGGCACCTCGAAGCTCCAGAACCTCGACCCACAGAAGAACCTACTAGAATCAGCCGATGAGGGAAAGTCTTATCGCTTTCCCCTAGCTGCAGATCTCTGAGTAAATTTTTGTGCAATGGAAGCACCTTCACGACTTCTCTTACCCAAGGATTGTCCTCCTCTAGCAAAACCTCTTCGTTGAACCCTTTGTCTCCTAACCATCTCTTGCTTCTCTATCTTCATGGCAGCTTGTACCAACTGATGGTAACTCACTTGCTGCAATAGAGTGAATGCTGCAAGATGATTTTTGATTAGGTCGTTCAAACCATCCTCAAACTGATGACATTAGAACTCCTCAATAAGTACAGATTCAAGTGCATACTTGCTTAGATGATTAAATTCTCTTTCGTACTCAACAACAGACAGACTTCTCTACTTTAAATTCAAGAACTGCTTCCACTTCTCCTTTCTATAAGCTTCTATCACATACTTGAATCTAAACTCTTGGGAAAAGAAATCCCAAGTCAAAGGCTTAGGTTGCTGAGGATACCTTAGAACAAACTTCCACCACTCATAGGTCGCTCCTTGAAGAAGGCAGACAGCATAATGAACCATCTGGTCAGGTGGGCATCTAATTTCATCTAACACCCTTTTCATCCTTTTCAACTAGAATTCTGCCCTTTCAGACTCCTCCAGAGATGTTCCGGTAAATTCTTCAGCTTCATTCTTTCGCAACTGATCAATTGGAGCCTTAGGTGCGGTCATTTCATGTAATAAAGTCATCATATCTTGTGACAACTTAACTAAAGCCTTTCCTTAAGCTAGAGGTGGAGGAGGGTGTGGGGCTTCCACTTCATCTCGATTTTCTCCAGAGCGTCCAGATATAGATGGACGAGATCGCGCAGGATTATTACTCTCTACAACCTCATCAATAGCTTCATGAGATCTTCCCATACTAAATCTAAAGCCAAAATGTGGGACAAACCATATTAGGCCAAATACAACTCTTATATTCAAGTACAAGTAATAGTTAAGCACTGGTTAAATAAGAATCGTCTAAACCATACTCTGATACCAAACAATGTAACACCTGAATACCCCCTGAGAGGATATACATATGCCGCGTAAAACAATCCTAAAACATACCAAGATTTTCCAGAAATTAAGTGAAAATAAGATAACATACTTCACATTCATACTTCACTGAGTTATATACAGAACATCATGCACATATTGTACTCATTATAAACATGCCTTACATACAAATCCATCCTATATTATAGTTATTACAAACCATTTTTACAAAATACAATATGTCTCAACACATTAAAATACAAATTAAAACTTAAACATAACATTTTCTAAAATCATATCAAGTCTTTCATTGGCCATTGCGGTTGTCCCAGCCTTAAGTCTTCATATCAGAACCTACACGGAGGCAAAACTACCGTGCTAAGCATATAGCTTAGTGGGGAATAACTAAACAGGATATATAATGGTGACTGTTTCTGACAGTCGACTAACATTCACATGTACTGAATCGGGTCATATCATAAGCAATCTTTAATTGGTCATTCGAAAGAGCAATCTAAGCATTATTTGTCTAAGAACATAATGTAATTGATAATTACAGAACATTCTTGCATCATAACAAAACATATAAGTAGTAGAACATAACATCATTGCTTCAGAACAGAATGTACAAGTCTCATAACAGGATATAACTGTGTCAGAACAGAACAAAACTTGTATCAGATCAGAATATATCTTGTATCAAATCCGAACTTATCTTGTATCAGATCAGAACTTATCTTGTATCAGATCAGAACTTATATCAAAACACAAAATAGATTAGCCTGCTAGTCCTTTTTACAAAAGTGAGTAACGGTACTAGAACGGAAGATACTTATGATTGGTATCTCAGAAATAGAAGATATTTAAGTCTCTGAAACAGAAGACACTGAAGTGTCTAAGAACAGAAGACACCAGAGTGTCAAGCACAGAAGACACCAAAGTGTCTAGATACGGAAGACACGTTAGAGTCTAGTTGCAGAAGCAGCTGCAGACCCTTCTAGGCATGCTTATTTACCCACAACTAGGACTTGGGATTTTTAAAAAGAAAACATTTCGGATGTAGTGCATAACATATGACTTTATTTCATTTTGCTCAAATTTAACATATTCATTCACAGTTGATCAAACTTAACATACCTTATAAACATAAACATTTGCAATAATGCACCAATGAATACATTAAGTAATTACACATTACATATATTCACACAAGTTCCCAATTCATAAACAATCACAACTAACACATTACTCTTGTTCTTTAAATCACATTAGCATTCATAAGTAAACTCCATCCCTCTAACAACTTATAAGTTCCAAAATTAGATGCTTTGTTATCAAATAACACCTTCCTTAAGTTATTACTTCAATTAATAATCCAAACCTTATTCAACCTTTAATTAACTAATTCCACATCAAACTAGGTTCATTTTACACCTTAATCAAGTCCAATTACACCAGTAAAAGTGCCTTAACCTTATATAGTCTAACAAATGTACAAAACCAAACTTTTTCGCTTCCAAAGCATTTTCCACAACCGTGGGAAGGTTCCATATAAATCCCACAATCGTGGGGTGAGTGAACCTACCGTGGGAAGATGCCATATAAATCCCACGATCATGGGATGAGTGAACCGAAGGTTCACTCACCCATGACCTTCATTTTGTTTCCAAATTTAACTCCATACTCCATCCAACACACCTTCTCCAAAGTCCGTCAATTTTACTTCAATTATACCTTATTCTTGCTTCAATCCCTTATCAAATTCATGTCCAAATCCAATTCAAAAATCATTCATTAGCTATTCTAACCCTTCCAAGTAACCAGTACATATCCAAGATCAAAGTGTAAATCTTAGCACCAAAAAGACAGCATAAAAAATAACAAGATCTAGTTTCCTTAATGCAACATCTTGTAAAGATGTCAAGTGATGAAGATCCAAGTTGAAGAAAAATCTAGGAGTTTGTGAGAGTAAGAGAGAGTTTCGATGGAGAGGAGCAAAGGATAGTGAAAATACAGCAGAAACATCAAATGGGTTGGAGTGATTCAGCACTTGTTTAGTGCTAGGTGTCATAAATTTGAAAGGGCATATGTCTTTCAAAGAATCAACCTACATCTCACATATATAAGTGAGCAACTTGTCCTCCATTTAAGCTCCCAAATGTCATAATTCTATTAGGCCATTTTTCACTCAACCAATGCTGCCAAATGTCCTTCAATGTATAGGCTTAGTCATACTAATTTTCATGTACCAACTTATCTTGCCACTTGACAATTTTCCTAGTCCAAATGTACTTTTTAATACATCAAATTTTCATGTACCAACTTATCTTGCCACTTGACAATTTTCCTAGTCCAAATGTACTTTTTAATACATCAATTTTCTAATTGTATTAATTAATTCCAAGTTACTAATCATAGTTCATCAAACTAAAATTCAAGACATATATAATTCACAATCATATCACAATTTCAACACCTATCACATTTACTTTCATGAACATGTAACATTTCAACTAGGGTATAATTTGGGGCCTTACACTTTTCGAGTCAACTTCAACAAAAATATGACCTATATTCCAATTACTACAATCCAGGATGGAGGGACCATCCAAATTTGAGCTATGAAAATCAAGGTGGTCAACAACGATATCAACCTCACAATTTTAAACAACCTTAAACTACATAAACTCAACCTCAATCTTCAAATTTAGGTACGTCTTTAGATGAAATTGTTAAAACACTTACTAATAACACTCAACAATTTCAACTGGAAACAAGGGACAACCTTAAAAATTAGGAAATCAAATCACTCATTTAGCCACTTCGATGAGTAAACTAGAAGCATAAACATTAGAAAAATTACCTTCCTAAACATTGGTGAATCCTAAGGAGAATGTGAGTGCAATGACTTTGAGAAGTGGTAAGGAAATTCAATCTGGAACTTCTTTACCAATGGAGATAGAAAAGCACGATGACGTAGAAAATCAAGGAAGAACTTCCAACTCAAGAATTAACAAAGGCAAAAAATGATCCATCTTCATCAATATCAATTAATGCACGTTTACCTCTTTTTCCTAGTAGGTTGGCTAAACCAAAAGATGACGAGTATGAAAGAGAGATCTTAGAAACTTTCAAAAAGGTGGAAATCAATATACCACTTTTGGAAGCCATCAAGCAAGTTCTGAAATATACAAAATTCTTAAAGGAGTTGTGCACAAATAAAAGACAGCTGAAGGATAAGGAGAGAATAATTTTGGAGAATGTATCAGCTATGATAAATAGGAAATTACATAAAAAATGCAAAGATCCAGTTATGTTTACACTTCTATGTGTTATTGGTAATAAAAAAATTGAGCGTGCCATGCTAGACTTAGGTGCATCCATTAATGTCATGCCATACTCAATTTATCGAGCTTTAAATTTGAATTCTTCGCAAGAAACTAACGTGGTTATTTAACTAGCTGATTGTTCATATATGCGTCCTATTGGTGTTATATCTAAGTTAATGATTCAGTTTCCAGTGGATTTTTACATCCTGAAAATGGATGGAGATAGTGTTGAACATTTAACTTCGATTTTGTTAGGCAGGTCATCTATGAAGATGGCCAAGATGAAAATCGATGTAGATAAGGGTACTCTTTTCGTTGAATTTGAGGGAGAGATAGCGAAGTTCAATATTTTTGAAGCAATGAAACACCCGAATGATTTTCAATCTGTCTATCATATGGATATTGTGGATACATTTGTGTAGGATATGTTTATGGAAGAAAATATTAAAGATGAGTTGGAGTTTAAGGCTAAATCAGAAGTGAACGAGCAAGTTGATAAAACTTGTGAAGTTTTAGAACCATTGTCAACAATGCTAATAGATTCAGAAACTTTAAATGATGAACTTACTATAACTCACAAGAAAATCTTACCTTCTATTTTGTAGGCTCTGAAGATAAAATTAAAGATGTTACCTGATCGCTCAAAGTATGACTATTTAGTTGATGGAAAGTCATTACCCACAATCATTTAAAAAAGGTTGACTAAAAAGCAAGAGGAAGGGCTAGTAGCACTACTTAAAGAGTACAAAACTGCAATACGTAGAAGTTAGAGAGGAAAAAGCCACGTCGAACATAATAACGTTAAACAATTGTGCTTTTCGGGAGGCAATCAAAAATATGATAATTTTATTTTATTTTAGTTATATATAACTTGCTTGTGAAAAATTAATTTATTAGCTTAAAGGAAAAGGGGGTTTTAAAATTCCAGACTACTATATGTAATAAGACGAGATCTCGCCTTATGTAATTTAGTGTTCTGGAGTGAAGACCTTAAAATTCCAAACCATTGAAACACATAAGGCGTTCTGGAGTGAAGACCTTAAAATTTCAGACTACTAAATCTCATAATGCGAGATCTAGAGTGAAGACCTTAAAATTTAAGACTACTAAATCTCATAAGGCGAGATCTCGCCTTATGTGATTTAGTGTTCTGACAAAAAAAAATTAAAAATTTTAATCTTTCATTTTTTATTTAATTTTATTATTTACTTATTTTTTATTTTAACAATTTTTAAATTTTTATTTAATTTGATATTTAAAAAACAATAAAAAATCCCTAGCCTAATGTCTGCGTGTTTCTCTTTTGGCAAACACAAACAAAACACTCATCAATCCTCCACCAGCCAAAAGTAGACTAGCAACCCTCTTTTAACACAGTACTCATACAACCTTTCCCCACGCCAAAGAAAACAACAACAGCAGCTCCAAACAAAGGCTGTTAAAACAAAGAAGCTACTTCAAACCTTCGTGCAAGTAGAAAGTAGCAACAACATCATAAGTAGACGCCTAGCACAACTCCAATGTGTCACCAGCAACTCCAATGCACTTGGAGTGTTTCCAAACCAGCGATAGAACCATCTTCACCAACAGAAGCAGGCACCAACAATAGCCTTCCTCTCCAAGCAACAAACACACTCAGATATGTTTTGTTTTAATTCCATAAGTGAGATTCACGCAGCTCCAACGCAGTGCCAAACAAGTTGTCCAACAATAGTCGCACCTCCATAACACATCTCCTTTTCGATGCTCACACCTAAGGGGAGTCCTCTGGTCTTTATTTTCTTTGATTATTTTGTTGAGCTGTGAGTATCTTATGCATGCATTAGGGATAGTGTATGATTTAGGTTTGGGGGAGTGAGTGTTTATATTATGATTAATGTTGTGATTTGTGCTTTGACTCATGATATGTTGATTCATAAATTAATTATTTATCATGAAAGCTTCATAATTTTCTGATTGTTTCTTATAAATAATCCTTAAGTTAGGATACATTTTTGGTTTAAAATCTAATGCATGAGAGAGACAAGCATGATTAGTTTTTTCATTAAATCATTTCAAGTATCTCATTGGTTTTGTTGAATGAAAAGTGTATAAGACTTTATGCATTTTTGACACCTATGTGAGCTTTGAGCCTAAAAGCATTTATCCTAATTATGCTCACACATATCTTTTGTTGTTGTTATCAAACATAGCGTGTTTATGCTAGAACTTGCTTTTGAATATGTATTGAGGCCATATTTTTTTTATGAATTTGTGTATAAAAATGATGAGGGCATTCAGAATAACCATTTTTGACCTAAATAAGCCTACCTTACTTTTTATCCTTTGAAAACCAATTTGAGCCTTATCCTTTCTTTTCTTGCATAAAAACCTTGTTACAAGCCTAATTTACCCTTTTGGTTGTTGATATCCTTAATGATTTTAAACCCCTAAAATGAAGGAATTGTATCGAGCTGATTTGCATATGATTTTGATTATTTCCATGAAAAGTTAATTAGATGATTCAAGTTTTATTGTTTTGATTTTTATAAAAATGGAGGAGAAGTATAAAAAAAATCCTCTTTGATATTTTTGTTTTAAAAAAAGAGAGAAAGAAAGAAAAAAAAGGAAAAAGAAAAAAAGGAAAAGAAAAGAAAAGAAAAGAAAAGGTGATTGAAACAGATGTTAATTGAATCAAGTGAATTTTGATTTAAATTGAAACTTGTGTGGATAAGTTTGTATGATTCCCTTCAATTTATTTAGTTAAAAAACTTCTTCTTGTCATACCTTACCTAAGCCATGTTACAACCCTTATTAAGTCCTTTTGATTTATGTATTAGGTTCATCTTTGATAAGTGGTGGAGATATGATTCTTGAGAAAGCTTATGGAAATAACTTGCTATGTTTTTATTTAAGAGCTTAATGAACCTTAAACATTTTGAGCATATAGAGTGAAATCCTTGTGAAGGTGTCAAGTCTTGTTCATTTGATTTTGATGGAATTGATGAGTTGTTATGTTTTAACAATGTGTCTTATGAGTGCTTATTCTCTTGATTGTTATGTTATCTTAAGCCTTAAATGTGAATTAGTTTTTGGGTATTTCTGGATAACATGAAAGGAGATGAATGGGTTGTTATGAAGATGATTAATGTATTGAAATAATGTATGCTTGAGGACAAGCAAAAGTTCGGTGTAAAGGAATTTGATAGGATCTTATCTAGACATATTATTTGATATTATCTCCTTTGTTTTGAATTTATTTTGCTGCTTAAATATTAAAATTATTATTTTTTGTTTTAGGAGATGAAAAATAGAGATTACATCAAATTAGGACTCTATTGATGATAATCACGAATTTTGGATGAAGTGAATAAATTGCTGCAATGGATAAAGCTGATCACCTGTAGAGTTAGAGTTTAACTGGGAAACTTATTTCTATCCATATCATGTAGGAATTTGAATTTGAAATTTTTTTAGATAGACATCTTTGCAAGGTACAATTAGATTAGGATTAGATCAGGAAAACCCCATAAAAGGGACATTCCTCATAATAGAAAAGGCTCTCTCTTCTTACGTTTTTTCACAATTATTTATCTTTCTTCTATTTTTGTTATTGGAGCAAAAGTCATATGTGGCTAACTCAGTTATTCTGATTTAAGGGGATTCAATATTCTAGTTATAACTTTGTGAGGTTTTGTATTCTTAACTTTTATTCATGTTTTAATTCAAGTATTTCTTGGTTTGAGTTCTCATATTTCATGAATGGTTAATATTGATTAATTTGATAATTTAATTTAATATTGATTATTCTATCACTATACATGAATTCAATGATCCGTAATTGTTATGAAAGATTGGTACAAGTACCAAATAGGTTATTTATTAAATTGCATATTTAACTTATGATAAACAAGAAAACTAAGTTAAATAATTGTTTGTTTCCATTTTTTTCCTATTTTTTGTTGTGGTTTTCGTTAAAAAAGAAGAAGGAAGTCCTCAAAACGTGTTTGGTTGAATATTGTTATCACTTCTTGTTTTTAAAATAGAAAAAACCACAACTTTACAAAAACGTAAAAAGGATGTTTTTCTAATTTTTGGCAACTGGTTTTCATACGTTTTAATTTCTACTTCCTCTTCTTATAAACTTCCTTTATTGTAGAAACTTTATCTCTTCTCTCTTATCTTACGTCCCAAACTCATCTATTTTCTCTCTCCTGCTTCTTTATTCTTTTCTTCTCTCTTACGTCCCTCACTCATCTCTTACGTCCCTTTTCTATCCCTGCAGAAAGCGAAAGTTTGGACTTTTAATTAGATGAGTTTTCGAAATTGATTTGATATTTTTCTAATTATATTGTGTTATTTTTTCTAGTTTTCTTGGTTTCTTATTTTCCATCAGCGTCTGATTTTTTTGCATTTCTGGTTTTCCTGGTTTTTATTTCTATGGTTCTACATTACTAGCTTTCCTATTTATCGTTTAATTGCATTTTTGCATTTCCAATTGTTTGTTATTCTACTTTTTTATTTATTTTGGATTTTAGGTTTTTGTATTTCGCGATTCTGGTTTCTTCGTTTCTAGTTTTTTTTTTAATTTCTGCATTTCTACATTACTAGTTTTCCTATTTATCATTTATCAATATCATGTATTGCAACCATGTTTTAATTTTTAGCTTTATTGCAAATCTCAACCAAACAAGTTTTTGTTTTAAGTTTTTATGTTACAAATCTCAATCAAATAGGTTTTTTTAATAAAAAAAACAGAAACCATAAACAAAAAATAAAAACTAAAACCAAAACAAAAAACAGAAGTGGAACCAAACGACTCCTAAGCTTATTGCTATCATTTATTTGATATAGAATGCTATTACACCTAGTCAATGAATGATAAGTTTTGGTTTGGATGCTGAGTTTGAACTAATTAATTTAGGAAATTTTGAGACTTATTATGTTAGACCCCGATCTTTAAGTGGAAATTTAGAAATATTAAATGAAATTCAATGAGTGTTTTTGTATATGAATTGTATTATAGATGTTTTGT
>JAOSBM010000007.1:3097379-3111328 GCA_027568955.1 Erythroxylum tenue
CAAAATTACCCCTGCACAGAATCTTGAAAAACTGATAACTTGCGTCCTAATTTTGAGTGGCTAAACGAAATAATTTGACAAAAATTTCTTCTTGAAAATTGTTCCTCTATGTCTCCTCTTTAAAAATGACACCAAAAACGCTCAATTCGGATCGCCGATTAGCGATTCTTCGCTATCCTTGTTTCGCTCCGTTATCCGTTTTTCTTCGGTTGGGATCCGATTTCGGATCGGCTCCTAACATATTACGACTAGCCTAATATGTTTCAGACTAGCTGTTTGAATTGTGAAAATATTCTTTTTAAACCAATGATCAATGTTACAATTATATGAGATCTCTCTCTTGAATCAAAGTTTGGTAATGTTGACTTTCTCACTTTTATATTCAGTTGATTTAATTTGATTTCTTATTAATTTTAGTTAATCAATTACTTAATCAAAAACACCCCCTTTAATTTTATTAATTGAAATTAAGAAACTAGTGATTCGATCTGGTTCTACAACTACTATAAGAAATTTGCAGAATAAGAATTATTTTGGAGGCTTCGACAACTCGACCAAAACTAATCAAGGTGGAGCTCTATCTTGTAGCTTCCAATTTGAATGTTTCCAAAGTAACAACTGCATTTAAATATAAATGGGACAACAAACTTGAGATAGGCTTAATGAGATCATCTTATACAATCCTTAGACTAAATGACCTTTTTAAGAAGAGGAAGAACATGATAGTTTTTCCAATCTAAAGGAAATAAGAATTCTATGCATTTGCGAGGAGACAAAGTTCTAGAGATAGGACTTACAAAAGTCGTATGTGATCCCAATGAATAGGAAGGAACGAAGAGCAAAGAATCTTCCTAAGAACAAAACAAAGAGCAAAGAGCAAAGGTGTAAGGTCAAAAAAAAAAAAAAAGGGAAGGAAGAGGTGTAGAAGGATTGGCTATAAGAATCCTATCACTTAGGCGGCGTTAGACTATTTAGGCACAGTCCCACTTTTTCTTGCTGCATTAATGCATTTTATCTTCTAGTTTTCTCAATCTTTTATGCTTATCAGCATTATTATGCGTACGAGAATTGCCTAAATGATTTGGACATTTTGGTTACATTGAAGAAGACTTATCAATTTTGCTTGCAAGAAAAAGACAGAATTAGCATTTTTGTTGAGTGAATGCGCCTGGTTGTCAAAGTTACAACACGACTTCTTCCACAAAACCTACCACTTTGGAACTGAATGGAATGGGAATACCGATTGGAACGAGTCAACCTACCAATCAATTCAAAGTATAATGCTTATCCAATCCATCAAGACACTTCATCCTCGACTACAATTGACATCCTAGACAATGACTCTTTTTCTTATTCAATCAATCACTCTCCTTTTGCTCTTCCTCCTCGCTCAATCGTTGAACCCCTCCGTCCCACTCCTCCTCCGATCAACTAACAGTGTCTGCATCACTGACTTTGGAGCCATCGGAGACGGCATCCACTACGACACCCTCGCCATCCAATCCGCCATCGACAGCTGCCCCACCGCCACGCCCTGCCGAGTCATCTTTCCTCCGGGCACCTACCTGACGGCGACCATCCACCTGAAGTCGAAGGTAATTCTGGACATCACAGAAGGGGCGACCCTGTTAGGTGGGGCGAGAATAGAGGACTACCCAAGAGAATCCAACAGATGGTACGTTGTGTTGGCGGAGGATTCGAGCGATGTGGGGATTACCGGCGGTGGAGTGGTGGATGGGCAAGGGCTGAAGTTTGTGGAGAAGTTTAGTGAAGTGAAGAATGTGATGGTGAGTTGGAATAGAACAGGGGCTTGTTCTGGGGATGAGTGCAGACCAAGGCTCGTTGGCTTCATCCGCTGCTCTAATGTTCAAGTTTGGAACATCATTTTGAGACAGCCTGCATATTGGTGGTAAGTTCAATGCTCTTCTCTTTGCACTTTTATATATCTCATTATAAGCTGTAATCTTTTTGCCAACTATTGATGAACATTTGAGCTATTCTAATCTTTTCCAGCTGTAAATTTTCCCTGGAATTGCGAAATCTCCATTTGCAAACTTAAATCTTCCTCCATGGTTGCAGCTTGCATATTGTACTGTGCAATTACACATCTATTCATGATGTTTCCATCTACGGGGACTTCAATACACCAAACAATGATGGAATAGATATTGAGGATTCAAATCATACAGTCATCACAAGAACTCATATCGATACAGGAGATGATGCCATTTGTCCAAAGACATCTACTGGCCCTGTTTGTAACTTGACGGTCACCAACTGTTGGATACGAACCAAATCTTGTGCAATCAAGCTAGGGAGTGCGAGTCTTTTCGATTTTAAAGATCTAGTGTTCGATAATATCACTATATTGGACTCTCACAGGGGACTGGGATTTCAGATACGTGATGGAGGTAAGTCGCTAGATTTTCTAAGATCCCAGTTAAGTTAATGCTGAAATAGACATTGTGTTGAGCCTATCTTAGCCTCTGATGACAATAATTAAAGATGAAACTTTGTGCAGGTAATGTGAACAACGTCACCTTCTCAAACATATACATTACGACCAGATACTATGATCCTTCGTGGTGGGGGAGAGCGGAGCCTATTTATGTAACATCCTGCCCACGGAACTCAAGTTCGAAATTGAGCTCTATATCTAATCTACTTTTCATGAATATAACGGCAAAATCTGAGAACGGTGTCTTCTTGTCCGGTTTTAGGGGTGGGGTTTTAAGTAACTTGAGATTCATTAACGTGGATCTGACTTACAGGAGATACACAAATTACGCAGGTGGGCTGGTAGATTACAGACCTGGATGCCAGGGTCTTGTTAATCACAGCGCAGCCGGGATCTTCATGGAAAACATTGATGGGATTGAGTTTGATAGTGTAAATATGAGATGGGCTGAGGATAACAACACCAGTCAAAATCAGAATTGGGATAATCCTCTGGATTTCAGGCCTTCAACGGTCAATAACATTTCTGTCCTAAATTTTTATTCAGCTTTGTATAGACAATGAGGAACTGGGGTGCATTTAATAATCCAAGAATTGTGAAGATTGCGATTTGATCCTGCGTTCGTTCGTTGTAATGTAAGATGTCTAGTAAAGGAAGAATGCGGTGACTAGCTTCAACGTCCCTGTTTCAATTTCACTGCAGGTGCCGACGATTGTCTGGCATTCACAGCGATCTAGTAAGAAAGAGCATTGTATTGAATTAGGCTTGTTGTCCTCATTCTTTTCTCTTTTAGAAGATAGAAAGTGTTGCCCTTAAGGGTGTGACTCAATAGTTGAAAGCGGGACTTGACTTCGATTAGGTCTCAGGTTCGATTTCATGCTAGCCTCTCTTGTAAAAGTCTGAGGTAGCCGGGGTTTTACTTATAGATGGAGAACTAGTTGGGCCCTCAACGATGAGGTGCGCCAATTGGGTCCTTGGAGAAATTTAAATATAAAAATATCCTTTTAAAATAATTAGGTTTGTTGTGGAATTTTTCTTTATTCAGTTATATTTAATAAGTTGTTCTCATTTTTTCCCTTTTTAAGATAAATATATTTTAATTTAATTTAATGTTATTCATTTTAATATTCTAATTATTACATTTTTAGTTTAGTCTTTAAACTTTACTTTTAAAACTATTATTTCAAATATGTTACATTACATCCAAATTAAAAAAATCTTTTTTCCCATTTTAAGATATATACTCAATTTAGATTTTGTTAACTTCACTTAAAATTCGTGATCAAGACATTAATAAATTCTTAAAATAAAGTGATTAATAAAAGTTAAGAAATGAATAACTAAAAATAAAAATAAAAATAATCTTAAATTAAAAGATTAAAAAATATTTAATCTTTCTCCCAAAAGATTGTGTGTATCGTACAAACTCCAAGTTACGTCTCTCTTCTTCTTGTTCTTCTACTATATGCTTAAACTTTATTGAACTACATCTCTTACCCAACGCCATTTCAATAGAATCCAAGTTACACGCATAAACTGATAAGGGATTCATAAGGAAAAAACTAACAAACAAACCTACAAATTTTAAGAAAAAATATTAGGTCTTTGTGTCCTAAAGATGCAAACAGAAAGTTCACCCAGACCTGAAGATGTCCCTTCAGGTCTTTACTACTTGTATCCCAACGAGAACCTGTCATCGGTTCTTACTTTTGCGCCGCTGACAAGGCATAATTATCATTCTTGGACGCGATCAATGAGAATGGGTTTGATTTCGAAGAACAAACTAAAATTTATAGATGGACGTATACGAATTCTAACGAAGGATGACCCGATGTATGATGCTTGGGAGAAATGCAATAATTTAGTGCTTTCTTGCTACAATATTAAAGATTGACCTAAGAATTAATGAGTACATGATATGCTTTCCATATTCAACAAACTATCTAAATAATCCTCATCAAAATATCGTATAAGTTATAGATTCTCTAGTTTGAGACATTAGATACCTTATCAAATATCTTAGTGTCCTTTTTATTGCTAACAAATGAGATTATATATAAGAGTTATCTTAACCTTAATTCATATTAATGCATGTCAATCCTTTTTAGTGAGGTTGATATCTCATCCATGTATATTGGATGCCCAAATATTTTGGCTAAATGGTTGATTCCTTCAGTAATTTAATATTCTAAGTGAATATTATGAAAATTGCCTTAGGGGAGCTATCTTTTAGTCTCTTTTATCTAGTTTAATGTACGAGTGCATTCTCTTAAAAAGAAAGTTTTACTTACATTATGAAACGCACTTTATTATAGAAATCTATTTATACCTTACTTTTGAACATGAATAAAAGTAGCTTTCGTTTTTTAATATACAGTTAATCTAATCCATGTTTAAACCAAATTGTTGCTTTTAATCTATGAATTATAGCAATTCTTGGGCTTTTATCTAAGAAGAAACTGATTAAGGTGGAGCTCCATTTTGTAGCTTCCAATTTCAATGTTTCTAAAGTAGCAACTGCACTCAAATATAAATAGGATAACAAACTTAAGATAGGCTTAGTGAGATCATCTCATATAATCCTTGACTAAATGACCTTTTTAAGAAGAGGAAGAACATTATAGTTTTTCCAATCTAAAGGAAATAAGAATTCTATGCATTTGCGAGGAGATAAAGTTCTAGAGATACGACTTACAAAAGCCATAGATGGTCTTCATGAAAGGGAAGGAACAAAGAGCAAAGAATCTTCCTATGAAAAAGACAAAGAGCAAAGAGCCAAGGTGTAAGGTTAAAAAAAGGGAAGAAAGAGGAGTAGAAGGATTGGTAATTAAAAAAAAAGGAGGAGAGTTTGTTGATGATATTCCAACTTTTCTCTATCATCTAACTTCAAACTTCATTTTTGCTTCTTAAACTTGGAATCTTTTAATTTTGTTTTAGCTTATAACTTGTAAGTTCTTTACTTAATTAATTTTAGTGTAAACATAATAAGTAGTCAACATTTCTTATTACCTAATTAATTTTAGTGTAAATGTTTTTTCATAGAGAAATGGATTCTAATAATTCTAATGACACTATGATTGAGGTAATGAAAGGTTCTGCTACTATAATTGATAATAATTCTTTTATAAGGGAGCAATATTTGAAGCTAATGTCTTTAATTTAGGACACTTTTTCAAGTACTAGTACTAATGGTCTATCACAAGTTTTCTTATTAGGTAAAGCAAGGTATCACTATGTGTTCTTCTAAGTATTTTGTTTCTCTTGCTAAGCTATTTAGATAGTTAAAATGGTGCAATAAACCATATTGTTAGTTATATTGGACTTTTTTTCTATATATAGATCAATTAATAATATGACGGTTAAGCTTCCTAATTCTCAAATTATGAAAGTAACTCATATTAGGACAATTTATATGTCAGACATATTAATATTGCATGATGCCTTATATGTTAGCCCATTTTACTTTGTTTAGGATCTTTAGAGATGGAGACAAATTGGTTTAGCTAAAGAGCATGAGGGTTGTATCAATTTGTGATTTCTATAAAATAACATTTACCTTTTGTTATTTCAATTGTTCATTTTGTCACAAAAAAAAAACATTTAGCATTTTAGATTTGGTCATCCTTTTCTACTAAAGATGAAAGTTGTTAATACTTTAGATGAAAACATTGCCTACAATAATTATTTTTCTTTTAATGTATGCCACTTTAGAAAGAAAAAAATGACTTTTTGCTATTAGTATTTTTGTAACGAATCAATGCTTTGATTTAATCCAAGTTGATATTTGGAAGCCATTTTCTCATGCTTCAATTAATAGGTACCGTTACTTTTTTACTATTGTAAATGATAAACCATATCTATTTAGGTTTTTCCAATGAAGCTTAAATAAGAGATCAAGACCTTATTATAAAAGAAATTCCTTTGTTAAAAATCAATTTTTAATTTGTGTGAAGTGTATTAGACATGGTAATGGTAGATAATTTTCTCTATTAGACTATTATAATTCATATGATATTTTTATTCCAGATTTCTTGCCTTTACTGACCTAAACATAATAGTTTTGATAAGTGTAAGCATCACCATAATTTAACAGTTGCTCAAGCTCTTGGATTTCAAACTTCACTTCCACTGAAATTTTAGAATGAATATGTTTTACATTCAGTACAGTTGATCAATTGTATTCCCACTCCTATTTTGAATAATTAATAACCTTTATCAAGTTTTATTTGCTAAACCTCTTGTTTTTAATCATCTAAAAGTTTTTGGATGTCAATGTTATGTTACTAAAACATAATAAGGGCAAATTTGATTATAAAGCAACAAAATGTGTTTTCATAAGTTATCTAGGTAATGTCAAAGGTTTTAGGCTTTATAATCTTGAGTCTCAAGAAGTTTTTATTTTAGTAATATTGTATTCTATGATCATTTATTTCCTTTTCAAGAGAAACATAATATTCACTCATTAATTGATATTGTTTTACTTAATGTTTTTGTGAACATATTTCTCTTCCTAGTTTTTCTACAAGTATTACTAATAGTGACTCCTATTTTAAGCTAGTCTAGTTTATTCTCTTATTTTAAAGGATATTGATCAATCAATATCTACTGAACTGCAACTAGAAGAAGCACTAGGCCTTCAAACTTACCTTCTTATCTCAAAATTATTATGTTCCTATATTAAGAACAACTACAACTTCTCCATATTCTATTTCTTTTGTTTTTTCCTATCTTAAAGTCACACCTACATATCATGAATTTGGTTATAATGTGTTTGCAGTCACTAAAACATAGTCTTATTATAAGGTTATCAAATTTCAGTGCTAGAGACAAGCAATGCAAATAGAGATATAAGCATTGGAAGCTAATAATACATAGAGCATTGTAACATTACCTCCTTCAAAGGTCCATATTGGCTATAAGTGGGTCTTTAAAGTGAAACATAATTTTGATGGCAACATTAAAAGATATAAGGTGAGGCTAGTAGCCAAAGTCTTTACACAACAGTCAAGATTTAATTATTTTGATACATTCTCCCCAGTTACTAACATGAATACCTTGCATATTTTACTTGTTATAGCTACTGCTAAAAATTGGTTTTTACACTAGTTGGACATAAACAATGCTTTTTTGCATGGTAACTTATCTGAGGAAGTGTATGTGAAACTACAACCTAGTTTTGGGAATTATATTCCTAATCCAATTTGCAAGATAAAAAAAAGTCTCTATGGACTTAATTAGGTTAATCGTAAGTGGAATGAAAAGTTTATTATAGCCTTAATTAGTTAGGGATATGTTAGAGCTCAATCTAATTCCTCTTTATTCTTAAGGACTACCATTAATTCTTTCATAATTTTGCTCATTTATGTTGGTGATGTTATAGTAGTTGGCACTAGCATGGATACTATTAATCAGTAGAAGAATTTTCTTTACGATTAATGAAAGATCAAAGGCATTAGTCCTTTATAATATTTCTCGGATCTAGAGATTGCATATTATATTTCAGAGATCAATTTAAATTAGTATAAATACATTTTGGATTTATTTAAGGCTGCCAATTTCTTATATTCTACCTTACCTTGTATGTGTATAGTTCATAGCTCTTATTTGACAAAAGACTAAGGATTTCCTCTATCTGATGTAACTACTTCTCGAAGGCTTATTAATAACTTGTTATATCTTACTACAACTAAATTAGATATAACTTAAATTGTGCAGTTATTATCTAATTTTTTAAAGGCTCTAATAGATGTTCATTTAAAAGAAACACATAAAATTCTCAAATACTTAAAAGGTACTTCAAGTCAAGGCTTGTTCTTCCCTTCAAATAATGACTTGAAGGTGTTTGATTTTTATGATTCAGATTGCTCTTTTTTCATATAAATTTTCATAATTCAATTACTTTTTATCCATAAAAACCTTAATAATTATTTCAATTCACTTAATATTATACTAAGTCTAATTAATCTTGTTCCTATGTTGGTGACATGTAGAAAGTGATGAAATTAAGTAAAGGAATGAAGGCTAAATGCCCAAATTCGGGCCAAAGTTTTTTTTGTTTGATCAATTTAGGACCAAACATTATAATATGCTCATTTGAGGGTTAAATGTTCACGAGTATGCTCAATATTAGGAAAATTTGTATGGAAAATTGGATATGACATACACGTGCCATTACATTATGGCCAATTGGTCTTCAGATGCCACATTAAAAACACACATGGCTTACGTGGATTTACTGAAATGAAAAAGTTAGGAAAATCATCTGGGGAACCCTAAATTAGCTTCTCATCCCCAAATTCATGCTCTCTCTCTCTCAAAAACTTAGCAAAATAGGTTGTCCACATTAGCATTGCCGATCACTTGAATCCCTCTTATTGATTCACTAAGTATTCACGTTTGATATATTCATTATTATGCTTTTTTATGTATTAGCTTCCAACTTAGATATGCTACACCTTGATGATATTGTATTATACTAGTCGGTGATGATGGGTCATAATTCAAATAATCAATAAAGTCATGAAAAACAATTGGGGTTGGGTTGGGACAACATGGACTGGACATGGGAGTGTTGCCTGAGGCCGAAGTACCTATCTTCTTCCACCTTTGAAGCTTTTTGTATGTGATTCCGTTGACTTATAGAGTTATTTTGGTTATTTTGTCCCTCCTTTATCTTATCCCCCATAATTTCAGGCACTTGATTTCTTTGTGATTATTCATTACTTCCAACTAGGATGTCATTATTGCTTGATGCCATTTGGGAAGGTTGCCAACTCTTCAATCTTATAACCAACAACCTCATCTTCATAGTCCATAATCCTACTTCACATTCTTTATGGTGTTTAAATTTTGGCTTCTTTTGATTTCAAAGAAAGGAAACATGCACAGGCCTGCATCTAGTTTCAGTGTTATAAGTGATTAATGAATAAGGTGAAAACATTCTCTCCTATGGAGCTGGAAGTATATGTATACACACAAGAGGGTAGTTCATAGTTGTAGATGATTATTTGGTTGAATTGCATATGTTAAAAAGCTTTGAACTTTGTTTAATCTTCTGTTATTATATACATTCTGGTTGTTGATTATATGAGTTTATTGGTTTGGAGAGCAGATTGGTGTTACTGATGTGGATAGTGAATAGTAACTCAGTTCATGATTGGATTTTGGATAGGTAGTGGAAGATATAGATGTACTTATATTCTCATTGAAGGCTCAAGTTGGTAATAACTCATCCACCCTTCTATTTTTACTCTTTTGATTCCTTTTAACTTCATAATTAAACCATGTGAATCTATTACACATCATGTGTTATGCTTCATTTTCTCATTTTGACTTTAAGGTTTGCATTACAGCATTATGACTTTATCTCAAACAATAGCTGCAGAATACTTGAGAATGAACTCGATTAGTAGTTCTTCAAGGTAATGAGTTTGATTAGATGATTCAGTTTGTTGTTTTCTTTGGTTATAATGAAGGGTTAACCGGAAATTTTTAAAATTTTCATTTTTGACAATAGAGGAACACATTCTAACCTGGATTCAAGGTCACACAAGTTGATTTCTTCAAGTTGCCCAGTTGAATGGGACTATGACAGAGAGGCTAAATATTCTTACTGCAACTTGAAAGCACCTAGATGGACTTCTTGAACTGACGAAAATCCAAGAAGAAGGTTTTATGGCTTTCTACTTTTTTTAGTAATTTAGTACATTTTGATGTTGTTTTATAAAAATATATTTTTCATTAAAGAAATGATCTTTTTTTCATTATAGAATGAAAATGTATATGGATTTCATGAATGACATGATCAAAGATTTTGTCCAAGCATAAGACATAGTATTTTAAAGATAAAAAAATGATAAGATGTTATACCATTAAACTAATCTATTGAAGGCTGAAGTGGTTGAGTTAAGAGAAAAAGTTGTATATGTTTAGAAACCTGAAATTATTGCAGAAAATTTAAAGTTGAAGAATGAGTTACATCCATGAGGAGTAGCAATGAAAGACGTTCAACAAAGTGTTGGAAATTTGTAGCTTGTTTAAGCTTTTGTTACTAGTTTGGCTTATGTTTGTTAGCCTAAATAATGAAAGCAATCCAAGCAATAGTTGTATGTTTAAAGCCTCACCTAGAAATGGTTTCATATACTAGAACAGTGTCTAAATGTAACTGAATTAACAATGTACATGTTGTGTATCCTTTTGATTTTTAAATATTAGAAGTGAATTTTTCTGCTGTTATCTAGATCCTAACAAAACTACTTTTTTTTCTTTGCTTCATAAATCTACCATGCTATATAAAAAAATATATTCATTTTATTTAGTGTCTATATGCAATTGAGCTCACAAAGTTGTTTTTGTGTATATCCCTATCCCAAATGCAATTTCATCATCTAGCATTCATGATCTTGAAAAAAAAGAAAAAACTGTAAAAGTAAAAGATAATAAAAAGCAATTCTGACTGAAATTGCCTATCAATGCATTCATTCATATAATAACTTGTAAATGTTAACAAGGTCCTTACATTAATAACATTCAATAGATATCCAACCTATCATCCATTGTTCAGTACATAAATATCAAAAAATTGATGGATAAAAGTATCATCCATTATTCACTACACAAAACATTAATAAACACAATTTTGTTTACATTTTATCCTTTCCCTTTGAAGATGCAATTTAACTTTCTTGACGTGGATTCACATATCTAGTAACAGCTTGCTTGCTCTTTTTTTATTTATGACCAGGGTTTATTAGTCTTTGAGTTCAACTTTCAAGCTGTCGATAAAATGCAAACATTATTAACTTCAGTAGTTTCACTTAATTAATGTTTGGAAAGATGAGCTAAACATTAAAATTTTACAATTGTATCACTTACATTTAGCATCTGCAACCCTATTGTTAGATTTGTGTATATCCTTATCCCTTCCATCAATTTCTTGAACTTTCTATTTGCTTCATGTTGAAGAGAAAAGCATGTGACAAGCCTTTTTCCTAAAACTTTTGATTGAGAATTTGGGCTAGAACTGCCAACACAAAACATCTTCATTATGCTTTCATCATTTGTAACACCATAGCCAGGCCCTCTTTTCCTTTTCGTGGTGTCCTTTGAAGATGTAGAAATATTTGTTGTGCTTAAAGCACCTTCAGGTGTTAGGAGAACAACTAAGGTTGTTGCATATGCACTTCCACATATATGAGCATTAGTTGCGGTGTTGGCAATACCTATAGCAGTTTTGGAACTAGTATAGTTGCAGATGCAAAGGCAGAGGCAGAGGCATTTTCTCCCCTTTCTTTCCCCTTTTAGCATTGTTAGATGTAGATGCATGGGAATTTAATAGGATATTTGTGTTGGTTTCATCTATTGAGATGCTTTCTTGGGTTGATTGTGAATTGGTTGTGTTTTGCTCCATATCAAAATGAGTTGGCTGCTTTCGGTAAACTGGGCTAGAACATGATGTTGATAATAGCAAAAAAGATAAAATTACTATCAAATTTCCATTACTATAAAAAACAATCTATAAAAAATAATCTTAGCTGTACCAAAGAGATGACAAAACAATATAGAAATTACCACTCTATCCTTCCAAGGACAACCTATTTTTATGTCCTTCTTTATAGCAGTGGTTGCATGTGATGATCATGCCCCTCCTAGACAAGTGGTCAACATTTTTCCTTTTGATACCTTTTGTAGTCTTTTGAGGCTCATTGACGTCCTTTTTTTTCTAGTTATTTTGGGCTTACCAGGTCTTTGTTTGAATTATGGTGGCCTAACAGTTTCTTCATTGATAATGGGTCAGTCCTTCATACTAGGCATTGGTTGAATAACCTTCCCATATGTTTTGAGATATTGACTCTTCCATAACCAACTTGAAGTGTACTCTTCAATATTAACTCTCTTGTCTCTGAGTCAATATTAGCACATATGGCATGTGCACAAGGAATGCCAGAGAGGGTATATCTCCTATAAGAGCAACTTTTGTCCTAAAGCCTCACCACATATCTGTCCTCACGATGACCAATCTCATACCCTCCTTCTCCATTGTGATGTATTGAGCAATGTTGGCACTCTTATCAATAGCTTTCCATATTCTTAGCCCAAAATTTCCTTTCTACTTGACAGCCTCTTTTCTTTTTCTCATAATTATTTTCATCATTTCTCTTCTAATGTGCTTAAACAACCCTAAAACTGACAATTTTCTTGCTTCAAGAAGAGTCTTATTGAATGCCTCACATAAGTTGTTGTCAACCAACTCAATCATAGAATCTTCCCTCTGGAATACCCTGCACCATTGCTGAATTAGTGCATAGCTCTCAATATCTTATATTGCCTTTTCCTTCTTAGCTCTTAACTTTTCCAGATTTTTTTCAAATTCCCTTACTATACATGATTTTGCAATTTTCCAAAAGTGATCCTTCATCTCTTCCCCCTTATGTCCTCTTTCTTGCCAATTATACATGATTTTGCAATTTTCCAAAAGTGATCCTTCATCTCTTCCCCCTTATTTCCTCTTTCTTGCCAATTAACATAAATATGTCGAGCATAAAATATGTGCTTAACATCTATACACAAATTTTCAATGGCTCTATCAAGTCCTTATAAGGAAAAAAAACCATTTCAGTAGGAAAAATCATAAACATTTCAGATTATTTAATCATAGTCATAGTTGGCATATACATAGTAGAAATATAAAAGTAAAAGAAAATTTGATGTGAAACTTTTACCTTTTGTTGGTCCCTCATTATAGTCCAACCAATTCCAGAACCCGAGTGAGGTAAATCTTCTTGCAGTCTTTCAATGAACCACTTCTAGATGACAGTAGTCTCATCTTCAACCATAGCCCAAGCAACAGGAAACATTTGATTGTTTACATCTCGTCCCATAGCAAATAGAAGTTTACCCTTAGTTGTGGTCTTCAACCGACATCCATCTAAGCTAAGATAATTTTTGCACCCATGCCTAAACCTATGTTTAATAGCTTCTAAACATATGTGCATTCTTTTAAAAATAGATGGAGATGTTGGAATTGGTCAAGACACTGTCATTGTAACTGGGCTACCTGGGTTGGTCTGTGATCGCGGCTCGTCGTTCGATCCTAAAATCGATCATTGGAAACCGATCAAAAATAATTTATACCAAGGATTGCAGTATAGGATGCAACCTCGGGTCGTCTCATTTAATCGGAACCTAATGAAATGGACCTAAGTTAGCCTGTATGTCATAAATCGCAAGTGAAATTAGCAAGAAAAAATGGGGTTTTGGTTTTTGAAAACACTAATGAACTAAAATGCAATGCATAAAGCGTGTAAAAAGTGTTTTCGGATTTTTGGAATAGAAAATGAAAAGATAAAGACAAGTGATAAAATCCTCTTGAAAATGAGCTTTGACTATCACAGTTCAAACTAAGTGTGAATGGCATACCTTAAAGAACTCTCTTTAAGTCCAGGGTCTTGATTGATGAACTCCTGTCACTCTCGACTCCATTTCTCAAGAC
>JAOSBM010000007.1:3111428-3127234 GCA_027568955.1 Erythroxylum tenue
TTTACAATTTTCTGTCGATATCATACAATTAATTAGGTTTAAATTGACTGGTAAATGAATTGGTCCTTGAGGGAGACTACTTTAGAATATTCACTGTGCGAGTACTAGGACGATTCTGTACACGTGCAGAAATAATCGATCAGGCACTCTTATCAATAGTTTCCCATATTATTGGCCCCAAATTTCCTTTCCATTTGGCAGCTTCTTTTCTTTTTCTCACAATTATTTTCATCATTTCTCTTTTAATGCGCTCAAACAACCCTAAAACTGACAATTTTCTTGCATCAAGTAGAGTCTTATTGAATGCATCACATAAGTTGTTGTCAACCAACTCAATCATATAATCTTCCCTCTTGAATGCCCTGCACCATTACTGAACTAGTGCATAGCTCAAAATATCTTTTACTGCCTTTTCTTTTTGGCTCTTAGCTTTTCTAAATTTTCTTCAAATTCCCTTACTGTACATGATTTTGCAATTTTCCAAAAGTGGTCCTTCATCTCTTCCCCTTTATGTCATCTTCCTTTCCAATTAACAAATACATGTCGAGCACAAAATATGTACTCAGCTTCTAAACACAAATCTACAATGGCTCTATTAAGTCCCTGTAAGGAAAAACATAACAATTTCAATAGGCCAAATCATAAACATTTCAGTTTATTTAATCATGGTTATATTAGGCACATAAATAGTAGAAATATAAAAGTAAAAACAATTTGATGTGAAACTTTTAAAAATTTTTTGGTGCGTCATTATAGTCTAACCAATTCTAGAGCCCAAATGAGGTAAATCTTCTTGTAGTTTTTCAATAAACCACTTTCAGGTGACAACAGTCTCATCTTCAACCACAGCCCGAGCAACAGGAAACATTTGATTGTTTCCATCTCTTCCCATAGCATATAAAAGTTCAGCCTTAGTTATGGTCTTTAGCCAACATCTATCTAGGCCAAGGCAATGCCTGCACCTATGCCTAAACCCATGTTTAATAACTTCAAAAGATATATACATTCTTTCAAAAACAAGTGGAGATGTTAGAATTGGCCGAGACACTATCATTTTAACTGTGCTACCTCGGTTGGTATGCCTAATGGCTTCAGTATAAAACCAAAGTTTCCCAAAATCCTCTTCAGTGTTGATCACAACACTGTCTAATATTTTCTTCTTTGCTCTTCTCACCATACTCATAGATACTTCAACACCAAAACAGTCCTTAACATAAATTTGATATCCTCATTCTTCAAAAATGGCTCCCTTTTAAGCTTATCCATCAACAAGTCAGATAAGATGCTGGTATTCATTCTAGGATTTGTTTAAATCCTATTATAGTCATAAGTGTCCCTAAATTTCCTTCATAAGTGTCCCTAAATTTCCTTACTTGAAAGGATTGCAGCTTCTTATCAAATGCTCCATATATATACCAAGGGCAATTCTCTGTCCTACATTTACCTTGAAAAAATTTAGGCTTATTTTTGGTAAACATGATAGCCCTCTCTCTTTTTTATGGACAACAAACTAACTTCACGCTTAAATTACAAATAATTAAGAAAAATCATCTTTAATTCAAAGTAAGGCTTAACTGCATTTTCATCATAAATGGGCTATTTTCTTTTCCTCCTAGTCGTATCATCTACCATATTATCTATATCACTAACAAATTCCCCATATTCATCACTTTCATAATATTAAAAAAACTACCTTATCATGATCATCTCCATCATTTTCATCATCTTCATAATTGGCATCATCTTCATTGTCTCCATCATTTTCATCATCTTCATCTCGTTCCTCTAAATCCTCTTCACTATATTCATCCTCCATATTTGCATCATCTCCAGCATATCCATCATCCACATTTGAGACATCATTTAAATTTTCCCCATTCTCTATATGAGCAGTAGTATTATGTACATCCGGACCATTATCTTCAATAACATTATCTTGATTAAGCTCGTTAGGTTCATCCTTAATCATTTCAACAGGGGTATCTACATCATGTTTAATATAAATATCAATAGCACTTGTAACCATCATCTCACTAACAATATCTAAGACACTAGCATCATTTTGTACAACCCTCAAACCATTAGACAGTTCAAAACTAGGCATAAGATAAAAAAATTTCACATTGTTATACCCACTTTTCTTACATAAATCAAGCAGTTCAAAGTAGCCGATTAAGTCAGGATCAAATTCAATTTCATCCACAAAACTACCCTCATATCTAAGATTATTAGCCACATTAACAAAACATCCCGTATAGTGAAACCTCATAATTAACTCATCAAATGCCATTCTGCCAAACTATAATGACTAGCCCCAGGAAAAGAAAAAGACAAAGTCAAAATGGTGAAAAGAAACCTTGAAGTCAAAGTGAGAAATTGAAGCATAAAGAACGAAGCAACCAATTCATTACAAACATATAGTTTAAAAGGTATTTATGGAACTTTAAATACTAATATAATCATCATAGGAGATAAGAACAGTATAGTGAACTATTTATCTTAGAAGTGGATGTGTAAGGTTAAGGAATAGGTGTAAAGATTGTGCAAGAGTGACACCTAATAGAATATGTTAGCAAAATGCTTTTAGATTAGTACAAGTATTTATTAGTTTGTGAGAAATAATTCTTACCATTGGTGATGACCATCAAATAATAGTTATCTCGCATGATAAGTTCTGATTTATTTATCTTTTTTAGTGCAACTAATGTGCTTTAAGAGATATATAAAAACTAGAGAGGAGATGACTCTATTCAAAGGTTGAAAACTTAAATTAGTCGAGAGGAGTATAAGGAAGCATCCTATACATATAGTAACTTATTATTAAAAGCTAACAAGTTAACAATTTAACTTGCAAGGGAGGGCATAACTTATCTTGTAGTCTACTTGCTAGAGCTCTAAGGTGGATCTTAAAATGAAACAATACAATAGATTGCGATAACTCATGATACTCAGAAATATAGTAGGAATTTTCATTTAAAATTGCATGGGATAATGGCTTCGATTTGAAGCTCACCAGTCCTTTTACTAAAAAGGAGGTAAAAGGTGCATTATTTAGATTGAATCCTAACAACTCTCCAATTCCATATGGATTTAATGCCCATTTCTTCCAATCTATTATGCATATTACTCGGAAACTAATAGTGCAGACAGTGCTAGAATCTTATACAACTACAAACATGAAGGAATATACCGCAAATTTTCTTTATCCCTAAAACTAAAAATCCAACTTCTATGAATGGTTTTCTCCTTATTTCCTATTGCACATAGTATATAAAGTAATTTTAAAGATTATGGCTACAAAATTGAAGGAGGTTATCAAGTCCATCACAAATCTTACTAGGGGCATTCATTTATGGAAAATCCATTAGGGACAATATTGTGAAGGAGCAACATATCTAAGTTGAAAGTTAATACACAAAAGAGAAAAATAGATGAGTAGGTCAAACATACTTGGAGATTGCTGGAGAGAAACTAGAAGGTGGATCGGTGAGAAGATACGTGAAGGAGGCAAGACAACCCCTTGAACGGAGATTTGAAGGCAGATTGGCAAGAGGGATTGAAGTAATCAGTAGTGAAATTGCATGAAGGAGGCAAGATGGACACGATGAATATTTGGGGATTAAAGTAAAATTAGGGTTCTTTAAAATTGAAATCATAATCTGTCAAAATTAAATTGTCGTGGCTTTTAAAATCCACCTAGCTCCCCAATCACACTTTTTATATAAAGTAACGACACGTGTATGACACATCCTATTTTCCATCCAAATTTGCCTAATTTTGAGCATATTCGCGAGTATTTAGCTCTTAAATGAGCAAATGACAGTGTTTGGTCCTAAATTGATCAAACCAAAAAAAACTTTGGCCCCAATTTGGGCATTTAGCCCAACCTGAAATAAGGAAAAGTGCTAACCTATACTTCTATTTGGAATCAACATTTAAAGAATATAACCTCAAACATTGATACGTTAGAACTCGTATTACTTTTTGAATAAATTTTTTTAATTATAGTATTGAATACAAGCTGAAAATTATGCATATTTTATATTGCATTCATTATAACAACTAGATACTCACTTTATCTAGAGAGCGTGAATATCTTAATATGAGGAAAGTTTCTTTTAAAAATTTTTATTAACTAAAGAGAGAAGCAGAGAAACTCTAATACAAGATTTTAAACCATTTCACGGACGAAAAAGATATAGAATCATTCCAATTAAAGGAAGAATACCAAAAGATTAAAAATTCATTAAGAAAATTTTATTATAATTTTACGTAATTTTTGTATTTATATTTATTATTTCAGTTGTATAACTAAAGAAATAACTATATGCAAAAATTTCTTTAGTGGCATCATCTACCACACCCTAACATCGCCCATCATAACATATATGTAATTGGAATAGTTAGCCAATTTTTGTTATAGCCAAAGACGTGGCATGTAATTTTTAAAAAATTTTGAATTAAATTAAGTCATAAAGGTCAATAACAAGTTTTACAAGCATGAACCAGCTCATCATTATGAGTGGGATAACAAAACAACTAGGAAAATATTACATTATGAGATAAATTCAAGTGCACAAGTTAGCCATTAATTCCATATTGACATTATTGCATTTTTTCTCCAAATGTGACAATGTGAAACTTGATTACATTAAGGGTTTCTCTGAATAACCCTGAATGTTGCTTCTCATTACCGTTGAAAATTCTAATATTTCTTTAATCCCACAAAATTGTACCAAATATGATAAACTAATAAATAAACACCATTTTTTGTTTTATCATGAATGTTTAAACAACTACACCCATTCCTTAGTGGATCTTCTAATTCTAGTAATGTATTTTCACAAAGATTGAGCTAACTAAAAATTGAAGAATAAATGAGCTTTGCTTTCTTGCTCCTGCTTATATAATACACATCTATTTGGTATTTCCATATACTTGTTCAATCTGTCAATTATAGGCAATTTGTTCTTAAAAGCTCTCTCTATAGTGATTGACGCTTTAGGAAAATAGATGCTTCCACCAAACTAGTTTATGCCATGGTACTATATTTTCCTACTCTTGAAAAAGCATTTTATTGTACACTTTGGTGAATTTACCATGCTTAGACAAAGTCTACCAATTAAGATCTAACTTATTTTCCTTAAGTTTGGTGTTGTTGATTTGATTATGCAAACTAGAGTCTTGAATTCTTAATAAATCTCAAATTTGTGCATACGAGTACAAGAAAAAACTTAATCTTCACTAATGATGTTTCTAATTAATTTAAGCTCATCAATATCTTTGCAAACCCTATTATCCAATTATTTGTCATAAAAAAATAGTGTATTGACAAGATTTCCTAATAATTTGGTTAATTGTGGCCTAACTTTGCTTCTTAATTTGAAGATTTTCTTTTCAGGTTTGAATCATTTGCAAGTATATTAATCTTCCACAAACTCCTCCCTTTAATGTAATAAGCATTTTTCACTTAACTTATAAGAATTACTTATCTTCAATGATCATTCACATCTTTTTAATAAGCATGGCTAGATCTCAAACTTTCAAAGGGATCAATTTCAAACCACGATGCTTCTTTAAGTAACATACCTCAGACCATTTAATGGGAGTATAGTGTTTTCATGTTCTACTTTTAGGCCAAAAAACTTTTTGAGATTAGCATTAATTGTCTTGGTAACATCCTTGGGAAGTGACATATGAGTTGCATAATGTGGAATGGTTTCATTAATTATAGAGGAAATTATTTGAGCTCTCCTAACTAAGGACAAAGCCTTCATACTCTAACCTAAGATCGTAGTTTGTAACTCTTGAGGCAAGTTCTAATCTATTTAACCCTCATTATACTACAAGCGCACAGGTCAAGGGTGTAGTATATGGGGTGTCAATGCCTCTAGGAGTTGTTGAACTAATCTAATTATAAGTTATCTAAGGCCTAAAGAATTATTGAAATGAAAATAAAAACAAACATAAAAGTAACTATATGAAGATGATTCAAGAAAAATAATTAGTAAAATTAACACAAATGAAATCAAAATTAAGCACCACCAATGAACAAATCACATAAGGAAGATTAGTCGATTATGAGAAGGGAGATTTATTCTATTATTAGATGCTAACATGATTACTTTTGAGTTAATATGGTATCGGTCCTAGACTTTCGAAGGGTGGATTACTCTCTCTCGAGTTATAATCATTAAACCCTAAATCATAACCCGAATTGAATTATGAAATTTTCAATCTCGAAATTAACAAAAAAGCCACAAATCCAATCAGATCTTAAGCCCTCTAATAGACTACCGGATCCTTACACGAGATCTCTCTTCATATAAATTTTTGATTTGATTATTTGCGTGATCTATTAGATAGTTTAACTCTTATTACCCAATCTAATCATTTTGCTATCGATTCACTCTCTCGATTTGTTACAGAAGTATGCAAATACAACAAATAATCAAAACACCTAATGTATCAACCTCAAAAGAAATCACATTAACATTGATTTAAGAACAAATCCCTAAAGAATTTTAGGACATCATCATCAAACCCAAATCCATCACTTCAAATCCATCTCATGCATTCAAAAGAAAGAATAATAAAGATGAAATTAAACGTCACTTGGAAGGGTCAGAATGGATCGGGAAGACAGTAGCACTGCAGCCCTTCTTCTTCTTTTTCTTCCTTTCTCCTCCTTCTCTCTTCTTCTTCCTCTCTCCTTGGATCTTTCTCAAAGTGGCAGAAGTTGTAGCTCTCCCTAGGGTTCTTCCTCTTTCTTTATATAGTCTTTTCTATTTCAGATAAACCCTAGGGTTTTCTCAGATCCAAAAAGTCTCAAATGTCCCTAAGTAAGTCGCGTTTGAGAGGTTGACTGTGCTGTCTATCGCATCGTGATACTTGATTTTTGCTCTCTATCACGATCGTGACAAAAGGAGGCATGATTGTGGCAGACCCATACTTCTGCCACGATTGTGGCCCTAGGCCTTACTCCGGGCTTCCTCCGAATTCTCTTTGTTTTTTGATATTTGATCTGAAACACTAATGAACACATCAAAACACCTCCAATATACAAAATTTAAGCTCAATAGCATGCTCTAACCTATGAAACACTCAAAACACAAATGTCTTTTATTAAAATTAATTATTATTTTACAATATTAAATAATTTTTTAGAAATAATTACTTAATTATAATTCTAATTGATTATGAATATAATTATGAGAGTCTTTTGGTAGTTGTCACAATTTTTTATGACCAGATAAGAGGTTATTAGAGTAATTTGATAACAATTTTTCCAAACAATATTAATAATTATTATAATACTTATGCATAATTCACGATCCTATTTTTTGCAAAAGACCTATAATATCAATTAATGAGCATCGTGTGATAAAAGGAAAGTCATTATAATTATAAGAGTTAACTGCAAAAAAAAATATCAAAATTTGCTGAATTTTGCAATTCTAGACCTAACTTTGAAAATTGTTAATAAAATGTTGAAACTTTTTAATTTTTGTAAAAATAGCCTAATGTTAATCTTCCCATTAATGTTGTTGACGTGGAAATGGGCGCTAATACCTTTTAGGCTGAGGAAATCGCACATCGTATCAGCTAATGTCTTCGCCATACGGGTTACATGTGAACTTTAATTTTCACAAGAGTATATTATAACTTTAAATAATATTAAATTATGAAAATACCTAATTTCATCTTCGACCGCTCCTGACCCAGACACTTCTAGCACTATAACTTAAGGAAAGTTGAAATCATTATGAGAGAAGAAAATGAAGTTAATCATCGACCAGATGAGCTTTGATGACATTGATCAAGAAAGAAGTCCATATCTAGCTTTAACAAACTAGAAAAACCAACAGAATAGTGAATGATATTGCTAATGAGCTCAAATGGCGCCACAAAGAACAAATTAATAACACCACCAACTCGGTCATTGTGGTCACCGTGCTCTTCATAATCATTGTATTTTTAGACATTTTCATCATTCTCGGTGGTGATGGTGACGACGAGCAAGGCATGGCAATGGTTGTGAACAATGCATCTTTCAATATGCAATGTCATCGCACTCTTCACATTACTAGCTGTTCTAACGGTATAGATTACGCTTATCAAATGACAAACCAAATCAGCGAGAAGGGTCACAGAGATAATTAACAAGTTATTCATCTCTTCACATTACGACAACAAATACTTTAGACAACAGGTAAAAGCTGTAATTATAATAATCGTTCATTTTTATTAAAAAAACAAAATTCTTATCAGTACAAGAAGTGGTGTTACAGAAAGAACAAGGCAACAGAATTTTTTAATTAGGCCACAAAATAAAAAATGTTGCTTTACGTCTTAATAAGGCAATACATTATAACAACAATATTAAATAGATATTGCAACACTTGTAAGTCTTTTTAAGACAATAAAGTGAATTTTTTTAGACAATAATGTGCTTCTTAATTGCGTATGTAACCAACAAAAAAACCTGCATTTATATATAATATATAGTCTATAAGGATTTGTAAAATTCAATCTTTTAACATATTCAAAATACAAAAGCAAAAAATTACTAATAAAAATATTCATCTACAATATCTTCATCCATTTTATATGGAATATAAGTGCTAGGATCTTCGGGAGAGAGAGAGAGAATCATTCCAGAAGGAGTTAGTTACAGCCACATAACCGAATGTACCTAAGGGAGGGGGGTCTATAAAGGGGTAGGCAGAGAAGAGAGGGATAAGGAGAATATTTGTGAGAAATTAGTGACAGAAGGATTACCACCTTCTGAGGAGCAATCTGCTCTGGTTAGGGAAGAGGAGCAATTCTGCTCTGGTTAGGGAGGAATACTGTATTCCTATTCGGTAGTGATATATGCACTACCATTATATTGCAATAATATAGCAAATTTCTAGTATTCTAAGGAGTAGAGACCTAACATTGGTCCGTATGGACGCAACACATGGTCAGCACATGACCCAGTACAAGGCTGTTACGATAGGATTCATTTGTATATACGATTAGCTAGTTATTAGGAAGATTTTATTAGCTAGTTATTAGGAAGATTTGAATTTAAATTTCTCTCCTAATATGTAGGAGTTACCTTGTGTAAAATCTTGTATTTAACTCTTGTAAATTTCATCAATGATATACAATCAATTTCCTCAACAATCACTGTTATCTTTATGGTATCAGAGCCTATTACTTCTAGCTGAGTAACACAGTTTTTTTCGATCCCTTTCTTCAATGGCCTGCACTACAGTTAACGGCGACACCGCAAATGCCACCTTTCCACTCATCTAGTTCAATCCCTCGTCCCAACTCCCCATCAAACTAACCGGGAGTGTCAACTTCTCCACCTGGAAGGCCCAATGCTCCATGCTTATGCACGGACATGATCTTTTTGGCCATCTAGATGGCACAACACCTACTCCCCCAAGAACCATCGGTGACACCAACACTCCGAATCCAGCCTACCACCTTTGGTTTCGTCAAGATCAACTAATTCAGAATGCTCTCATGGCCTCTGTCGATCCGACCATTGCCCCAACCGTTGCCAATGCTCGATCTGCTCACCATGCCTGGGATGCCCTTCATGCAACCTACGCCAATAAGTCTCAATCCCGGCTATTCAGTCTCCGGGATCAATTTGCTCGTCTCACCAAAGACACTCAGTCCATGTCTGACTATCTTCATCGCGTACGCGGCCTTGCAGATGAACTTGCACAGGCTGGTGCTCCTATTGCTAATGAGGAGTTGGTTGTTCAGATTTTGCGCGGTCTCGGATCTGATTATCATGAAATCTCTGCCGCAATTCGGGCTCGAGATACTACCATCACCTATGAGGATCTATACGACAAACTTCTTGATCATGAAGTATTCCTTCAGCATGAGGAATCAAAAAAACCAGCTGCCCCCATTACTGCTGCAGTTGCTCAACGCACCAAACAATCCAACACCTACACCTCCAGAAATAATCGCCGACCCACGCAGTCATGGCATCCCAATGACCGCTTCAATAACCAGGCTCCGCAATGGCGTGATAACAATTGGCCACAATGGCATGAAAATAATCGGCAACAATGGCGTGAAAACAATGGGCGTTGGAGCAACACCAATAATGAACCTGTTCGATGTCAATTATGCAAGAGGACTGGCCATGAGGCTAATGTGTGTCGCTCCATGTCTCACAATCATTACGACGCCAAAGTAAACTATGCGATGAGCAACTCACGTCATCACAATACCTGGCTGCTTGACTCAGGTGCCTCTCACCATATGACGTCCGAGCCTCATGACATGCCCGAATACTTTGGCAATGATGGTATTACAGTTGGTAATGGTATGAAAATTCCAATCACTCACTCTGGTTCCACTCAATTAGTAGCATCCAACAATGCTTTTACACTTCCCAATACTCTTTGTGCACCGGATATTAAACGCAACCTAATTTCAGTTTCACAATTCTGTCAAGATAATCTCACATCAATTGAATTTTTCCCCTCCTTTTTTTGTGTGAAGGATCTCAAAACGAGGAAGCCATTGGTCCAAGGACGGAGTAGAGATGGTCTGTATGAGTGGCCACAACAACCGATCCCACCACCCCGAGTTTTTGCTGCCCACAAAACTATCCCTTTAGATGTCTGGCATCATAGACTAGGTCATCCCCATCTACGAATTTTGAATTTCGTTTGCAACAAATTCTCTTTACCAGTTTCAAAACAAGACAATTTTACGTTATGTAATTCTTGTCAATGCAATAAATCTCATCGTTTGTCGTTCAAAGAATTTTCACTTTCCAGCACAAAACCTTTGCAAACAATTTTTAGTGATTTATGGGGACCCTCTCCAATACTTTCGATTGACAAAAAATTATACTATTGCATTTTTGTTGATCAATACACAAAATATACTTGGATTTACACTCTCAAAAACAAAAGTGAAGTTAAAGACATTTTTCCAACCTTGAAACAATTACTTGAAAATCACTTCGCCACAAAAATTTTATCTCTTTACACTGATGGTGGCACTGAATACAAAAGTCTTGACCCATATCTTAACAAAACCGGCATTGAACATCTAGTGAGTCCTCCATATACACCTCAACGGGTTGCCACAGCTGAACGTCGTCATAGACATATTGTTGAAACGGCCAAAACACTTCTATCCCAAGCCTCCCTTCCACTGTCCTTATGGTCATTAGCTTGCCACCATGCCGTCTACCTCATTAATCGGATGCCTACCCCATTGCTACAATACAAGTCACCATATGAACAGCTATTCTCCAAAACACCTTCCTACGACACCCTGAAGAGCTTTGGCTGTCTGTGTTATCCTTGGATTCGGCCTTACACCAATCACAAACTTGACCCACGATCCACTCCTTGTGTGTACCTCGGTGTTTCCCTTACTCACCATTGTCACATCTGTTTCGATCCTATGCAGTCCAAGCTCTATCTATCTCGGGATGTTTCATTTGTTGAAACTGAATTTCCCTACCAACATCGCTTCAAACATTTAGTGCCCAAGTCTGCTGAATGGAATATGACCCCAATCACCACCCGTGAATAACAAACCTTTGTGCCGTCGATTCCCTCCAAACTACCACCCCCCATCGTTGTCCAGATTCCATCTTCTCCCACTTCTTCTGCTTCCTCGTCGCCTCTCCAACAGACTGTCGACACGAGTCCTGCTCTAGTGGCATCCTCCAGCACACCAGGTACGTCCTTGACTTCCTTCGCTCCCACTATTACTCATACGGCTCCTCCCCATCAACCTGCATCCACCCAAACTCAATTCATGCATAACCCATCCGAGCTGCATTGGAAGGCTCTGAAACGAGTCCTACGCTATCTTCGTGGCACATCTACGCTTGGGTTGAGGCTGCATCAAATGAAGACTTGTGACTTATCTATGTATGCAGATGCTGATTGGGCAGGTGATCTTGATGGTCGCAACTCCTCGTCCGGTTATATCTTATTTCTTGGCCGTAATCCGATTAGCTGGGCATCTAAGAAGCAACAGACAGTTGCTAGATCCTTTACTGAGGTCGAATTCAAAGCCGTTGCTAACTCTGTATCCGAAGTGTGTTGGGTTCAGAACTTGCTGCGTGAGCTACGGGTCTCCCCACAAGCCACTCCCACGGTTTACTATGACAATGTTGGGGTCATCTATTTAAGCAAAAATCCAGCCATACACACACGCATGAAGCATGTCACTGTAGACTTTCATTATGTTCGAGACAAAGTGCACACCAAACAACTCAACATCGTTCATGTTCATTCCAAGGATCAACTTGCCGACACTCTTACAAAGCCTTTGTCGAAAGCTAACTTTCATCTCCATCTCTCCAAGCTTGGAGTTGCGTCCAACTGCAAGCTTGAGGGGGGCATATGGACTCAACACATGGTCAGCACATGACCCAGTACAAGGCTGTTACGATAGGATTCATTTGTATATACGATTAGCTAGTTATTAGGAAGATTTGATTAGCTAGTTATTAGGAAGATTTGAATTTAAATTTCTCTCCTAATATGTAGGAGTTACCTTGTGTAAAACCTTGTATTTAACTCTTGTAAATTTCATCAATGATAAACAATCAATTTCCTCAACAATCACTGTTATCTTTAGTCCGACCTGCCGGATACCAAAGAGAAGCGAGGATTAGCTTTTGGAGGACAACCACAAGCACAACAACAATTCAGAGTCACATACCGTGATGCTACCTAAGATGTTCGATAGAGTAGAAGCGTTGGAAGCCCGCAAGGCAAATCTGGAAGCTGGAGTGGAGGAGATTCAATCATCCATGCGGATGGCACTGGTGGAGTTGTAGCGAAACTTGTTGCTGGAGATGAGTAAGCTGATGGGCAAACGACCAGAGGAGGGACAAGACAGTGGCGCGGGAGACAGGGATCCTCAGCGCACTCAACAGAATGTTCAATCAGAGCATTCTTTGGGCAATATGGATGAGTTTCGGATGTCGGTGAGAAAGGTAGATTTACCTATGTTTGATGGGTCTGATCCAGTAGGTTGGACTACCTGAGCCGAAATCTACTTCGAGGTTCATGGTACGTCGGAAGAAGTGAAGATTAAACTAGCCCTATTAAGCATGGAGGGATCGACCATTCATTGGTTCAATCTCCTTCGAGAGAGTGAAGTAGAGCTCACGTGGGGGAAGCTGAAAAAGGCATTGATCGACAGATATGGAGGAAGACGATTCGATAACCCCTTTGAGGAGTTGTCAGATCTGCGACAAACAGACACCGTTGAAGAATATATTGAAGCTTTTGAGTTTATTTCGTCGCAAATGGGAAGGCTACCCGAGGAGCAGCTCATGGGGTATTTCATGAGTAGGCTAAGAGAAGATATAAGGAGAAGGGTTCGAACGTTCGGACCTGCTAATAGACACCAGTTGATGAAAATAGCCAGGGCAGTGGAGGATGAGATGAACGGCGAGGTCGGAGGGGTCGAGGGCAGTGGCTCTCGCTTTTGTCTGTGGTCTTCGCACTGAAGGAGCTCTTTTAGGGGTAATTTCTGGGTCAACCCGACCCAGCATGACTCGGAGCCGCCCAACCCGATGTGTCAAGGGCGATTTGAGGAGGGCGCCGACTCAGGGAGAGATCGCGACCTCTTTAGGACTCCACCGGAGTTCCTAGCGCAGTAGAGGACGGATGCTCCACCCTTGGCTACTTCCATTAGACGCACAGAGGGCAATCGACGGGGACCGACGGAGAGAAACCGAGGGGTGCGACATTTGTCATACCAGGAACTCATGGACAGGAAACAAAAAGGGCTATGCTTCCGATGTGGGGAGCGGTTCCATCCCCTTCATTAGTGTCCGGAGAAGCAGTTGAGGCTGTTAATTATGGACGACAATGAAACATTGACGGAGGACGAAGAAATTATTGCTTTGGAGCCAGAAATTGAAGAGGGAAAGGATATAGCTATGGGATGCCGCACCATGGTTCCTCACTTCAGCCTTGAGGACAAGGCTGCTCTTCAAGGAGGCGGCAGTGTTAAGATCTTCGGGAGAGAGAGAGAGAATCAATCCAGAAGGAGTTAGTTACAGCCACATAACTGAATGTACCTAAGGGAGGGGGGTCTATAAAGGGGTAGGCAGAGAAGAGAGAGGGGAGGAGAATAATTGTGAGAAGTTAGTGACAGAAGGAATACCACCTTCTGAGGAGCAATCTGCTCTGGTTAGGGAAGAGGAGCAATTCTGCTCTGTTTAGGGAGGAATACTGTATTCCTATTCGGTAGTGATATATACACTACCATTATATTGCAATAATATATCAAATTTCTAGTATTCTAAGGAGTAGAGACCTAACAATAAGTGAATTAATTTAAATACTAAACAAAATCAATACATATGGACACTCCAAAATCCTTCACCAAGTACCTCTTTGTCCACTCCTAATCATCACCATCTTGCCACAAAAAAGAAGAAGCAAGAAGTAGATTAGAATCAAAACGACGTATGCAATAAATCTCAACAAAAAGAAAAACAAGATGATGGACAACAACAATGAATTAGAATCAATTAATTTCAAATCTCTTAACTATAATTCAGTACTCAGCCAAGTACCATGTCGTGGCATGTAAGATAACACTTGAAGTCTGGTAATTGGTAGGACTTAAATTTTGTAGTAAACAGAGCAAGCACCAACCCCTAAGTCTTAATGCTACACTACCATTAGATATATACAAATACACCAACAACCAGCATTTATAGTTCTAGAGCAACATTCCTTGGAATTTCTTCCACAAATCAGTACCCACAACACTGCATCATAACAGCTTAATATTAACATTTGACCAACATAGATACTAAAATATATAAAGAGGTGTCTTTGTTATGTAAGAAGAAAACACTTAGAATGTTCTTGCAGGGAACTTGGGTAGTGGTCCACTAAGATTGGTGTAAGACAATTCTCTGAAACACCAGACCATAGCAATGTTCTAAAAAAGAAAAAACTCATCAGTAAGATATTAAACAGCCACATTAAAGTCAGAAAAAAAAAGATAAAGATCATTAGTTGTTGCCATTTGCTTCAATTTTCAAGGCACTAAAATGAAAAACTCCAATCCTGAAGTAGGTCTAAAGGAGAAAATTATACTCACAAGAAAGTAAGCTCTGGGATTTTGGCTAACGACACAGAAAAAGGCCCCGACAAACTAATGTTGTTCAGCCATCCACCTACTCTCATTGCATGACAAAACCAAAAAACCAACTTCACTATATAAGGTTACTTTAAGAATGATATCATATTAGCACTGATTCTTTTGCCTTTGTTTACTTCAGTGCCGGATAATATGTTTTGGAGTTTTTCTCCGAATGGCGCATATTCAGTTCGAGCAGCTTATCAAGCACTTCTCTCGGAAGAGGTATCTAATGTTTCTGTTTCGTCTTATTTTTCTTGGTTGTGGAAGGTGGTTGGTCCACCGAAATTGAAACATTTCTTGTGGTTACTTGGACACTCATGTATTTCGACAAATTCTTTGAGATTCTCACGGGATTTGGCTATTTCTAATTTGTGTGGAGTGTGCTCTTTATTTGTTGAGTCTCCTTTGTATTTATTTCGTGATTGTAGTCGTGTGATTGTATGGTGGCAGCAGTGGGATGTTCCTATTCATTTTTTTACTGCGGCGAATTTGATTGATTGGCTAGCTTTGAATCTATGTGTTGGGCCCCAAACCTTTTTGGTTAATTGAGGAACTGTTCATGAGTATTCATGTATAAAGAAATAAGAATTCATGAATTTGAAATAGAAAAGATGGTTTAAGGTACAAGATGGATTATATAT